>CM047809.1:97331128-97857161 GCA_026214975.1 Gentiana macrophylla | reverse complement strand
TGTTATTTGTGGTGTATTTATCACCCTCCTTGTAATAAAGTGAGACATATGAGAATCTAATTATCTTTTACTAAATTCTCTCTTGGTATCGGAGCCTCTCATGGCAACCGCCTCACCGCCGCCGGAGATCCGCGAGCTCAAGCTCACCACCATTGCGAGAATCCCGAGCCTTCATCACTATCGGGTCTATCACCACTCAACTTCCAACCTCAGTGCGGCTTTCTTGCTCTGGTGATGTTTCTAGCTCGCTTCCAACTTCTTCCACCATAACCACCAAAGACGCAGCCTTCCACCATTCTCCACCACCCGTTTACCCGACCGAAATGCTATTTTCGTGTCCGAAAGCACTTCCTTTTCCTCCTTACCACCATTTCTATCCTCCTCCTCGCCAAGCTATTCATCTTCTCTCCGTCCTGTTACTCCCTTCGGAGGAAATCTTACTCAGTCCTGTAATGTGAAACTTGATCGGAACAACTATCTACTTTGGAAATCAACTGTGCTTCCGATTGTCAAGGGCCATAGGTTGGATGGTCACTTATTTGGTACCAGTCCTTGTCCTCCTCAAAATCCTGGATCGAATCTGTATGGCATGACGGTTAATTCCGCCTATGATGACTGGTAGCTCTGATTCACTTCTTGTTGGTTGGCTTATGAGTTCCATGACGGAACAAGCCTTGTGAGAGATTATTGGGTGCTCTATCGCATTTGAGGTTTGGTCCACGCTAGAGAGTTTGTTCAACAATAGATCCAAGCACGCATGCTCGAAAGTACAAGGGTGCACTAACAAGGACTGATAAAGGAACAAGATCAATGACAGACTATCTAGCTCTCATGAAATCGTATTCGGACGGTTTAGCTGCAGCTGGGTTTCCTATATCAAATGCGGAGTTGATCCTTGATACTCTTGGAGGTCTGGGCAAAGACTATGAGTCTGTTATAGTCAACATCACATCCAGAATCGGGTCACTCTCCTGGCAAGAGGTTCAGTCCCAACTTATTACACATGAACGACTGCTAGCTCGTCTGAATCCATCCATGACACTGGATGCTCCATCTCCTGCTGCTCATCTGGCTACCAACAAACAGGGCAATTACAGGCCAAATAACAACTACAAGTCTAATGGTGGTCAGTATAGTCCAGATGGAGGCAGGGGAAGAGGAGGAGGTGGTAGAGGTCAAAGAGGTCGAGGTAGAAATGGTGGAAGAGGTGGTCAATTTGGACCTAGGCCAGTCTGTCAAGTTTGCACCAAGGTTGGACACACAGCAGCAAATTGTTACTTCAGATATGATTCTTCATATACTGGTCAGCCACCAAATAATAACAACAGCAGTCTTGGACCTAGAGCTCCCTTTCAGAATGCTGGACCAAGAGCAAATTCAGCCTACATTGCCTCAGCTGATACTTTTATGGATCCAAGTTGGTATGCAGATTCTGGAGCTACTAGCCACATTACCTCTGATCTCAATAGCCTTCATCTGAGCTCTGGATATGAAGGTACAGATGCACCGACCAGTAGGTAATGGTGAGTCTCTTCCTATAGCCAATATTGGTAGTTCTAATCTTCCTGCTAATTCTGACTCTAATCTGTCTTTAAATCACATCCTTCATGTTCCAAACATAACCAAGAATCTACTCAGTGTTTCTAAACTGACCCATGATAATTCTGTTTTTCTGGAATTTTACTCTGATTCTTGTTTTGTGAAGGATCTAGCTACCAAGAAAGTTCTTCTGGAAGGAACCCTTAGGAATGGCCTCTATCAGTTGCACTTTCCAGCCTTGAGCTCTCTTCAATCCAAAGCTTCTACTGTTGATAAGTCTCCCCATCAAAAAGCTGCTGAAGTCCAGTCATCTTCTAGCAATCATAAGGTGTATGTCTGTAATGAGTCTGTTGGTAGTGCTGCCAATGTTTGGCATAGACGTTTAGGACATCCTTCTGAAAGGATATTGAGTCAAGTCCTAAGTCTTTGTAATGTTTCCCTGAAATCTAATGAAAAACTTTCCTTTTGTGATGCTTGTCTATTGGGTAAACAACATGCTCTTCCTTACCCTAATTCTGAAACCAAAACTCTCACACCTTTTGAGCTGGTTCACTCTGACCTATGGGGACCTTCCCCAATTGTTTCTACATCTGGCTATACTTACTATATACACTTTGTTGATGATTGCACTAGATATACCTGGATATATCCCTTAAAATGTAAATCGATGCCCTAACAAATTATTCTTAATGTTTAAAAACAAGTTGAAAATCGCTTTAATCTCAATATTAAATGCTTGCAAACAGACTGGGGAGGGGAGTATAGGTCCTTTATTGAGACTCTTAAAAATTCTGGAGTCCAATTTAGACATCCTTGTCCTCATGCTCATGCACAAAATGGAAAAGCTGAAAGAAAACATAGAAATATTGTAGAAATGGGACTGACCTTACTTGCTCAAGCCTCAATGCCCTTGAAGTTCTGGTGGGAAAGCTTTGTGCATTCTGTTAGACTGATTAACTACTTACCAACTCCTGTTTTGAATCATAAATCACCTTTTGAATGTTTGTTTGGGAAGATTCCTGATTATAAGTTGCTTAAAGTCTTTGGATGTGCCTGTTTTCCAAATTTAAGGCCATTCCAACATAGAAAGTTTCAGTTTCATTCCATCAAATGTGTTCACCTAGGTCTTAGTCCAAGTCATAAAGGATACTTGTGTCTTGATCCTTCTGGTAAAGTGTATGTGTCCAGGATGTGACATTTGATGAACTGCATTTTCCTATGGTAAGTCTCATTATTGATTCTCCTCATGTTGAGTCTGTTGACACCATTCACCCCTCTGCTTTTATGAATCCTCTCTCAAGATAGCCTCCGATTCTCATCATATAAAGACCTAATACCACCGATCATCCTATCCCTTCTTCACCTAATCCTACTTCCTATCTCGATCATCATGAGTCACCAACTCCTGTTTATCCTCAATCTCCTCTATCTTCTCAAACACATCACTCTCCTAGTCAAATCCTCTCTTCTAGTTCTGAGAATTCTTCTTCCTCCCTGTCTGATAATGATGAGTCTTCCTCTAAATTCACTTCTGACTCTTCCTCTCCTATTCCTCAGGAACAACCTGTTTCCAACTCTACTAACAAACACTCCATGCAAACTAGATCTAAGAGTGGAATTTTCAAGCCTAAGACCTATTCTTACCTTGCCACAGCTCATCCTTCTTCTTACTCACCTGAACCTACTACAGTTGCTGCTGCTCTTCAACATCCGGATTGGAAGAAAGCTATGGAGATTGAGTACAGTGCCTTGATGAAGAATCATACCTGGGAACTTGTTCCCAGATCTTATGCTCATAATCTTGTTGACAATAGGTGGATTTTCAAACTCAAACTGCACCCTGATGGTACCATTAATAAATACAAAGCAAGACTTGTGGCCAAGGGCTTCCATCAAACTCCAGGCCTGGATTATACTGAGACATTTAGCCCTGTGGCTAGGGCCTCAACCATCAGAATCATCCTTGCTGTTGCTGTAGCTCAAGACTGGTCTATTAGACAAATTGACATAGATAATGCTTTTCTAAATGGAACTTTGTATGAGTCTGTTTTTATGACTCAACCTGCAGGTTTTGAGGATCCTACCAAACCTGATTTTGTTTGTCAGCTCAAAAAGGCAATCTATGGTCTCAAACAGGCCCCAAGGGCATGGTTTTCAGAACTTAGTCAGCAATTGCTGTCCTGGGGTTTCACACAATCTAGGGCTGATACTTCCTTGTTTGTCTTTCAAACTGATAAAGCTGTGCTATATGTCTTGGTGTATGTAGATGATATTTTGGTCACAGGTAATGATCAGACCCTCATCCAGCAGTTCATTAAGGCCTTGAATCTGAGGTTCTCACTCAAGGACCTGGGGGAATTGCACCACTTTCTTGGAATACAAGCTGTAAGAGATGAAATCTGATCTGATTTTGTCTCAAAGACCACTATGCCGCATAAGCATGGAGAAGCCGAATCTTCAAAGATATCAAGCCTTGCAACACTCCTATGGTTGTAACACAGCAGGCTCCTCAATCCTCAGAATTGATGTTCAACCCTACAGTCTATAGAAGCACTATTGGAGCTCTACAATACTTGACCCTCACTGCACTGTTTGGCTTTTGCTGTCAACTCATTGAGCCAACATATGCAAGCTCCTACTGTAAGTCACTGGCAGCAGGTAAAACATCTGTTAAGATATATCAAGGGTACACTGTTTTATGGTCTGCACTTTAAATCAAATCAGCCTCTGGTTCTACATGGTTTTAGTGATGCTGATTGGGCATGTGATAAGAATGACAGAAGGTCTATTGCAGCTTATTGTCTGTTTCTGGCTGGATCTCTTGTGTCTTGGGCTTCAAAAAAACAACCTGTTGTGTCCCGGTCTAGTACAGAGGCAGAGTACAGAGCTCTTGCAAATACAGCTGCTGAAGCTCAGTGGGTACTTAATCTTCTTTCTGAACTGCATATCAGACCTCCTACAAAACCTGTGCTGTGGTGTGATAATTTAGGGGCAGGAGCTCTTGCTCACAATCCTGTCCTTCACTCTAGAGTCAAGCATATTGAGTTGGATGCACATTTTGTGAGAGAAAAGGTGCTATCAGGTGCTATGGATGTCAACTACATTCCCTCCTTGGAGCAAATTGCTGATGCTCTAACTAAGCCCTTGAGTTCTACCTTATTTTCTTATTTTAGAAACAAACTAAATGTGGTCTCAACCCCATTTGGTTTGAGGGGGGATGTTAAAGTATAAGGGCCTATATGTAATATTTAGATTTAAGGTCCTTAGTTTGTTATTATCTTGTCTAGATGACACTTGTCATCATCTAGGTGTGTTGGTTGTTATTTGTGGTGTATTTATCAGTCCTCCTTGTAACAGTGAGACATATGAGAATCTAATTATCTTTTACTAAATTCTCTCTCTCACCCTACAGAATTAGAAACCACCGGAAATTTCAGCTCCCTCCCTTCCCATGGACGATTCCGGCCGCCGGGAGTCGCCACCACCAATCGACGAGAAATTTCCGTCGAGTCCACCCATCTTCTGGTAGGATTTTGATCGGAAATCAAGCAAAGCCGTAATTTCTGGTAGGAGTTTGATCGGAGCCGAGATAATAGGAGAAGAAAGAAAGAAAGAACAAAAGGACGGAAGAAGAAAGAAAATCCTACCAGAAAGGGACGAAAAAAATAAGGGAGTTTGATTGCTGGTGTTGCTGTGAGTGGACGGAAGAAGAAAGAAAAAAAAAAAAAAAAAAAAAAAGAGGGAAATTCAGATTTTGGTGTATCATGATTTGTTTATAAAAATAAATAAAAAGGGTAATGTTGGAAGTTTATATTGTTTTTGTTCTGATTAATTTAAGTTTCCTTCAAGCCCGATTAATTAGTAAATATGTCCTTCCCGCCAAAAACTTAAAAAAGAAATAAGTATAACAAAATAGTAACGCTAGTAAAGAAAATGTAGTTACAACCAAAAAGATATAGTAACATATAAAAGATGTATTAACATGCAATGAAATAAATGTAATTACATAATAAAAAGAAACACTTGAAATATAAATAGTAACAACCAATAAGATTTATTTATAGCAAAAATACTATTAGAGTAACAGTAAAAAAAAATAGTAACAAACCAATAAAATAGATGTAATTACAGTGAAAAAAATGTAGTAACACTGATAAATAAAAGTTGTAGTTACAACAAAAAACCTATTAACACATAAAAAGAAATAGTAACATCAAATGATATATATGTCGTTATAGAAAAAAAAATATAGTAACAATTGAAAAAGAAGTAGTAAAGGCCAATAATATAGATGTAGTTACATCCAAGAAAATGTAGATGTAGTTACGGCAAAATAAATGTAGTAACAGTGGTATGGATGGAAGAATATAGGTAAAGTATTTTTTGCGTCAAAAATTTAGTTGAAGTGAGTTTTTTTCCCATTAAAATCAAAATTGTGTAGTGATAATGAATGCATAAAATCGTTTGACTTAATTTACTAAATCCGGTAGCTGTGATTTTTTCTCTCTATTTGATATAATAGCATTAAAAATTGGAGATATTAATGTATTGTAACTCGACTCAAAGATAAAATAAGCGCATTAAATGTATAAAGGAATTAAACGTGTAAATCAGTACATTAATGTATCATGGAATGTTTTTAAACATTAGTAAAAAAAGGGTATTTTGGTATGTTTACGTATTTTTTGTCTCGATTAATAATCGCTTCTTAGATTCGTGATAAATTCATTAATTTGTCCTTCTTGCAAAAACCTATTCTTTCTTTGTAATTGCTTCTCAGTTATGATTTTTACTTATTCCATTTTTAGACATGTATAGTATAGATGCTTCATTTGAAGAAAATTTGTTCAATTTCATAATGATTTCTTTGAATCATTTCAAGTTGTTTGATTACTGCATATGATAGTGGATGCAATGCCCGATCGTTAACTGCTTGACTTCATGTGCGGCCTTTTTGGAAGGTGAGTTTTTTTTTAGGAGTTTTGGAAGGTGATTTAAATCAGACTTTATGTACGGCTTTTTTTGAAGGTGGTTTAAATCCGGATATGTCAGAGAGACTGCTTCTATACTTATTGTTTTAGAATTTTTATTGATTTTTTGTGCTCTCTTACAGGTTACTAATTGCAATCATGTGTTTCATCTTCTATGAGTGCTTGATTGGTACTTAACGTGTCATAAAGTACCATAGAGATAAAATAATTGTCGTGTTCATGTTATGCTTACTTGAATAAGGGGTAATGCATTTCAATTTTCTTTTCTTTTAGTACATATTGAGATGGCTATCTTTTCATCACCATTTAAAATTTTAAGATCTCCTTCTGCATGGTAGAAAACTTATCCGTTGCCTTGATCTTGAACGGATTGCATAATAGAAATGGATCGATTGTTACACGCTTAACATATCGACATTTGAATTTATCCTTAAATTTCAACAGAAGTAGCTTTCTACAATTTCACAAAATGGCTTCACTGTTGAAGAGTGAGAGAAGGACAAAAGTAGCTTTCTACAATTTCACGAAAAGATATCATCGTTGAGGAGAGGGAGATGGACGGCGCAAAGGTTAGCATTATTGGAAGTAGCACCCAAAAGACAATTTAAGTAATTGTTTTTAGAATAAATAAATGACAGATTTATTCTCATCTTATTAATTGCTTCGTGCTTGTAAGTAATACACTACTTAAAACCCCAGGTCGTATCATATGTAGCCATATAACTTAGTGTGTATCACACATGAGGATTGAGTTTACGGTGATACACTTGAAATGTTCATCCGTGGTGAAGTTAATCAAAGTATGGCTATTGATTAAACCACCAATAACGCCCCCAGAACACTTTATGGTGTGACCGTCCTATCCGGACCGTCGACATTGGTTGTCTAAGTGGGGCATTTATATATGATGAGAGTCATATAGGACTAGACCGATTTAATCTGCGTTTCTCATATAATTCCGCGATTGAGAAATCTTATTAAATCACAAGATGATCATATATGGATTAACTTTAATCCTGAAGTGATTACAGACTCCTATTGGTTTCAGGATTGGGTTTGATGTGCTCGTTAAGAATCGCTAAGAGGCGCGGTCAGAATCACTTTCACGTTGGCACTATTCTGCAATGAGTGAGAAGTGTGTGTCTCACAGATATGGAATCCATTCTTTCCTGCGGGAAGTAGAAAGACAATCCCCTTAATTGTTGATCCTAGAAACTGATCGATCCAGGGAGTTCGTATTGGTTATGAACTAATTGATCACTGGTGGGTTAATGGTAAATAAGGATAAGATGTAGTGAAGAAGGTTTACGGAAATAATCCTACTTCAGTACGGATAGTCTTTGAAGGGTTAGTTTATATGAAATGATTATATCAATGGACACTTATCGACTCGACTCGACGTTTTGAGAATAAGTTATATCTATAATCGATAGAGTTCAGTTTCGAATTTATGTTGGCGAAATTCCGGAATTAATGAATTACGTAGAAATATTATGTTCAATGAATATTTTATTTAATTTATTGTAGATACTGATTATAGGTCCATGGTCCCCGGGTTGGCTCCTAACACGCGAGTGTTTTCTCGTTTTATGGAACCTCGAGAATAAATTACATAGTTGGTATATTTAATGAATATGCAATATTATTTATTTGGTAAATAATATGTAAAATAGAAAAGACATTTTCTATTAAAAATGATTAAATAAGTGGCGCCACATGTAATTAATTTAGGAGAAGAAATTTTTCTTGATTATGTCATATGTGTAATTGGTTAATTATTTATTTGTTGGATAATTAATGGAAAATTAAGAGATCGATTTTTTGTGAATTATCTCTTATTCTCAGAGCAAAAATATCTTTCCTTATGGGAATAGGTTTTTGTAGTGTGAAAAAGATAACTCTCTTGACTGATTATTTTCCTATATAAAGAGAGTTCCTCCTAGCATAATAATCACAATTAAATGCGACACTTTGTAAAATAAAGGAAGAAAAATTAGTTTCTTGCCATAGTCATTAAGAGGAGAAAAATCTAGGATTTTCTTGTGCATATTTGTGGAGGTTCTATGGTGAGGATCGACGTCCACCAATCGTTGCTTGAGATACAATCCGGAAGATCACGGCTTCTCCTTTGGTCGATTATCCTTCCTCTCCGAAAGGGTAAATCTTTAACCTTCTTGTAGGATTAATTAGTTATGTCTCGGATCGTAAATCGCTTAAGCTTCAAGATCAAGGTTAATCTTTAACCCGCTTAGCGATCCTTAACGAACATATCAAACCCTAACCTCAAACAAGTAGAGTCTCAGTAATCACTTCAGATCAAGGTTAATCCATTTTTGATCATCTTATGATTTAATAAGATTTCTCAATCACGGAATTATATGAGAAACTCATATTAAATCGGTCCAATCCTATATGACTACGCCATATATAAATGCCCCACTTAGACAACCAATGTCGACGGTCCGATAAGACGGTCACACAATAAAGTGTTCTCGCGCGCATTAATAGTGGTTTAATCAATAGACCCCATACTTTGATTAACTTCACCACGGACTAACATTTCAAGTGTATCACCATAAACTTAATCCTCATGTGTGACACACACTAAGTTATATGGCTACATATGATACGACTTAGGGTTTTCAGTAGTGTATTTCTTATAAGCAAAAAGCAAATAATAAGATGAGAATAAATATGTCATTTATTATTTCTAAAAACAATTACAGAAAATGTCTTTCGGGCACTACTTCCAACAACTAGCTACAACCATGGAAGAAAGAAGAAATTTTGAAATAAATCTTCACAAGATTACAACTACATAGCTAAATTACACTTTTATTACATGATTTTGTGTTTGAGTGACCTCCCCAAGGTCCTACAATGGAGGAATGGTGGCTCTAACAGTTTTGGGGAAATGGAGAGTGAGTTTACAGCTGCAAATTGGTGTTTTTATGGTGAAAAACGCGTAACGAGCTTAGCTATCCTTTGCGCCGAGCTATTCTTCTTTCTCATCTTACTTTCTTAGTTTGTTAATGAGCGAGCCGATAATTCTCACTGATAGTTCCATAGAAACCTTATTTGAGTCGAATCGGAACCAAGAAAGAAATCACCTCCACCGGAGTCAATTGCAAGAGACATGTTCCCCAGCCAGCCGAAAGCTCCTTTTTCAATCCTCCACCTTCTTCCTCATCTTCTAGATTTGTCCTAGCCCTAAAGGCACACATGCTCTGAAATCTCACGCAGGCTGCCATGGTATTGATACCAAATTAACCGTTACGGATGTAACCTGGGGTCCACTGGGGTCTAATAAGGGACAAGCCGGCGATCCACCGCCCAAGTACTAAAACTCCAAAAACAACTGAGGGAACTAGTACTTTATTTAAACATCACCAAAACAAAAGAAAACCGCATCGTTTAATTTTTGTTACATTGAAACAACTCAAAATTCAAAGCAAACTAATACCGAAACTTGACAACTAAGTTGCCTTGCCGACAATGAACTCTTCATCAACTCCCTCTCCCAGAACAGCCTCCAAGGTTACTCCGATTCTCATCACTCTGTTGTCCTTCTTCCATACCTAGGAAAGAAATTTCACAAACGTGTGAGCTAAAAATAGCCAGTGAGTTCCAGTGTGTGTGCCGTGAACCGTTATATACGAAAATAATTGTTACAAAACCGTTAAAATGTTACAATAAAATGCTTTTCTCTTACCCTGCATAAATAGTTGTTAGTACATGGCAAAAATATGATACTTTACAAAAATATGAATGTCAAGTAATTTCTTGATTTAAGCCTATCAATTTGCTTGACACCGACTTGGCTTAGTCAATGAGTCATTACCAACCAACTCCAGCATGTTTCTCTACCGCACTTCACAAGCAAGCAAGCTATTGCCTGAAAATTCCGGACGATTGTCAGGGAAAGGATTCAGACTATCGCCTAGTGAACCTCCCAAAAGGCTCCAGCCAACCCCATGCCCTCTGAACCATGACATAGCCGTCGGCCCTTGTTTCCCGGCCATAGACATGGAACATTGGGGAAAACTTTTGGTACCATCACCCTAGGACAGACTGACGATGAGCCAAGGTCAAGAGGCTCCGAGACCGGTGACTAGACGTTCTGTGGTGCAATAACCCTAACTCACCTAGTCGCTAAGAGTTTTGCATTCAAGCAAGAACAAGAATTGATTATCATGATCTTTTCATTAATTTTACAATGATCGATGTATGCCAAGACCAAACTTTATATGATTGTAATGACAATTATTATTCAAATAGAAGTTGGTATTCCATACCATATATAAAAAATTGTAAAATTTAAACGAGGTACCTATTAAAATTTACATCCTCCCTAAAATATATTTTTGGGTTCCTCAAAGTAGTGAGGAAAATTATTTGCACATGAAAAAGGATAATATAATTTTCAAAGATGATCGATCGACATAGCTAGTGTCACAAAATAAACCAGTTCTTTTAATCGTCTTATGTATCATAAGATTAAACTGATTACAAATTTGAACGAATTGCTACTTTCAGCATCAAATATAAATTTGTTCAAAGGAAACTGAAAATGGTATGGTTTCAAAAATATTTATCTAAGAATTATGCTCCACTTTTCTCAAATTCATCAATGCACCCACATGCCACAGATTACTTCCCGATGCAGGAAAAACACATATTTCTTAAAAAAAAATAAACTAGATTAACAAAACATAGTCATGTACACCCCAAAATATATATATATGAATAGATGCAGACCATTTTTTTTAAAAACCTAGAGCATTGGTTCGTCGAGAAATAAAATAGCAAAGAAAATAAGACATGGAAAAATAAAAATGGAACTCATAGTCTTTATGATTTGATACTCTCTCTTTAATCCCCTTCTTCAGCTTAATGATTTGGGACTCACACCCCTTTTTATTTATAGTGCCAAAACCCTTACTATTGATAATGAGATAAGATGCAGTTTAAATTTTAAACTTTTAAAATATTGTTGCAACAACCTACACCTTATCACCTATATAATAGATATGATCTGTTAAAATACTAACCCCTAAAATCTAAACGACTTTGGTACGGTTGATGAGGGTGCCTATCCTATGCCCAAGTGGGAGAATTATCTCCATGGTTGCAAAATATATGTATAAATATTCATGAAAAGAAAAGAAGACTTAAAAAAACTTATTTGTATTTATGCAGTCATAAAAAAATATTAATATTAAATACACGCGACTTCTTATAAAACCAAAATTATAGTATAAGGTATGTCTCCGATAACGATATAATATTTTGGGGTGTTAATGAGCGAGCCGATAATTCTCACTGATAGTTCCATAAAACCTTATTTGAGTCGAATCGGAACCATAAAAGAAATCACCTCCACCGGAGTCAATTGCAAGAGACCTGTTCCCCAGCCGGCCGAAAGCTCTTTTTTCAATCCTCCACCTTCTTCCTCATCTTCTAGATTTGTCCTAGCCCTAAAGGCACACATGCTCTGAAATCTCAGGCAGGCTGCCATGGTATTGATACCAAATTAACCGTTACGGATGTAACCCGTATCTGTAAACAATATAATCTGGTGAACCCACTTTTTTAGCCTACAGTTCCTGCCCCTGGTGTTTATTCCTATCAAGCTCTGGCCGGGTACTGCGCCGTTTACAGGGAGCAGCTCTTGTGTGGTTTGAGATGTCCGATCTGTCCGGTTGTTCTGGCTGTCCTGGAGCACTACGATCTAGGGTTGGCTTAGATCGTACTGAATGGCATAAGGGCGATAGTGGGCTTCGCCATTTGGTGCAGGTGTGCCAGCATCCCCTTTAGGGTCCAAACATTCCGACTATTCTTCCAATGCAAACAGGTACCCGGGCAGGCCTGATACTACTGCTTCCCTCGTCGGGGGGATTTCATGTCTGACATTCAGTTTACTGAGCCGGGAGATACTTCATACAAAGGTTGAAAAACCAGGTTCTTCTTTATCTGTCCCGAGGTGGCTCGGAACCTAGGCAAGTGGAACTCATCTGACTTGGATAGCTATCCACGACCGACCGATGTGGACAAAAAACTGCTAGATGATATTCACAAAAGTGGTGTATATATCAAGCGAAGAAGTATTCTTCCGAGTTGATCTTATCTCGCCTGTTGCCCCACAATCGGTCCTCGACCCGTGCGAGGAATTAGATGGAAGAGTACAAGATATGTAGGGCTTTTATATTCATTCTTTTTCATATTTCGTGGCTTATAAAATGTCCTAAATTTTTCCGTTACGTTTCTTGATAGTGTCTTCTTTTGCCGAGCTCTTGGATGATGTTGGCGACGTGGTTCTCCCAGAGTAACCACTAGCGAGACTACTTAGGAACCTGAAGCGAAGACGAAAATGTTGAACCGGAAAATGTCCGGGCTGCGGATCCTCACGACCTCTGCCTCCATTTCGGCTCTTGTCTGAACACCTGACGATGACTCCTCCGGTGAAGTTGAGCGGACAGAGGTGAACGCGACGATCGGGAAGAAGGAGAAGAGCGACCCAGGCTTCACCGAAAAAGAATATAGTATCTCTTTCGACCCGGAAGGGCCGATTGAAGAAAAGAAAGGTGGCGGCCAACCCGCCAAGATCTTTGAAGATTTTCCTGGGGACCGATCCTCCTCGGGACACAATAGGTTACACGAGCTGTCAGACCAGGACTTGGCCGCTGTGGTGAGTTCTTACGCAGATACGTCTGTCCTTCCTACTTGCCTTACCTTCCACTTAGCTCTTGCATTGCTTTTTATAGGGAGCTCAGGTTGGTCAGAAGTTCTGGACCGCATTGCCGAGTCCGCGGCGAGTAAGGAGGCTTTAAAGGAGACAATCGAGGAGCTCTGAGCGAGCCGCGAGAAGCACATGGAGGCCTCGAAATCCAAGGACCAAGAGATTGCAGATTTAAAGGAGCAACTTGCCGAGACTAAGGCCAAATGCACTGCCGAGCTCCAGGCCAGACATGACGAGTATGTAGCAGAGAACTCTGAGCTAGGGCAGGCACTGGCCAAAGTTCGAGCAGAGATGGCTGCTCTGGAAGCCTCTCTACCGGCTCAGGATGCCCGAGTCGTTCATGAATACAAGTCTTACAACATCCGGGAGCTCTCAAAGTCTCGTGGAACCTCGTCATGCAAAGCATGGGTATACTCTTGGGGTGGATGAAGCAATAGAGCAATGTCCGAGTGGGTTCTCCCTAACCCCCCTTACTACCGTACCATGTACAAGACAGGTCCGGGTCAAATCTATGACCTTAGGTTGAGGGAGTTTAAGGAAGGTGAAGACATAGGCGCTAAGTATGTCAAGTGTCGCCCTGCTCCTCAGAGTGCTGAGCCGAATCCCTCCTCAACAGGGCAGAACCCGGATACACAGACTTGAATATCCTTCCTCATGCCGCTAGGACTTGTTTCTCTTTATAACCTTTTGAAGACTTTATGTACAAGTTCTTGTACTTGGCTTTATACTTTATGGTGCACTGCACATTATATTTTGTGTTTTCACATTTTTTGAAGTGTTTTCCTTTGAAATTTGTTTTTACTTATTAGGTACCCCTTGTACCCCCTATAAGTATGGCGGCCAGTACCTATAACAAGGGTGGCATACTTGTGTTAGTTGTTCATAGCTCAAAATTCTAGCCTGACCTGCAGACTTAGGAGGTTTGTCCTTTGCAAACCTTTTGAGTATGACCTGACTCAGTTAAGACCCCGTCCTGGCCTGAGGACTCGGGGAGCTTTTGGTATTCAAGCTATCTGGGTCTGACCTGCAGAACTCAGTTAAAATTCTAGCCTGACATGCAGACTTAGGAGGTTTGTCGTTTGCAAACCTTATGAGTGTCATATAAGCACATGTGTGAATTATCACATAAGGAAAGAGCTAGACGTCCTGCGCTAGGCTTCCCAGGTCGTCTCGACCTGGGCTGCATGACCTGGCCTCCATTATGATCGAGCCGTCCTGCGGTGGTCTAGTCGGGAAGGCATAGAAAGGCTTCCTACCCGGGGTAGGGTCCTACTACTGTGGGGCCCCTGGCCCTAAATGTAACCATCACATTCTCCTTTGTTAATCCCAAGGTGTTCTTAAGATGACACGTGGCAAGGTCTACTCTTACCATCGTCACAGATCAATTAATCCAACCGATAATCTAGTTATCGGGAAGGTATATGGAAATTATTTTGAGCTCTTAAGCGAGCATAAATGTAAGAAACAACATCCAATTTTTAAGCCTTTCATCCATCCGCCTATCATATAATGAGGACAATTAGGAAATGGTTTAGATAAACAAAATTAGCTTTGTCCGTTGTGTTCGGCTTTAACCGGCGTTTAATAAAATATTTCGTTTCCGGAGAAAAAAAAAAACAATAAATATCTCATAAAACGGTTCGAGATAAAAATTAATTATATCTCGTAAAATGGTTCAAATAACCAATATATACATTACAAAAACACAAAGCTCTTCCATCTTCAAAAGCTTCAACGCACTGATTCAATTAAATGAAGAATGCAGGCCATTTAAAAGATGTGAATCACACCTACTTCAAAACCATTAAAAAAATTATATTGAAGAAATTGTTATAAAATAATAGAAAACAAACCAAAGATACAACAACAAAAATGTAGAGGAAAAGGAAGAATGAACTTTCTTATTACTTCATCTCAACTTCTACTACACAACATTCCAAAGATATGGATGAGGTATTTATACAACACCAAAGGTAGATGAACCAACTACAAATGATACAATGAATGATAATAATTGACAAGAAAACTCTTGGAATTTGTAACTTAGGTTTACATGATGAATGGTAGTGAATTCTAGAATTGAATAAAACCTCTTGGTATTTATGGTGTAAGTTAATGGACATTCACATCAATTATTTCATAACACTCCCCTTGAATGTCCATTAAACAAAGAATATGCCTCGTTAAAACCTTACAAGGAAAAACCCTATGGAAAAAATCCAAGTGAAGGAAAAAGTACATATTCATTCGTGCTTGTATTACTCCCCATGATGAAAACGATATTTGAGAGCTTGAAGCGGCAAATGGAAATCTTATCTTGAATGTAGTAGAAAACTATGCTTCGTGAATAAATCATTGATTTGATCACTTAATTTGAACAACTGTGCATCGCCTTTTCATTTGTAGATCGTCTTCAAAAGTATGATGTATAATTCCTCTTGTGTCCTTTGAAATATCAATCGAACACCATGTCTTGCTACAATTCTTCATCATTTGAGTGTAATTGAATCAGCCGGGTCAACACTTTGGCTTGATTCATCGCATATCGATTTCACTTCTCTTTGAAGATCATGTGCTCTCCCACTTATGTAAATATTATTGAATTTGAGATGAACAATCTTCTTTGCGATTGTAATAGTAGATAAAGATCATTGAATATAGAAGTGATTTGAATGCTCTATCTAAGTTGCATAACGTATATGTCATGTACTATTAACTTTGCTAGAAAAACCCGAGTGGGACAAAAACTAGACAAGGAAAGTAGTTCATGACATATGCGTTTTTATGTGTTGCCTTTGACGCCTCGTTAAAAACCTTTAACTAAGAAAACCTGTGGGAAAAAAACTTAGTTAAAGGGAAAAGAGTACGATCATTGTTCATACTGAGACCAAAACATCAAGATTGTTTTGAAGTTGTCGCTCCCTCCCGGCGACGACAACGATCATTCAAATGTACGCATTCCAATACTATAAACATAATTCTCCAAAATAGATGTTGGAATGAACTTAGTGAACAAACATGTCGGATTGTCACTTATAGCGTACTTTTATAAGTCATATCTCTTTTAGAGTCCAATTTAAATATAAGGGCTAAAAATTATCATACCCACTACTCATTTGTGCAACACTTGCAACACAATCAACATTATCTTCTAAATAAAAATAGGGGATGTAATATCACACAACTCATGTCATTATGCATGAGCTATTTATATATATATACCTTATTCATAGGGAATTTCTTGATTGATTTTCTTACCTTTAACCATATTTTAAGCAATATAATGACATTTGCAACTTCGACCAATATATACAGTTGCGATTTTCATGTCTAAAATCAATCATACATTTTCATATAAATATGTCTAGTGACCTATAAATATCACGGTCACAACGTCATATAAAAATCCTTAATTCTTTGCCAGGATTTATTAAGTAGCGGAACATGATGTTATCCATAGTGGGAGAATGTAATTGATCAAAATCAATAATTGGTTATTACTGAGACCAAATTCTAATCAAGATCGACCTCTATTGTTTATTTAATTTTTACCCAGTCTATATGCTTCCAAAGACTCTATTATTGACATGGGTTACGGATCCAGATTATACTAGCAAATTATGAGGCAAATATGTAAATCGACATTTGTGATAATATATTACCAATTTCTCCCGTGAAATACATTGCTAATTCGATATTAGCATAAACCGAATCCTTATCAATGCATGGATCCGGTTGTTCCGCAACCCAATATTTTATCATTGGATGCGTCGTGCGAATTTATTTGGGGTTTCGTTTTGAGACAAATCTCTTGAGATATTTCATGAGTGACTTAATATCAATAGTGAATTCACTTTCCGTGGATTTTATCTTTTACACCGATCGGTCTTATACACTTTCGTGTAGATAATATTATCAATCATATTTGATTGGGTGCATTTATAAATAGTCACTCTTTATACCCGATAAAAGCATCTGGCGATTCCTTGCTAAATATTGCATGTTAAACTATTTACACAATTTAGTTAGAATGATGCGTAGAAGATCTTTATAAAATTTCTCGGCATTCTTATATATTAAAATGGGGTTCTCTTATCTCCCCTAATGCCGGGAAATGATCTTCGTTAAAAATGTAGTAATTGCACCGTGTAACTTGATGCTCGTCATTCGCTTCAAGCGATTTACATATTTTCTAACACAATGATTTTTGCTAAATCAATCTCATGATCAAGTGCTATTTGACTTTTGTTTCTAATGATTATAAAAGTTATTTAATCATCTCATATCTATGAGATTAATATCTTTGGAAACAAAACAACTTATACGTTTCATGGGTTTAATATAAATATCAACATCGGTAGCACTATGTCATTTCGATTCTTCAAGAATCATTCACATTATTTTGACATTCTTACGGGTTTTCGAAAAAATAATATAATAAAACTTCATGTTCTTTTTCTCCCCCATATGAGATTGACAATGCTTATTGTGTCTTATATTGATATGCTATATAGCTATTTTATGACATGTCTTTCGTGATTTTTATATTACGGAACATTCATAATTGATGACTCTTTTAGAGTTCTTAATTCATCTCATAAATTTTGTCCATATCAGTGTGTATTACGTGACTCAATCACGACTATTCGAAATGAACTTCAAGTTCATTTATATTATAATGTTTGTCACGAGAATTGATTTAATTGTATTTATTTTTCCACCCGCTAATCTCGGACAATATATACAATCGATATCCGAATATTTGCAATAACCCGTGACGGATTCTACATTTTAATGTGATATCCTCTTATCGCGGGTATCAACAAACTTCATGAATATATATCAAGCGGGGAATAATCTCTTACGGAGTTTGACATTTCAATATCGTTTCATCCGTTGTCTCATTTTGGTATGACAACGGTAATTGATATCTCCGAATAATATATTTCCACGTTCACTTCATTGAATGGAATGATACTGACTTAAAATTTTTAATTTGGTGGCATGATGCATCTTACATAATTTAATTCCAAAATGATGCATATAGTGTTTGTCACTTTATCTTTTAGGATTTGACATGTCTCATCATTTTCAAACATATTGTTTATACTCATTTCACCGACAAATGATATTCATAACGAGTAAATACTCTTTATTTCTCATAGTCTCGATATGATACCATAATTTTTTATAGATATCTCTAAACTAATATATTCGAGACTCGGGAGAGCATAGTGCTTTATTTCAAGCGATTAAATATCAATGGCTTTTTCGACGCCTTATATCAATATAGCACTTGCAACAATTATTATTTGCTTCTCCCATTTTTATTTTTTTTTATTTTGAGACATTCTCTGTAATGTGCATTGTCGCACTATCGATGAGACATATTTTGTCATTGCCAACAATCAATCTCAAGTTTGGCTTTAATCTTTAGGGCCAAATTCAAATTCACTGCTTCGGCCACGATCGTTCCCAAATTTTGAAAATGGAGTCACATTCACTACATGGAATGGATGTTTACCAATTGATTGGGACATTTTACTCACTTGAGCTCTCATTGTGTTGATGTTACAAAGTCCACTAACATCAATATTACGTGCATATCATATAGGAAAAACAATTGTATAATCATCATAAAGAATAAAATTTTACCTCAAATTCTTACATTATTTGTTGTGTCCAAGTGCCGTAGATGATTTATCAATATAATATACAAACATGTAGAATGTGATTCTTAAATGATGATCACCGTGTAAGAGGCTATTACCATATGATGACCAACTATTACTAAGCGATGTAAAAGACAAGTATAAGCACTAAGCGAAATGGCCAACAATACATCCCGTAATGAGAATCTCAATACACCATCTTAAACTCATATCTCGATGTATAAATATGTTAGCAAGATATAAATAATCAAAATAACATATAAACACATGTTATTACACATGGAAATAATTTCAATATGAAATACAAAATCATGCCAAACAAATCAAAGGTATCCATTCATTCTTGTCCTTTTGAAACTCATTGAGCGAACTAAACGGATTTCATTTCCTAATTATTTTGCTGCAATGTGAGTACCATATACTACACCGAGAGTCCATGCACAAAGGTGTGCATTCTCTTCCTTTTTCTACCAATACTCAGGCATAATAAATAAATAAAAGGAATTCTCTTCCAAAGTTTTCTTCTCAAATAGTAGTGTTCGAGTCAAGTAAATGCATATAACTCAACGAGAATAATATTGTAAGAAGAACACCTTTAGATATCCTAGGAGTGATGAAACCAATTAACACATATATGCAACAATTCATATAGCCAATGCATTGGGCAAAATCTATGTCTTTGCACATTTGAAAGAAACAATAGTAATAATATTCTACATAGGGTCATATAACAAGGTTTCATTTATTGGAAATTAGCAATAGTACTAATATAAAACCACAATGACAATTCCAATAATCTTAAAGGTATCTAATGTCCTTATAATTCAAATAATGCACAACAACAGGTAATTCCATGGAATATGCTAACATTTAGTTTGTGTCCAAGAGAAACGTTTTATGTCTAAATGCAATAATCATTCTCATCATTTCTTTTCAAAGCGACCATCTATAACTAATTGTATTAATTAAACCAAAAACAAAAAAAATGAAAGCCACATTTGCTGAATTGGAGTTAACCAATAGCACAAGAACATTTAGAAGCAAGAGTTTATTAGCATATATCAACAACCAATCACGATATTAATGGGAAGCATCTTTGTTGCAACATAATCACATGAAATTATTGAATTCAAGAAGGCTTATTAGATCAAATGGTTGAGCAATTTTAAATATATACATTCGTTTATTCTCAACAAGCATAATGTGATGGTAAACAAATAGTTGGCATCAAGTCATAATTCTAAATATGATAATATGAATTGCGGTGGGAAAAAAAAAAACTTACAACAAATTTTGCTATGTAGTTGTATAGTCTCCCCGGTCATCCAAAATTGTCAAAAATGAATGCCTTCACCTAATCAAGAAGAATTGCTACGTTGATGTTGTGACAATTTGGGAGGTAATGCTTCATATCAATTACGGGAGAACCATGAGCTCAAAAAATGGTAGAGTCTCGTGCTGATAACGTGTTATAAAATAATAGAAAACAAACCAAAGATACAACAACAAAAATGTAGAGGAAAAGGAAGAATGAACTTTCTTATTACTTCATCTCAACTTCTACACAACATTCCAAAGATATGGATGAGGTATTTATACAACACCAAAGGTAGATGAACCAACTACAAATGATACAATGAATGATAATAATTGACAAGAAAACTCTTGGAATTTGTAACTTAGGTTTACATGATGAATGGTAGTGAATTCTAGAATTGAATAAAACCTCTTGGTATTTATGGTGTAAGTTAATGGACATTCACATCAATTATTTCATAACAGAAATGATGATTTAAGAAAAATGACGATGGAAAATTGGCTTACCATCGATTGTAAGATTGAAGCATGCGCGGCATGATTTAATCGCAAAATTAAGGCTACCACCTAAGCCAATCACCATATCATGCACTCGAGTGTTACCACCCACCTAAGCTAGAGTATAGGAAACATTATATTTGAAAAACCATTCCTCCACGGTAGAAATAAGAAAATCCACACAACTTAAAATATACAAAACTTTCAAAAACCTTCCAAGGAAGAACATTCAAATAATTTTCTAGCATATACGAGGTTGAATTTTTCTGCATTGAGGAGAGCTTTGTTGAGTGCTTAAGGGTCGTAGATGTAAAATCAGTTGCGTGTAGATGATATGTTCTACTAATGACATTTGTTACATCCAATATTTGTAAATATTTCTCCTTAAATAAAATTTTGAAATGATACGGACAGATGTAGATGATTTGTTACAACGAATCTGAAAATTTGGAATGATATGGAGGGGTGTACATGATTTGTTGCAAGGAGATTGATGATAGCCGACCCGAACTACGCCACGTGTCATCCGTATAGGACATGTAATAAATGACTAACCCCTAATGAAGGGTATTAAGGGCTAAGAGCCCCAAAAGACACACCAGGGCAGGTCCCTAACCCCAGGTGGGAGATCGACATACGCTCTTCCTCCAGTCACTGCGGGTTGGCTAAGGCTTGGTGAAGAGGAGCTGCCAAGTTCGGCCATAATAGCATTGGGGGCTTAGCGTAGGCACTTCGTGAGCAACCCCGGCCGTTATTCCGATTTATGGGAAACTAGAGATAAATTGGGAAAGAATCCTTAGTTATATAAACTGTGATAGTGACATTAATTATGTCCATAAGTATCCTTAAATCATAGGGATTTAGGCGTGTATATCCCTAGGAAATAATAATGATAATACAATTCCTGGCAGGACAAGGAAGATGGATGAGACATCTCATATATAAACAACCCTAAGGAACTACGACAGACTTGATTCAAATTAAGCTATTGGATACGTAGGCAACTCTAGAGAAATAACTCACGAGCTCAGTCTAAAATACACAAAACACCTAACCCTCTTTAATACGATTTAGGGTTCTTTGGGTTTTAGATCTTTATCACAAAGTTAATCGGCCCGGATTCTTTATCAGACGAGATTCCATGATCGTCGAGAGATAAAGATGTTGGAGAAGGAATCGGAGATTCGGCAAAGTGATTTTTTTCTTTATTAATTTCTTTTAATAAAGGAAGAGAAGATATCCACGTTGTTTTGCTTTGTCATTTTTTTGTTAGGAGTCAGGTCAACAACGGGTATGGGTCAATTTTGCAGGTAATCAATTTTTAAATTAATTAATGTTTATGAACTTGTAATATGATACTAGTGGATTTGAACGCCGCGCAAGGCACGGCGGACCCAGCATAAAGTGTTACCAATAATAATATAAAAGAATTGATACCGAATGTATCACACGGACTATCTGTCAGACAGCTTGCTTTGGAAATGGACTATCATAAAAAAATGTTGCCAGACAATGGGAGATCATTCCTACAAGATATGTACATCTTGAAATATGTATCGAAGTGATGAAATTGTGGCCTCCAGTGATGAAAATTTCCTTGAAACAGAACCACATATCATTAGATCATAACAGATGTTAAGAATCTACGGGTGACAAAAAGTCGCAACTACTACATGCCATACTCCCAATGAAACCCGAAAAGAGGTATAACTATGTCTTGCAACAGGCATTGGGTGACCTTATCAATAAATGCCTTTACTTTTGGAGACTGCAGAACAGGAACAAAAGATGATTTTAGACAACAGATGTAAACATTACAGCATATGATTCTATACGGCAAACATTCTCAAACAAGAAATGACTTGACGACTTCAAACATAGCTTTCCCAAACGAAGTTGCTTATAGACCAATAATTCATATAGCCAGTTCCATTCATTATGCAACAATTCTTAATAGGGAACGGAGTCCTCTTCTCTGCTAGCACATAGCCAGAACTTTATAATGATTGGGATTGGGAGTGTGATAGAATGTGTCATGAGGCATTATAGACCTCGGTTGACCCTTCATTGGTCTCAGCAAACGTTTTCAACAACAAAGGCTAAAGCTTTTCAGCAAGTCCTTGCCATCACAACATCCAATGGGTAAAGCACGAGCAGTGTTGCAGAGGCTTTCATAGACAAAGAACTCAACTTTTCTCTATAATCGGAAACATAAGAGATGGATATAAACAACCCTCTGAGAAATTTGCAGAAGCATTTCTACTATAATAAAGAAGCTGTATTTCTTGAGGAGAAGAGAAATATTCAGGAGCAATCAACGGATAGCAGCGTTTGAGAGGGAAGAGGGAGGTGGAGTACAATGAGATAATGACTGATGAATTTGGATGGAAGTTTCTAGGAAGGGAAAGGACACGTGTCATTCGCATAATCACTCTTGGAAAAAGCGACGTGGAAGCCGAGAGAGAGAGCTTTTTGGCTCTTAATAATAGATAGATGCCGCTTCTCGATCACTGACCCGTAAAACAAAGCAGCCAAACATCCCTGCTAGCAACCTAAACTAATACTCCCTCCGTCCCATTTTATTTGTCCATGTTTCCTTTTTGGTATGTCCCAAAATAAGTGTCCACTTTATGCATTAATTGTTAAATTTCTTTAAATACCCTTCTCTCTTCATAATATTTACAATAAAAAATGTGTAGCATTAAATGCTCCAACAACAACTTAAAGGCGCAAGTGTAAAAATATTGGATCATTTAATGTGATTCAAAGCATTAACTATACTTTTCTTAATGTCGTGAAAAAAGTCAAACAAGAAATGAAATAAAATGGGGCGGAGGAGTAATGGTTTGGAAAACAACACATCAACCATAAAAGAAAACTCAAAAGATGCGGCCTAACAAACACTATGTTTGTTTGTTGTTTTGTTTTGTTTTTTTTTTTTTATATAGCAAAATCATTCATAAGTTGTTTTCCTTTTGTTTTGTAAGGGTAATTCAGTCCATATCATTAAACAATATCCTTTAAGCCTTAAATGTTATTTTCAGCAATCTTGTCATCCTTAAATCTAGTCTAATATGTCTTGAATGACAATTAATTATAATTTTTAAACATAATTTGGATTTAAACTAGTACCATATTGATTTTTAACTTTAATTAAGCGATAATAATGGGGACTCTATACTTCAAATACTTTAATTAAATCCATTACACACTTTATTATCGTTGATTATGATGGATAAATATCTATCATTGAGTTATGCACAATTACTAATTAAGATACGGTTATAATGACATATGTAACGTAAAAACCATATACTTTTATTAAAATTAATGCATAATATACTACCAAATCCGATTCAAAAATATAAGTTAAATCCTAGTTTTTTACTTTGGTCATAATATAAGTCATTCACAATACTGAGAGAAAGTTAATGAACATTTTTCCTTATCTTACTCCTAATTTATATCAATCCAACCACTTTTATTTACTCCACAATTGTTGCATTTATGGTAGTCGAGGGTGTATTAGACATTTATCCATACATTAATTACATTTAACTACTTTCTTAATCAATGTAAAAATTCAGGATGAAACATATTTTGAATGGGAGGTAATATTATCTATATAAATTAGGAGCCTTTAAATTCATTTTAGGAAAGCCCTAGATGATGCCCTCTTGTTGGCCTCCCAAAGGGACAAGACATCCCAGCCCTTTGTTCAAACTAGATGTATAGTTTTTGTTTTTTTAAAGGCAAAATCCATTGATTGTTTTCATGTTTAGCATTTTAGAAAGATTAGGTTTGTTAATAATTAAAAGTAGAGATCGATTATGGTATGGTGCACTAATTAAAAAATTAATTGAACTGAAATACTTATACAACGGCAGAGATTGAAAACCGGCCGTATCAATCTCCTTAATTATGAACTGGACCATAGCCTCCCTCTAAAACAAGATTCGAAAACAAAAGGTTTAATAAACACTAAATTCCCCAACACATACATATATATATAACAATAATCTAATCATCCAAAAAAAAAAAACCTGAAAGTTTTATGACATAAATCGCAATGAAAAAATACACATGAAAATTAACTAATATAAGATCATAATTCGGAATCATCATCCCACCAAATAAAATTAGGATAGAGCGGCCAATCACCCCTGTAAGTGGGTACTGTGTTTATTATATTATCAGCAGCTTCCACCGACAAAAGACCATCTACATATATATACAAGCCAGCCTTACTGAAAAGCAGATTGCAGCGTTCAACATTCAGTTTATTTAAAGGGTAAACATCTTCTGGTGGTGGTTTTGAAGGATCAAGCAATACGTCTACACAGTAATCCATCATCGATCTTATAATTTCAACATCTTCCCTTGACATTAATCTTTTTGATCTGTTGTCGTCTTTCGTGCTGTTATAATTACTACACCGTACCATCGTTAGTGTACTCATCATGATGATGATGATCGTGATGGCAGTGAAGGTTGTTAGACTTTTTCTCCGCCGGATGGCCATGTCACGCAGGACGGAATCTGTTTAGAGAATAATTTTGCAAATTAGTGTTTTGGTATATGCCTATCTCCAATACCACCAATGTCTATATATAATAATAATGATAATATTCAACTTAATCCCTGTAAGATTAGTATTTGTATTACTTTCGGAAAAAGGAATCCCTAAACAAGTGCGTACATACATAAACCGACTCACGAATCATTTTAATTTTTTTTTTTTTTTTTTGAGATGATTTAAAATTTATTTCTATATATATATATATATATATATATATATATATATATATATAATTTTTAAACAAAGCCTTTTTATATTAATTTTAAAAAAAAGGTTAAATACATCAAATATCTTGGCCTTATATCTAAAAGACGTTGACCAAACATGGCTCTGCCTCCTTAAACCTATGGCAAAGCAAACCCAGTGTGGGAAAATCAATCTAATAGGAAAGAAAGACAAAGACCCAATGTGTTCCAAAAGTGCTAAACTCCTCCAAAAACGAAAAATACAAAGGGATGCATGGAAAAAAAGAAACTATAGCAGCGACTTGCGAGTTCACGCAATCGGCATCTTGAAGAGCTTTGCATTCGGCATCTTGAAAGGCATCACAGTGAGTGGCGTGAGAATTATCCGTCCAACAGTTTGCGGCGAAATTTGGAGGTGTATGCCAAGTCCTCATCGTAGAAAAAAATGAAATTGCTCGTAGTAATACTTTGAGCAGCCACGTGAAAATCTCTGTGGTCTAAGGAGTGTGGAGCAGCAATCCAACAACAAGTGTGATGACTCGAATACGCCAAAGTCCCATGCAATAAAGTATAGTAAGCATAATCACCAAGAGTGAACATGTAAATAGAGGATAATAAGGAGCGTAACACATGTATTGCAACCTCCATAGTAGTGAAGGGTGCTTCCAACTTTCCATGCCAAGATTTATACCACATTCCGAAAAGCAAGAGGTGAATCTTGAAACGCCAAGTCCTCGCTTGTAGGTTGATGAAAGTGCCTGCAAATAAGAAAGTCTCGTGACAGTAAATGAAATGAATGTGAAGGAGAGAGCAGCAAAACAACAGAGAGGATTCAACCTGGTTTGCACCCAACAAAGAATTGATTGGTGCGTCCAGTTGACTATGTAATGCTGCGAACCCGTCTAATGAACGGAATAGCTAGTTGATCTCCATGTAAAATGAGCTTGAGGGCTGCTGGAAGGGCATCATACGTAGAGTAGGAAACCATCGTTCTACTGGAGGAAGCTTGAGTAGCAAGGAAATCAGCAGCTTTATTTGCTTAACGGTAAATGTGTGTAATCTGCGTCCGGTGCTGGAGGAGGAGACTCTTAATGGATCTAATATCATCATCAATCTGCCAAGGAGTGTCAAAATTCCCAGTGATTATGTTGACTACTATCACAATGATAACGATATCGATCATTTTGATAGTACTATCTACTATGCCTCGATGGATCGTTATCGAGCGAAGGAGTTAAGAGTCGGGGATCGTTATTAAGAGATCGATTTGAATCTCGGGGTTCATTATCGAGTGAATGAGTTAGATCGTTATCGATCATTCTGATAGTACTATCTACTATAACACGATCGATCGTTATCGAGCGAATGAGTTAACATTCGTGGTTCGTTATCGAGCGATCGATTTGAATCTCGGGGTTCGTTATCAAGCAATCGATTTGAATCTAAGGGTTCATTATCGAGCAAATGAGTTAGATCATTATCGTTATCGATCATTGTGATAGTAGTATCTACTATGGCTTGATCGATCGTTATCGACCGAATGAGTTAAGAGTCAAGGTTCGCTATTGAATGGTCGATTTGAATTTTGGGGTTCATTATCGAGCGATCGATTTGAATCTAAGGGTTCATTATCGAGCGAATGAGTTAAATCGTTATCGATCATTGTGATAGTACTATCTACTATATCTCGATGGATCGTTATCAAGCGAAGGAGTTACGAGTCGGGGATCGTTATTAAGAGATCGATTTGAATCTCAGGGTTCGTTATCGAGCGAATAAGTTAGATCGTTATCGATCATTCTGATAGTACTATCTACTATAGCTCGATCGATCGTTATCGAGCGAAGGAGTTAAGAGTCAGGGATCGTTATTAAAAGATCGATTTGAATCACCGGGTTCGTTATCGAGCGAATGAGTTAGATTGTTATCTATCATTGTGATAGTAGTATCTACTATGGCTTGATCGATCGTTATCGAGCGAATGAGTTAAGAGTCGGGGTTCCTAGAAAAGTTCGTGCCACGTCAGCATTCTTTTAAAGGGACGATTTTGTCGTCTCTTCAAATATGTCAGTTGTTTAAAGGGACAAAGTAGAAGGGACGGATTTATAGAGACGACGTGTCGTCCCTTTAAACATTTATTGGGACGATAATGCCTTTAAAGGGACGACAAAATGTCATCCCTTTAAACCAGTTTTCTTGTAGTGCAAGCTTATCTGAAGCCATCACTCCGCGTCTTGTTGCGCACAACAAGCTAGGCAAAGGGACATCCAATCCGCCCCACAGATCAACGAGTCCGCCTACGGACAAAGCCAGCTCATCTAGGCGAACAAGATTCAGACATGACAAATGCACAAGGCAGGAGTAGCGGAATGGTCAAGCATCGGGTTCAACCAACGCTAAGCCGCTAAAACATATGTCTAACTTAATTAACGTCACATCATACTTAATTATGTCTAGTCGCACCTTAATTAATTGCCATTAGCAATCCGCCTATGTATAGAGGCTCAATGTAAATCATTTGGGCATCAGATAATACACAAAGCAGACTAGACTCTACCAATTTGTCGACTAGCTAACGAGCTCGCCGTTCATAGGTTAATTAAGTCCGACCACCACATTTTGTCATACACCGCCGTGCACCACCGCAAACACATGCAGATATCCACCACAAATATACCGCAAAACCCACCAAGATAATTTCGACTTTATCACAAACCAAACCAAACCGGACCGAACAAATGGTTTAGCTTAAAAACCGTATAAAATGATTTTGATATATAAGTGCAAAAAACCTGTCAAACCAAACCATGTTCCGCCAAACGATGTTCTTTCTGCTTGTCTTGCAGATTTCGTTGATTAGTAAAATGTATTATACCCCCTAAAAAAAACCTTTTCTTTTTTTTGTACTTGGTCTTTTCTCTTGTTCTTTTTAGGTTGTTTACTACAAAAAATAGATCTTTTCGTGACAAAAAAAAAACGTCACTAAAAATGTGATTTTTGTCACTGGCGTGCTTTTGTGAAAATTATTTTGTCACTCAAAATAAAAACACACAAATAACTCAACAAATCCAAGCCTAACCAAAAGCCAACCCATTGCAATTATTAGCCATCATTTTAAGTGTACAAGAGCTTAACATCCACCTCAAAAAATTCAAAAAAACACCAAAACAATCAAATCGAGACGCTTCTATTTTAGGAAGTTCACGAAGATCATTTCTGAAGCCTACCAGAAAGAAGATGAAAGAAATTCCTGTTGGTAACTAATTACCCAATCAAAAAAGCATTTATTAATTTTATTTCATCTAAATTTATCTCTATCATGCACGAAAAAGTATACCTGCGGCTTTTCCGCAATCTTGAAGGTTGAGCAAATGACACCCTGGATTTGGTTCCCAGCTTTTCCAAAAATATTCCTGCAATTAGAATAAATCATGAGTACATAAATGAGAACAGAGCAACTTTAAAGACGTCGGTATTAAACTTTTAGTTTGTGTATGGAAAAGACAAGAGTTTTGTTTTTCCACGTATCATCCAAATTGATTCCATTAGTCACTAACCTTGAGAGAAGATTCCATCTTGAAAAACATCACAATAATAAAGACGAGTTATCCCGGAATCTCATTGGGCACACTGCACCAAAATGAAAGAGCAAGCAAGCTCATCAACTGTATGCCAATTTATAGCAGAATACCTGATCAATGGACAACAAATAATTAGACATACTAGAAAGTCAGAGTACATATTATTTCATTACGCGCCACCAACTATGAAAAAGTACTAAACATAACAATCTTCTTGATGGAAAATTTGGAAGGATCAAAAAGGTGCTCGCAAGAATATTATCAGAGATATCCGGGACACCTTGAGAAGGAAGTTCATGCTTTGACCTCACATTTTCCCTTGACTGCCTCTACAAGTAATGTATGAGTTTCTTCATTATAATACATCTGTCAGATCATTCAAGGAGACACAACAAGCATGACAACATGAGTGGCTACCTTTTTCTTCGCAACAATGGAGTTCATCAGCTCCTGTTTATCATCACCAGCCGCTAGTGAAATAGACTGATATGAGCACAACATGACAAACAAGCAGATTGAGCTAGAACACAGATCAAGAAAAGATCCAAGCTCTTCAGCTTCCTTATTAACATCTGGAACTGATTATGATCCAAAGAAATGCCTGCATTTTGAATTTCCACGAAAACCAGAAAGATTCAAAGAAATAAAATCAATATATTGCTCGTAATACTTCACGAAACTCAGCAGCACATGGTTTGTACGTAACCGTAGGACGATTCATCCCAAACTCATAGATACATAGTTGTAGAACACAAGCATATATAGACTTTAGATAAGTTGTACCAAACTGAGAGCATGCAAGACAGATTCAGGATTGAGACCTGAACAGTTGAAAGACTTGTACCACTTGCTTTTAATTATATTAAAGGTATATAGTTGAGAGGGAGAGGGGAGAGGAGGGGCAGAGAAACAACTTAAATATAACATTAACATGTTTTTTATAAATATAATTATACTATATATTATTATAACTATAAATATAAAAGATATAATCATAAAGATGTAAGTGTGGCTTACAAAGTGGCCAGCTCCAAGAACCCAGTAAAAATGCAAACCAGACTAGTATCTTAAAATAGAACAAACTCAGAACAGAGTCTCAGGTTCTAGAAATGTAATTTTTAGTGATTTTCTTACTTGTTGTGTATCACTTGATCAGCTTTGTTCAGCACAACCTGTATCTTATCATCATGACCTGTAGAGATGAAAGTACACGTTTGAATTCATCGCATATATCAAGTTTGTGTGGATCAGACAGAAGCATGATTAGGTCACATTTCGTAGCAAACCATGATATCACACCGGTGAAATCATAACTTCGTTGTTGTTGGTGATTTAAGTATAACCATGTCCATTTGTGTAATTAAGGGTTTGGTACAAAGATGGGTGAACTCGAAACACTCTATTGTGGGTTTGGAGGTGCGGAGTGCACGCTCATATAAGTGTTTACGAGTTTACGGATGTAAATGATCAAGTAGAGTTCGAAAAGCTACTTAAAAGACACGAAAATTCGTTCTTGGAAAATCGTGTCACAAGGCCGACCACAGCGCCACTGTATCACAGACACTACAAAATTCGTTCTTAGAAAAAGCGTGTCACGCAGCCGGCTGTGAAGTTTTTCAAGAGGAATTTTGGACGAGTTCTATTTCGGATTTACGGTGTTCACGAGGCCGACCACGCGCGCCTTTGTGACTCGATTTTGTGAATTGGTGTGTCTTTTCGGTGTTTTTACAGCTTTTTTCCATATAACACCTTTCCAAAAAAGGTGTCTATATGTTAGAACGTTTTTTTAACCAACTAACTTGATCATTTTGAGAGCATAGAATGAAATCATTCAAGTTCTTCTTCATCTTTGAGAGTCAAACAACTTCAACAAAACTCCTTAAGTATTCTTCTCTTTTGGTGCCAAAAAGTGAAGGGAAACGTAGTCTTATCTCACAAAAGTATCTGTGTAACCCGAGGCATCTTATAAGGGTCAAATAACTTTTGTAGGAAAGTGTTCATCACGATTCTACGTTATATCAAGCATATCAGTTTTCCTGCGTTTTGTTTTGACATTGTTGTTCCCTTGACAGCCATAAATTTACAACAATCTACAAAAGTTATTTCATAATTTCTGCAATGTCAAGTGTCAAGGAGACGACTGCAAACTTTGGAAAATTGGAAAAGTTTGAAGGTGTCAATTTTCGAAGATGGAAAAGGAAGATGCACTTTCTGCTAACAACATTGAAGGTGGTGTATGTACTAAGTACACCAATGCCTGAAGTGTTGGATGATGGACCTTTGGAGGAACTGAGGAGGAAGAACAAGTGGGAGAATGATGACTACATCTGTAGAGGTCACATTCTAAACGGTATGTCTGATTCTTTGTTTGACATTTATCAAAATGTTGAGTCTGCGAAAGAAATTTGGGATTCACTAGAGTCTAAATAAATGAATGAAGATGCCTCTAGTAAAAAGTTCTTGGTTGGTAATTTCATGAAGTATAACATGGTAGATTCAAGGTCGGTAATAGAACAATATAATGAATTACTACGCATTTTGGGTCAATTTGCACAACATAAAATGGAAATGGATGAGTCTATTTCGGTGTCAAGCATTATAGATAAGTTACCACCATCATGGAAAGATTTTAAACATATGTTAAAGCACAAAAAGGAAGAATTATCTCTGGTAATGTTGTAAATATTGTTATCACAAATCATGATGTTAATAGTTTTGTTTTGTGGCATGCTCGGTTGGGACATGTTCATTATAAACGTATGTTGGTAATGTCTAAAAATGAGTTAATTCCATCTTTTGACATGAATATGAATAAGTGTAATACTTGTATGTTAAATAAAATTGTGAGACAACCTTTTCATAGTGTTGAAAGGTTATCTTCCGTATGAAACAACCGGAGGGATTTGTTATGCCTGGAAATGAGCATAAGGTATGCAAGCTTGTTAAATCATTATACGGGCTTAAACAAGCGCCTAAACAATGGCATCATAAATTTGATGAAGTTGTCTTGTCTAATGGTTTTAAGCTTAACCAATCAGACAAGTGTATAGATAGCAAATTTTACAATACCGGTAATGGTGTGATAATTTGCTTATATGTTGATGACATGTTAATCTTTGGAACTAACCAAGAACAAGTTGACCTTTGTAAGGTCTTTTTGTCATCAAGTTTCTCTATGAAAGACATGGGGGAGGCGGATGTGATTCTTGGAATCAAGATCATACGGAGTGACAAAGGGATCTCTTTGACACAATCTCATTATATTGAGAAAGTGTTGAAGAAATTCAATTGTGAAAATTCTACTCCAGGCAATACTCCCATGGATCCTAATGAGAAACTCATGCCTAATACGGGAAATCCGATATTACAACTTGAGTATTCTCAGGTGATAGGATGTTTGATGTATGCTATGACTAGCACACGTCTGGATATTGCTTATGCGGTTGGAAAGCTATGCAGGTTCACGAGTAATCCGAGTAGTCATCATTGGCGTGCGGTAACTCGTGTACTAAGGTATCTTAAATTAACCAAAGATTTTGGCTTGACTTATGTTGGTTATCCTTCAGTAATAGAAGGATATTCAGATGCTAGTTGGATATCCAATGTAGATGATCCTTCTTCTACTAGTGGTTGGGTGTTTTTACTTGGAGGAGGTGCCATTTCTTGGGCTTCCAAAAAGCAAACTTGCATACTAGCTCGACTATGGAGTCGGAATTTGTTGCCTTAGCGGAAATGAAAAGAGAGGCGGAATGGCTTAGAATTTGATCTATGAAATTCCATTATGGCCTAAACCAATATCACCCATTTCTATCCATTGTGATAGTGCATCTACCTTGTCTAAAGCATATAGTCAAGTGTATAATGGTATGTCGCGACACCTGGGCGTTAGACATAGCGCGATGCGTGAGTTGATTACTCGTGGGTGATTTCGGTTGTTTTGTGAGATCTCAACATAATTTAGTGATCACTTAACCAAAGGATTGGCTAGAGACTTGGTACAAAAGTCGGTAATCGGGATGGGTTTACAACCCATATAAATCTTAGTGATAGGATACACAATTCCCTCTAATACAATGTTAGAGGCGAAATTCAATGTGGAAGGCCTATTGTCTTAGATTTGAGCACATGATATTGTCCTGAGGGTATGTGCTATGACTGCAAGATTAGGTTGAAGATGTTCTTCTTAATGAGTCTTTTGACAAAGTGCTATTACAGGTGCACGATCAATAAAAGGCTCACCTATATGAGTATGAAGTTTGGCCGCTTCAAGGAAGTTCTAGGGTTGGCTTTCTGTATGCTCAAGAATAGATATGGACACAAGGCCTGTTTAATTAGTGTCAAGAATAAACTTTTGGAGTTATCTTAACTCATGTGTATATTATCTTCATGTATTCAAAACGTGTAAAGGGGTTCAATGGTTAGACTCACCCCGATACTCGAATATTTGAAATGTGTAATATTACTAGGTGGTAATTCAATCTTCGTGACATTATCATTGATGCATGAGTTGTTATGTTTTGACTGATCTTCAGCTAAACCAAGGATTACACTTAAATGGGGGAGGATTGTTGGTGATTTAAGTATAACCATGTCCATTTGTGTAATTAAGGGTTTGGTACAAAGATGGGTGAACTCGAAACACTCTATTGTGGGTTTGGAGGTGCGGAGTGCACGCTCATATAAGTGTTTACGAGTTTACGGATGTAAATGATCAAGTATAGTTCGAAAAGCTACTTAAAAGACACGAAAATTCGTTCTTGGAAAAACTGTGTCACAGGCCAGCCACAGGCGCCAACCTGTGAAGTTTTTTCAAGATGAATTTTGGACAGGTTCTATTTTAGATTTCTGGTGTTCACAGGCCAGCCACAGACGCCCGCCTGTGACTCAATTTTGTGAATTGGTGTGTCTTTTCAGTATTTTTCGACAGTTTCTTCCATATAACACCTTTCCAAAAAGGTGTCTATATGTTAGAACGTTTTTTAACCAACTAACTTGATCATTTTGAGAGCATAGAATGAAATCATTCAAGTTCTTCTTCATCTTTGAGAGTCAAACAACTTCAACAAAACTCCTTAAGTATTCTTCTCTTTTGGTGCCAAAAAGTGAAGGGAAACATAGTCTTATCTCACAAAAGTATTTGTGTAACCCGAGGCATCTTATAAGGGTCAAATTACTTTTGTAGGAAAGTGTTTATCACAATTCTACGTTATATCAAGCATATCAGTTTTCCTGCGTTTTGTTTTGACATTGTTGTTCCCTTGACAGCCATAAATTTACAACAGTTGTGTCCGTTGCTTTTCTCTTGATAGAACTCCATGTGTATCCACAATAGAAATATGCTCCAACAACTAAAAAATAGGTTGGTAAGTTAAGGTAAACTTTTCAGGATCTCTCATGGCTACAGAATAAAAGAACAATAATAATATAAAGTCAATAAGAACATTGGAAAATTAGGGATAATGACACAATCTGGAATATTTTTAAGTAACATGACAGCTACATATTCTTTATAGGGAGAAGGAAAACTGCATAATTTTTATAGCGAGAAGGACAAATAGTGAATCCCGAAAATCGGTGAATCCAAAATCGGTGAATTTCTCACGATGAATCCCGAAAATCGATGAATTTAACAATGAATTTTGAAAATTAGTGAATTTTATTGATTGAATTTAAACAATAATTTGAACACAAGTGAATTTCGACGAAAGGATAAATAGTTTTGTCCTTTATGCAAAAGTTTCAAAAAACTGTTGACGATTCAAAAATCGTCTTCTTCAAATTTAGGGTTCTTGCTCTTAGTGATAACCTAGAGAAAACTCCAGAATACGAAGATAATGAGGGGGATAGTTTGGGGGTGATTTAGACTGCACTTGATGATGATCAAGCTGCCTACGTATCCAATTGTAAAATCGGAATCAAGTCTCCGTAGTTCCTGGGGACGATTTATATAGAAGGCGTAGGCCTGGGGTTTAAAGTGGCGTCTTTGATGAATGACACCGATTGACGTGCTCCCTGGGAAGAAGATTATGATTAATGGATCTCCATGATTATAGGAGATAATTATGGTATTCAAACATTAGCCTTAACTGATAAAGATTCGAGCCTTTATTGGGAAGGATAATGCGATAGTTATCTGGTTATTGTCCACGTGAGAAATAAGGTTTAGGATGAGCAGTGCCTGAGACAGGATAGAGTCGACTCCTAGGGATCGGGAGAAGCAGCCAAACTCCTACCACAAAATTATGCAGGCCTAGATCTGGACCGGTCTAGGAGATCGGTGGAGATTACAGCTGGTCGACCAGAGTCCGATGCACGACTCCTTGGCCTGCCAGAATGAGGCAGTCCGACCCCACGGAGGTCGGTCGTACGGGAACCGGTGGTGGCAAAGTGGGTGGATGAGCCCCTGGCTCGGATCTAGGAGTCAAAAGTAGTTTATCTCTCTGAGTCAAGTGTTGAGCCACCAAAGAGGCGCCACGTGGGCACGCCCATTTTCTGGCAGCATCAACTTTCATTCTACTCAATTGATAAAATATTTATGTCATTCTCCCTCGTTCCCCCTAAGAACTTTCTGATAATATTTTTTAGTGGAATGGCGTGTCTGCTTGAACAGCAACTGTGTTGCCAGGAATGCTTCTCTCATCAGGTCCATTTTGCAAAAATTAGATTTTATGTAATGAAGAAGAACAGAGGAGGTGGCATTATTTCCGATGAATATACTTTCTAGAAAAAATACGTCTTCCCATGTTCTAAAATAATTTATTGATTCACAAGACTGAGATGTAGCATTAAACAGTCGGGAAGTTAGTAAATACATCTATATTATATTATATTCCACATATACATCTGTAGGTTTGGCATTGCAATGAAGTGGTAAATGCAAGACAAAGACTAAAATTAAGCCAAACATTCCAAAACGGAGTATATATATATATATATTTTTTTCAGAGGTAAAGTAAAATAAAGTAAAGTAAAGTAATATATACAGAAATTATTACTACTATTTTTCATCGAATACCCTCTCCTAATTAATTATAAAAGGGTCCCCTAAAAAAAAAAACACCTATAAAAGGGGACAACTGATTTACTTCATTTCATCATAACCAAATCATTTCACTGATAAGATTTACCGAGAGAAATTGATAAATCGCGTAATGCATCTGTCGTCGACATTTTTTTCGTGCCAAACATTTTCTCGACATTTTTTCGTGTTAAAATCGTCAAAATTTGGACGATTTCGTCCAAATCTGATCAAAAACGTCCAAATTTGGATTTCTTTTAAATCAAAATCCATTCATCGATTTAAAAATGGATTTAATCCGTCCAAAATTTGAAAACAACATCCAAATTGTGACCAATTCCGTCCAAATTTGGGCGGATCGCCCAAATTTGGACGGAAAGCCCAAATACACCGTCCAAATTCTTCTCTCTGGTCATCACCACCACCTTCCAAAAGCCTTTTCTTTGACCAGTGACCACCCCTCCCCTACCCCAGGTCGGCCTCACCTCCTCCCCCCACGCCTTCTTCCCTTCTTCCTGCAATCTGCACAAAGCTTTCCTTTTCCCTCCTGCCCAATTTTTATTATATTAACCTTTCACATTCCTCAACAGCTCCCTCCCCATTCACATATATGATCAATCACCCAGGTTTGTTCATGTCAGTTTTTCTGCGGGCAATTCCATTATCATGGGCTGTTGTCTTTCAACCACCAAAATCAATGGTTCTAACAGCAACAACATATCCACCGCAAACAATCAGAACCCTGGTCAGCTGACCGCCACCACCACCACCACCACCACCAACAAGAAGGTGCAATCCTCACCCAATAGAGCCCCAGTCTCATCAAAACCAAACGAGGGCTTGAAATTCAAAACAAAAGAAACCTCCAATTATCAGAAACGGAAGAATAATCAGACAAGTAAGAAGCCCACTTTGAGAAATCAAGTTGCTATTATTCCTTGTGGAAAAAGAACAGATTTTGGGTATGATAAGGATTTCGACAAGAGGTATACGAAGTGAATTTGGACGGTGTATTTGGGCTTTCCGTCTAAATTTGGGCTTTCCGTCCAAATTTGGACGGAATTGGTCACAATTTGGACGTTGCTTTCGAATTTTGGACGGATTCCGTCCATTTTAGTGAGTAAATGGATTTGGACGAAAAGAAATCTAAATTTGGACGGTTTTGACTGTATTCGGACGAAATCGTCCAAATTTGAATGAAGCACGAAAAAATATCAAAAATTTTGACGCGAAAAGAATGTCGAAATTACGATGGCGCCGATTTTCTAATTTCTCGATTTACCGACCGGAAAAAGAAAATGGTTGGAGGAATGCTAAAAGTGGTGCTTTTAATTAATGTAGTATATAGTACCCGCACTACAACTTGCAATCTCTTCAAAGCAAGGACGGAGTCAGAATTTAAATTTTGGGTGGGCTAATGGATTATATCCGATTCGTCGGGTGGGCAGGATTAAAAAAATTTGACGGATCGAACTAGATCACATCGAATTTTTAGTGTGATATTTTTTTATCCGGGAAGGCTTTTAATTAATGTAGTAGTAGCCGCACTACAACTTGCAATCTCTTCAAAGGCACAGCAGTACCATCCATACGATGGTCCGATTGCAGTCCAAGGCAACATAGGGCCTGGTCAGTATCCTCTTCTCTTCTTTCCTATTCAAATCAGTTTTCCTTTGTTTTTCTTAATTATTGCCACCAGGATTCGTGCTTCCGATGGATTTTCAACACAAAAAATAAAGATCGAAATTATATTAAAACTAATTGTGTAGTTTTACGTTAAACAAATATACACTCTCTACCTGCAGCGACAATGTCTGATCACTTTTTCTTTCTATACATGTCAAATACATTTATCATTTTACAATTAATTAATCGGATCATTTTAAATGCAGACTCGATGTGCGCTTTAAATGCTGCTACCAGCTTGATCGGGTCAGCTCCACCGGACGTGTGGAATGGAGGCTCGATAGGGTGTGTGAAGATTACTTGCATGTTCGGTCAGGATTCCTGCAGTGATAATCCTACTATCACTGTGACTATTATTGATGAAGCATGCACAGACTGCGGTGAGAGATATATAATCAAGAACTACGCGTGGCAAATTTAATTTATCCAATCAAGAACTTTTTTTTTTTTTAATTTATCCTGGCTCTTCATTTATACCAAAAACCGAAGCTCCTTAAAATCTACGCGTGGCAAATTTAGTGTGGGAAAATCCAGCGCATAGAAAATAGTACAACACCTTACGCTTCCAACAATAAAAATCCTCCCTTACCGGAAAATTTAAATACATCAAATGTATAGAAAATGCCCAAAAGAGTCACATCAGCCTTGATTCTTGTTTCCGATTCTTGAACTGTAAGTTAATTACTTTTATCAAAATATTTGGCCCGGGGGCGGCGCTAGGAAAATTCGTTCCTAAAAGTCCCGGGTTTAAAACCCAAACGCATATAATTAAGAGGAGGGTTTCATCCTAAAAACCTAGGTTATGAGGTGAGGGAAATCAATCTCTTAATATGTCGGGTTAAACAATCACAAGTTCATAATGTGGGATACTTTAACAGGAGATACCGGTGCTTATTATTTGATTTAGACAGACTCAAATAGCCCAATATTTTTATCAAAACAAATTCTAATATTTTTAATACATAAAAATATTGGGTTGATTGGGCCTATTAATTTTTTGGGAGACTTATTGAAAAGGACCAAAAGATTTACAATCAAAAAGTACAGTCACATCATAATGACACTTTTACCCTTATAACAGTTTTCTTTTAAAAAAACAAAAAAACAAAAAAACAAAATAAACTGACGCACGGTCAAGCTAATGACCACGTTCAAATATATATATATATATATATATATATATATATATATATATATATATATATATATATATATATATATCAATTTTTTAATCAGTTATATTTTTAATTTATATTTACAATTATCATAATTTTTTCACCATAATTTATATTTTTCATGATCTTTATTTTGATATCAATATTGATATCTTTCCGATATCATTTCAGAAATCTTTTTTTTTTTGTACAATAATATGTCATTCAATTTGTCACTATAATATCACTGGCACTAGTGAAGATGTGTCACTAATGATAATAATAAATTTCAGATATATAATGTGTCACTACAAATTATCACACTGTTTGACACTACCTATTGACATTGTGATATAATGTGACACTACTATTTGACCTTGTAATACTGTAGAAATACACTATGACAGCAGTAACAATACAATGTGACATATCATTTGACATTGTGATACCACACACTATAGACTGATACTACCAGTTCACACTACGACATTGGTGACAATAACTAGTGTTAGACATGCCACTACTAATTTACGTAGCTAGCGTCATTCAAGTTGAAAATATTGATTGACACTATGACAACAACGACAATAACAAGGACAAAATAAAGATACCAAAAAATAAGATTTATAGTGAATAAATATGATGATTGAAAAGATATATTAAAAGATTTTTACCTTCAGTTTTTTTGAATGCATTTTTAACCATATATATACATATATATGTGTATATATATACATATATATATCTTATATTATATTTTCAATCGATTAACTGCCAAATTGACCCGTTTTGGGCAATTGACCCGCTTCCGACCCGTTTTCCTTTGCCAAAAAAAAAAAACAGCAACCAGAAAATAGCGTGGCCCCTCTTCCAAACTGTACCCCTACCACGTTCTTTCCCACTATAAAAACTGCTCCAAAAACTGCTCCCATCATTAGAGCGCACACTTTCTCACACAAATCCCTTACATTCCCAAAACCATACAAACCGGCCCCTTCATCCTCATTTTGCAGCTGTTTCCTCATAAACTTGAAACCCTAACAAATCTCCGATGTCATTTCGATTCGATCTTCCATTTTGCAGTAAAACGCGGCCTCCTCTCTTCGATTCTCAGTGATTTACGACAGTTAAGCCCTTCATCTCCCCATTATGGAATGATAGTGAACTGTTGTAGAAATGAGTAGAAATGGGTCGAAATCGGATAGAAATGAGTCCAAAAAAATAGAATATGGATTAAAAAGGAACTTGGTATAATTTTACTTAAACATACTAGACATATCAACATTTCTTAAAATAAATGTTATCCATTCAAATCAGCGAGGTCGGTCATTAGAGCCAACTGCAAAGCTCCGCTTCTACGCTTGTATAAGGCTCATGCTGACCGTATAATGACTTATTTCATTAAATTCATATTCCTTCATGAGTTTTACAATACTGGAAGGAAAACCGGAATCGGGAGGTTTGCCAAGCAACACGTACGATAAGGAACCCCTGCGAGGTAAATGAGCATTTGGGGTTGATAAATAATTTAATTACGATTTTAAGTGATTGAATATCAATGATGTTTATTTAAAGTAATTATAGTGTTCAAGGATGATTATTATAGAAATTGAAAAACCGAATTAACTGATTAAACTGGATCAAACCGGATTGAAAAATGACAAACTACAGTTTTATAACAAGTTTTTTATAGTAAAAAAATCGACCCGTAAAATCCGTTTGGTTTCCGGTTATAATGAAGTAAATTGGTATTCCCCGTATGAAAAACGTCTGATCGTTGGGCTTAGTCTTCGATCTGAGACGTGCAAATATCTTTTCTCTAGACCTAGCTGCTATAGAAATTCAATCTAAAAATGGAATGATAGTGAACTGTGGTAGAAATCGGGTAGAAATGAGTCCAAAAGAGTAGAATATGGATTAAAAAGGAACTTGGTATAATTTTACGTAAACATACTAGACATATCAATATTTCACAAAATAAATGTTATCCATTCAAATCATCGAGGTCGGTCATTAGAGCCAACTGTAGAGCTCCGCTTCTACACTTGTATGAGGCTCATGCTGACCGTATAATAACTTATTTCATTAAATGCATATTTCATCATGAGTTTTACCATACTGGAAGGAAAGCTGGAATCGGGAGGTTTGGCAAGCAACATGTACGATAAGGAACCCCTGCGAGGTAAAAGCTTTAACGATCGAGCATTTGGGCTTAATAAATGATTTTAATTACGATTTTAAGTGATTGAATATCAATGACATTTATTTAAAGTAATTATAGTGTTCAAGGATTATTATAGTAGAAATTGAAAAACCGGATTAACTGATTAAGCTGGGTCAAACCGGATTGAAAAATGACAAACTACAGTTTTATAATAGGTTTCTTATTGTAAAAAAATCGAACCGTAAAAACCGTTTGGTTTCCAGTTATAATGAAGTAAATTGGAATTCCTCGTGTGAAAAACGTCTGATGGTTGAGCTTAGCCTTTGATCTACGACATGCAAATAACTTTTCTCTAGACATGGCTACGATAGAAATTCAATCTATAAATGGAATCATAGTGAACTGTTGTAGAAATCAGGTAGAAATTGGTCAAAATCGGGTAGAAATGAGTCCAAAAAAGTAGAATATGGATTGAAAAGGAACTTGGTATAATTTTACTTATACATACTAGACATATCAACATTTCACAAAAAAAAATGTTAACCATTCAAAAAATAGCGAGGTCGGTCATTAGAGCTAACTGCAAAGCTCCGCTTCTACGCTTGTATGAGGCTCATGCTGACCGTATAATGACTTATTTCATTAAATGCATATTCCATCATGAGTTTTACCATACTGGAAGGAAAACCGGAATCGGGAGGTTTGCCAAGCAAGACGTACGATAAGGAACCCCTGCGAGGTAAATGCGGTAACGATCGAGCATTTGGGCTTGATAAATAATTTTAATTACGATTTTAAGTGATTGAATATCAATGATGTTTATTTAAAGTAATTATAGTGTTCAAAGATGATTATTATAGAACTGGAAAAACCTAATTTACTGATTAAACTGGATCAAACCGGATTGAAAAATGACAAATTACAGTTTTATAACAAGTTTTTTATAGTAAAAAATCGACCTGTAAAATCGTTTGGTTTTTGGTTATAATGAAGTAAATTGGTATTCCCCGTTTGAAAAACGTCTGATGGTTGAGCTTAGCCTTTGATCTACGACATGCAAATAACTTTTCTCTAGACATGGCTGCTATAGAAATTCAAGCTATAAATGGAATGATAGTGAACTGTTGTAGAAATCAGGTAGAAATGAGTAGAAATGGGTCGAAATCGGGTAGAAATGAGTCCAGAAAAAGTAGAATATGGACTAAAGGAACTAGGTTTAATTTTACTTTTACATACTAGACATATCAACATTTCACAAAAAAATGTTAACCATTCAAAAAACAGCGAGGTCAGTCATTATAGCCAACTGCAAATCTCCGCTTCTACGCTTGTATGAGGCTCATGCTGACCGTATAATGACTTATTTCATTAAATGCATATTCCATCATGAGTTTTACCATACTGGAAGGAAAACCGGAATCGGGAGGTTTGCCAAGCAACACGTACGATAAGGAACCCCTGCGAGGTAAATGCGGTAACGATCGAGCATTTGGGCTTGATAAATAATTTTAATTACGATTTTAAGTGATTGAATATCAATGAAGTTTATTTAAAGTAATTATACTGTTCAAGGATGATTATTATAGAACTGGAAAAACCGAATTTACTGATTAAACTGGATCAAACCGGATTGAAAAAGGACAAATTACAGTTTTATAACAAGTTTTTTATAGTAAAAAATCGACCTGTAAAATCGTTTGGTTTTTGGTTATAATGAAGTAAATTGGTATTCCCCGTTTGAAAAACGTTTGATGGTTGAGCTTAGCCTTTGATCTACAACATGCAAATAACTTTTCTCTAGACATGGCTGCTATAGAAATTCAAGCTATAAATGGAATGATAGTGAACTGTTGTAGAAATCAGGTAGAAATGGGTCGAAATCGGGTAGAAATGAGTCCAGAAAAAGTAGAATTTGGACTAAAAAGGAACTAGGTATAATTTACTACACAATTATGTTTGTTAATAGTTATTAACTAGTCACTTAAGTGTTTTCAAGTAAGCTCCCTCACACCTCCTACTCTCTTACTTAGACCACTAGACACGGACAAACCTAGCATATACACAGACATTGATGAATACTAATTCATCAAAGCACAAGCCAATCATACCCTTCTGACGGTCCCAAACTTCAACTCTATGGAAAAGTACATCCGGTGCCGGAACTAAACGCATCTGAAGCTTAATCAAGGCGTGTTCATGTTCATATAATGTTATTAGGTTAAGAAACAACATTTAAGACTAGATTCGGGGCTTAAAAAGGAAGATAAACATAAAAAATAGGGTCAGTGAGACCGCACCGGAGTTCAGTGCACTTGACCTGGCCAGACAGGGGCATTTTGCTTGAGCGATGCGCCCGCACCGAGTGCAGTGCGCCGGAGTGGCCTCGGTGCACTGCAAGATCGGTTCCAGTGCTCCCGCACCAAGCCTCTGAATGTAAAAACAGACATTCGCCCCTTGAGTGCGCCAAGATAGACTGGATCAAAAAGCGCCAAGATTGGATCAGTCGCCGCACACTGCCGTAAAAACACCCAAAACTCAGTTTTATGCATCTAAACGATCTCCAATCGATCCCAGACGAGTTTAAAACTATTAGGCACAGCAAACAACAAAAATCATCACTTTACCTAACTAAACATCACATACTTCTCTAATACAAGTAGGCATGATTTCAATCATTAAAACATCACAAATTATATTCAAAACACAACATTAACAACATAAGACCTTAATTAAATATTAGGAAGAGCCTCATACTTGATTAAAATAATTCCCAAAGCACGACTTGAAAGAAACCTGCAGCACTTCCTCAAACTTCAACAAAAAAAACCTATGTTGATCAACAATTAAACTACAATTAATTGTGATCACGGTTTCTAAACAACGGAAACTATGAATCAAACCAAACGATGCCTTGAAACCTGATCAATTCTTGAAGAAACCAAGATTATGGCTAAATTCTTACCTTCTCAAAATCCTGAACTTTTAGTATCACCATGAAGCCCTTCTTCTACTGATTCTATTCATCTAAACGATTCTGAAATCTGTTGAAGATCTTGTAAGATAATTGAAGAAGTCCATTTACCAAATTTCTTTTTGCTCTCAGTGTTAAAAGGTTGAACGTAGATTTTCTGATTATCCTTTTGGCAACTTTCCAGTATTCCACTAAATAGAGGAGAGGTTATTTTCCCCAAAAATAACTCCTCTTAACTAATTACCAATGAGTCCCCTTAATTACAATTAATTCATTTATTTCCCTTCCAACCTATTTTGAAATATATATATATATATATATATATATATTAAATACTTTAATCCATAAATTAAATAAACATAATATACCGAACTTTACAAATTGACACGTCTGCCTTTCTCAATGTTCGGGATATTATAGTCAGCAGGCTTGCCTGACCACATCTCAACTGGTGTTTTGAGACTGATCCCTGTGTGAGGACTCATGTTGATTAAGTAGCAAGCTGTGCTTACAACATCTGACCAAAATCTCCCTGACAAACCAGCATGAGAGAATGCATCTTGCTCTCTCCGGAAGAGTTTGATTCATTCTTTCGGCTACACCATTTTGCTGAGGAGTATTCCTGACCGTATGATGTCTGACAATACCCTCAGTTTTGAAAATTGTATCAAACTCAGTCCAGCAGAATTCCAGACCATTATCTGTACGAAGCACCTTGATCTTCTTTCCCACCTGATTTTCAACTAGAGCTTTCCACAGCTTGAAGTTATTAAATGCTTCACTTTTGTGTTTCATCAACACCACCCAAGTCATCCTTGAATAGTCATCTATGAATGACACAAAATATATGTGACCACCCAATGACTCCACCTTCGAAGGCCCCAACAATCAGAATGAATGTAATCAATTGATGACTTTGTGTTGTGTACCCCTTTTGAGAACTTGCCCCTGTGAAGCTTCCCAAACACACAATGCTTGCAAAAGTCCAGATGCTTGACCTTACACTCCGCAAGAAGATCCTTTGAGAAAGAACCTGCTTCTTCTTTTCACCCATGTGACACAGTCTCATGTGCCACAGTTTTGTAAGCTGTGACTAATGAATCTCAGCTGATGCCACAGCAGCAGAACCAGCAACAACTGACCCTTGTAATATATACAGAGTCCCTTTCTTGACTCCCTTGAGAACACAATGATTTAACGTGGTTTCCAGCGTTGTGCCGACTACTCCATGGACAGAAAATGAAATATTTTATTTATGCACAAAGTCACAAGGTATTTCACACATTTGTGAAATTAGCACACATTGCATTGATTACAACATTGGTATTTATAGATCACAATTCCCTAACCCTAACCGCCAAAGATCTTTGTCGGGATTGTCATAAATACCCCAGATGTTGACCCCAGCTCCAGCTGTTATCCACCAGATGAAAACTCAACTAAAAACTGACTCTTCCAGACTTGTAATCAACTGCTCAGATGTAGAACTCAGTTATACTAAGCAAAACTCAGCAGACCAAACTGACTGCTGACTTTAGGAAAAAAAAACTCAGTTGCACTTCATCAAACTGACTTTCACAGAACTGAATATACTTTACTGAACTGACCATCAATCTCAGTCTCAGTTTCCCAGATTAGTTCCACCAGTTTACTCATCAGTTTAGAGATCAAGTCACCAAAACTGACACAATGTTTCCATCCTTAGGAAAAATTTTGTGATTGGCCTTATTTTTTGTGACCAAGATAAACGAGTTCTACATGTCTATTCAAAATTTGTGAATGGTATGTATGAAGTGGAAACTTTAGAGGTGACAACTATTTTATAAGGCACTCAATTATCATAACATTAACTCAAAAAAATATATTATCATAGCATCTGGGATATCGATTTGTAATGATGGAGAACGATGCATTTGTTTTTTGTTGGTGCATGCAACACTTGCTTAATCCAAGGTTGATTTGCTTAATCCAAGGTTGATTTGTCTAGCGTGGATGTCTTGTCTTTGACGATGGTAAGTTGCTAAGTTTAATTCTTACTTCATTTCTTTTATAAAGCTTAACGATGACAACATTCCGAAGTATTTTTTATGGATACTTGTATCTCTTATATGATTTGAGAGAGATTAAATTCATCCTAGTAGTAAGCCACTAAAGCTTACCCTGGTTTCTAGTAGGAGGTTCAGGGTTCGATCCCCCTCCCCTTACTCTTCCTTTCGTTTCCGGTAAAATAAAAAAAATATGATTTAAGAAAATGTTTTTCCTCCTCTTAACAAAATATACATAGATAACTTGCACAAGGAAAAGAAAGCTTCACATTAAATAATTAAAATTTTAAAAACAAAATTACTATACATGTGCAATACTAATAGTTCAACCCTCAAAAAAAATAAAAAAAAAATACTAATAGTTCAACATCATAATTAATAATGAAAATATTTAAACTACTCTGCTACTGATACAAAGCAAATCCTTAGCCAAAATTATAACGAAGCTTCGATCGATGGCTCTTTCAGTAGCCATTGGGAAAGACACAGTTACCATATTCTGCAAAGACATAGGAAATTTTTATCAAAATCAAAACTTATATTTGTTTCTTACAACTATAAAAAAAGGAATACAAGATTAAAAAGAAAATGAGATTAAAAGACTTACTAGGAGGTTGCGACACCACATAGGCGGCGCCACCGAAAAAGCAGGTGCCGCTCTTCCGGTTATTTTTCTGGTAATAGCTATTCACTGCATACGAAGCATGGGCCACAAGTGTAGTAGGATTATAACACGTGGCACCCGGTTGAATCGGACGGCAATCAGCTCCTCCCTCACCACATGCGTAATAAAGCGCCGCTTTCAATTTTTCCTCCTCCACGTCCGCACTAGCGACACACCAAGTCTGGCCCATGTTCTTACTCCCTGATTCATATCCACCGTTCGATGGCCTCTTACTCTTCATCGACGGTTCCTGGTTCATCAAACCTTCTCGAGTGAGCGGAATATCGTATACCTTCTGCTCATTCGGATAGAAAAGCCCGTAATTCTTCTCAGAAGTGGGCCCGGGTTTCAGATCTTCATTGAACAAAGCGAACAAATAAACGTTGAGGGGTTCATTGGGCCGCAAAGGGGACCCACCACCGGTGAGTACTCTCCGAACTAAGTTTCCGTTATACGCCGCCGCAGTATCTTGACTTGCTCCGACTTCGTTTGCATCCCCCTTCGACGGCCAACCGGTCTCGGAGATCACCATTTTCACGTCATTGAAGTTCAGGGAATTCATGGCTGCGAAAACGGCGTCGATTTGGGCTTCCAAAAGGCTATGATACACAAGACCATTGTTGGGGTCCGATACGGGATTGCCACGGAACAGAGCGTAATCTAAGGGTATCTTATCGGAATTTGCAGAATAAGCAAAGAAAGGATATGCATTGACCATAAGGTAAGACCCAGTTTGTTTAAGAAAGCTCAACATCGGTTTAATAATCGGTATTAGCTCTGTTTTAAAAGAACCGGAAGAAGAGGGGTAAGATGTTTGCAGAGCACTGAGAGCAATAGGGAAGAGATTTTGATTGATGAGAAATTATACTTGACGAGGAGGAATAAACATTGTTCATGGCGGGTACAAGAAAAGGGGTGGTGTTTTTCGGGTCAACAAAACTTCATTGCCGACTGTAACCGCTTCGATAATAGTATTGAGGAAATAAGGAGAAATGTTAGACTGAACCCATGAATCAGTGAACGATTTGCTGGTTGCTGCGGCGGAGAGATTTTCGTTTGGGAGTGCAAGTGTAACGGAAATGTTTGTACCGGCGAGGGCAGAGAGAACAGGTAGAATCAGAATCATAGAGTTTGACTCAGGTAATGCCCTGTGATTTGAGGAGCTTTACCACTTGGGATGGAGATGGGAGGTTGTCGGCGACTCTGCCGTAGTTGATGCCGATGGTGCCTGTTTCGGATAATAACGATCGGAGGGAGGAGAAGGTGAAGAGGATGAGGAGGAAGGAATAGTTGAGAAAAGCCATTGCTCAGTGTAAGTAAATTAGAGAGGAAGATAACTACTGGTAACCGGTAAGTGTTGGAGGAAAGGTTTAAATAGAATTATATATATTATTTTTTTTAATGGTTTTGGTGGTTTTAGTGGTGTTAGTGGGAAAAACTGCCAAAGGGGTGGTTGAGTTGCTCTGTTGAAATATAATAGCAGCAATAGTTTTTTTTTTTTTTTGAAATTAATATTTATTCGAAAATTAGAAATGAGCATTAGATGATAAGTAATTAGGATCATATTATTTACATGACGTCAAATAATTGTTAACATCAGGTAATAACTCGAGGGTTCAAGTCTTATTTGAGGAGTTGCAAATGTATGTAATTATGAGCTTAGTATCTTTTAACGCATAAATTATTGTTCCGATGGAAATGTAAGTCATACAATAATTACTTATACCCATTTAGATTTAGTTGTTGATGTTTTCTTAATTCAATTTCTATTAAAAAAATCGGGCTACACCTGACTTTTTTTTTTTTTTTTTTTTTTGACTAAAATTAGGTCAATAGACTTTCAACAATCAATCTAAAATTGAGTCAAGATCATAATACATGAAAACCAAACTAAAACAAAGGATAAAAGTGGAAAGAAAATGTAATTTGATAAGACCTTTGATGGTGCGAAAATGTATTAGCATTAGCTATCCTAAATGTTAAGCATGATGGTCTTTCGGCATGCTAAAATTCGTCACGTCACAAATAGACATAATATGACAAATATATTAGAATTCGGATCAATACAACAAGGGTATGTGACGTTGTATGACTATTCACATGATCCAATTTCATATTTTTTAAAGAGGCTTGCAGAACCAGCATAAAGATAGGAAAGTGTCAACATCGTGCACTACAAGTCATGGAACATATCACAATCTTCAGTGACAAGGTTAAAGTAACTCATATACCAAAAGAAGGGTCTAGAACTTGTTCGAGACAGTGAGAAATATCCCTAAACCATGCCTAAGCCCATGCAAGGTCGCAAGTGAGGTGTCTACCCTTGTGTTTAGCATGTAGTGTCGAGTAGTTTAGCCAATCTATCTGTTTGATAGGTTTTAAATGATCTGACCATTACGACAGAGCCTTCAAAAGGCTTGAATATTGCCCACCAACATATGTACCCTCAGAGAGTGATGTCATGTGTCACTAGCACTACTATGACCCGTGTCGCAACATATAAAACAATAATTGTATTGTTTTTTTTTTTTGGTGGTAATATAGTTCAAACAATATTATTTTCATAAAGAAAAAGTACTAATTGGGACACATATGAAGGGGTGCACACTAATGAATAGGTTACAACGTCGTTAATGATTCATAAATGTATAATAATTTTATATAATGACCTATCATCATTTAACTTAAAACCAATACACTTCCCCGATCTAGAATATTAGCATCTCTACATTTTTATAATTTTATCATGCCCTTATAGCCAAAGCCAATGTCTTAGAAAAATTGACAAAACCATATTAAATCATATGATTGATTCCAATATCACATAACATTTACAATTTTTACTGTTTGAAAATAATTGTTAATGCTAGCGTAAAGTGTATCTAATATATGACCAAGGACGAAGGCAGGAAATTATATTCGGGTGGGCTAGTGGACTATATTATAATGATTGAGTGGGCTGGTTAAGATGTTTTAATGGGTTATGTCAAATTTATATAAAATATTTGGGTATGCATATTTTTTTTGGGGTGGGCTTAGCCCCCCTACCATTGTACACAGATCCGTCCTTGTATATGACATTCATTAGATTACAAGGTGCGACATTAGGGTAATGTTATATACACAACAAAATATGTAGAATGACAATTTTTACTGTTTGAAAATAATTGGGGACAGAATTTGCAATTAAAGTGTGTCTTATATATGACATTCATTAGATTATATACAAGGTGTGACATTAGAGTAGTGTTATATACACAACAAAATATATAAAATGAAACAGTGATCACATATCTTACAATATGCTAGATAAGGTCACATTATGCTAAAACATGTAAGTTATGTCTATTTTGTTATCAAAATGATTTTTTAATCTTAAATTGTGTACAAAATGTTATATTAAAAGCAGAGTAAAACAGGTTGTTGTTTTTTTTTTGTCTTTCTTTATCTAATTCTAGTAGTATTTACTTTTACCTATATGAACGTTGGAGGGAGTTGCAGCTCCTGGTTTAACACGAATTAAAAAATAATTGCTGGTGACTGGCGAGGACCCCTTTGACGTACTATTGTGTAACGGCTCGAAGAAATGATTAACACAAATGACATAAAAGTTGTAGTCAAATCCACTTGTTCTCTGACGTTTCCTCTTTTTTTTAATGAATAATGATATGTACTATAATGTTGTGTAGTCAGACAAACCACTACTGTAGTGATATAATGCCAATGAATTATTTTGTGATGGAGTCGACGAGAATATGTGGTGTTGATTATGTTGTATAAGATATTGTGGTTGAAAGTGTAGTGGATATATCATTACTGTTTTTTAAGATTCATTCAATTAAAAATTACTGCAGCATTCATTTCTCTAATGAACATTGTCCTCCCAATAGATTCATGGATCATGATCCAGGTGATGATACAGATAGAACTTTTGTGATATTTTGAATTTATTTTTAATTTAAATGTTTTTATTAATTAATTGTGATGGTCGTTTCCGAAGCCAATCAGAATGCCTGCCTGGCCCGAGATGCAGTAGCGTTAAATTAATCATGAAATGTCGGTCAACTCACTTGAACCGCCGTCTCGTTTGGTCTAAAAAATTGCTCAGAGTTGACAAGACATTTATGTCTCACACTTATATGGAGATGAGCGTTCTACTACTTTTCCAATGTGGGACATTACATTCTCTCCTTATAAGGAGTGGGGTCTCAGCCAGAGGCAGCAAGGCTGTTTATGGATCGTCGTCACTCAGAGAGGTAATTAGAGGATATCCTTACACCGTCTTCTTATATGGTGCGGTCATAGTTCCGTCGATGATGAGGTACGATACCATTTTAACAGCCCCAGGACCGGGTGCAGTAGCGTATATATGAGTCGTAAATGGTCCGGTCAATTCTTGAACCGCCGTCCCTCGCTTAGTCTAAAAGTCTTAACCCGAGTTGTCGAAGATCTTTATGTCTCACACTTTTAACATGACATGAATCAAATTCACGTTGTAATTGTAGCTAAGCAAATGAACTAACTTTTAGTCACATTAATAATGGATAACATAGATGTACCAACATTAATCAATACGAGGGTGTCAAAACTTTTGTGTTAAGTGAGATAACTAGCAAGTTAAGCCTACCCCCTCAGCCTTTATGAAACCTTTATGGATATCATCCGGGTACAGTGAGTTAGACAAGGCTGAAGCGTTTGGTAGAAGATTGGTTAAGTGCGGTCCAGTGGTTTAGAAGTGTTTGGTCAGTCGGTTTCATGAGCAAGGATTTGGGACAGTCCGGGAATCTGTAGTGTGTGGCATTGAGGTTGGCAAAGGCGGTTTTGATACCATGGGAAACAAGTGAAGCTTCGGTGTGGGTTGTGTTGAAGAAAAGGGTGCTAAGGAACGTCAAGAGATTGAGTACGATAAAGTTTCGAGGACGAAACTCCTTTTAAGGGGGAAAGAATGTAATATTCCGATTTTGGGAAAGAGGCGGGGCGTGTCATTTTGCGGCGAAATCTTGTGTTTGTGTTCGGTTCCTTTTATTCGGAGTTTTAGTTTTTTTAAATATATGTATGTATGGTCGAATATATATATGTATATTTTAAGGAAATTCTAAATTTTTGGTAATTAAGGAAAAATGGAGTAATTGGAAAATATATTTAAGGAAAATATATTCAGATTTTTCTTCATAACCTAATTTCAATTCAGAATTTGCCTTCACGTAAAAGCTCTAAAGCTTAGAAGAAGAGGCTAGGAGACTTTTCTTGATTTCTGAAGCAATCGTCAATCGTTTTATGTTTCGAGAGAAGCATCGGAATCGTCGTAAGGAGTGCATCGTTTCAATCCAAGAAAGTTGAAGCTTTGTCTAAGGTATGATTTTCGCCCTAAGGGTTGTTCTTGATCGTTCATGACCTCTTTTGGTTCGAATAATCGTAGTTTGATCGTTCTAGAAGCCGTTGATCGATTCTAAATTGTTTTGGGATTGATCACATAGGTTTTCTGGGAGAGGAAGGACCGTTTGCTGCTGTTTTTGTGAGTTTTGGACTGGTTTTTAGCTTTCTTAAAAGGTAAGAAGCTCTTCTTACAATTCGATTATGGTTTAGAGTAATTAGGTTGTGTTTTTTATGCGTTTTGTATCAATGATTATGCCTAAAAGATGTTTAGGATTAAGGATTGTTTTGAATCATAAAGGGTATGTTTTTCTGGTGTTTTTATGAGGAAAAACGTTCAAAACATGTTTGGGTTTGAGTAGAAATCGATAGAGTCTGAAAAAATTACATTGTAGCAGATTGGCCATTTGGCGACCCCAAACTGTTCGAGAGAGTTACGTGAGCTTTACGGTGCATTTTAGCGCCCACAAACACGAGCAGAGAGTTTAGAAGAGTCTCTGAAGCATTTTGGCGCCACGCGCAAAGGTGTTAGCGCCCCAACACTTGTTTATATGATTATTTCTTATTTTTAAGCTACGAGGTGAGTTCTAAACGACGTGTCTTGATCTAATAACATTAATTAAACATAAACAAGCCCCGATTGAGTTTCTGACGCGTTTGGTTCCAGCACTGGACGTACTCTTAAAAGGAGTTGAAGTTCGGGACCGTCGGAAGGGCATGAAAGGGCTTGTGCTTTGACGAACTAGAGTTCATCAATGTCTATGTAATTGCTAGGCCTTGTCCGTGTCTAGAGAAGAGAGTTGAGTTTGAGAGGGAGCTTACTTGAAAACACTTAGGTGGCTAGTTAACAACATAATAATAAACATACTTGTGTAGCTAAAAGATTAAGCATCAATCCATTCTTGGTAAGACACAAGTCTATATCGCAATGTGTGTGCGTTCTGAAAGTGAATAACTCTATAAGTCTTTGGACCCTACGTACGGAGGAACACCACCCCGTAAGTCCGAGACCCTACGTATGGAGGGACTTCGCCGAACGTGTGTACTAGCTGAGTCTACCAGAAGAGGCTTCCGTGGTTATTGGTGAGATCCACCAATATGTTGCACCCAGTTACTTTGTGGTGAGTAGCACCATGCATAGTGCCCTTGAATGCTGATGCAACAGAGATAAGCTAGGCTAGAAACGTATAGTCATGAAGTGTCGATTGGCATGGAATGAACCTTAGATCGAGTCGGTCTCATAAAGATAATTATTGAACTAAAAGCTGTTAAAGAGCCTAATTAAATTGTAGCTTCTACTTAACTACTGGGTACTTTGTACTTACCTCAAATGCATTGTTTTTCTATGTATTTGGGGAGAGAAAACGAAACAGTGAATTCGAGTTCGAGGAGGACTTGATGGCGGCGTTTAAGGGCGCTTGAAGTTGAAGAGCTTATATATTTATGTTTTAATCATTACTTTAGACTTGAAGTTTCGTTTGGGAACTTGTAATGACTTTCTAGTTTTCTCTTTTGGAGTTTATCGCGTTTTGGATTTAAATCGGTTTCTTTTCCAATGTAATAGATGTTACATTTCTATCTTTAGTATGTTGACTTATTCTTAGTAGCATTTATGGTGTTGCCGAGTATTTTTAGCTTCCGTTTGTTTTTTTTATTTGATCTGACGTAGAGGCTTACATGTAACTTTACTTAATTGTTCGGGCAATAATATGATACACGATAAAATACCTAAAATGACATAAATGCCCTTTAAATGAATTTATGGGGTATCACATCCTCCCAAAAGAAGTTTTGTCCTCGAAACTAAAACATACCTAGTAAACTCGGAAATTTGAAAACCACTACAAGCGAAGTCGCCTCGACTTCCAATGTAAACTTCGGCGTGTGGTTACTCCATTGAACTAACACCAACGGGCTCTTTCGATGCTTAATCATTTTAACTTTCCGTTCAAGAATCTGAACCGGTGTTTCTTCATATGATAAGTTTTTTCTTGATCAAATCCGGATCAATCTTGGTTCCCATATCCGTTTTAATCAAACACTTCTTCAACATTGAGACGTGAAAGACGTTGTGAATCCTTGTCATTGCTTCCGGTAAGTTAAGGGTCCGGTCTTCAATAGGATTACAAACGGACTCACGTAACGCAGACTCAACTTTCCCTTCTATCCAAACTGTCTTACATCTCTCATCGGTGAAGCTTTCAGATAAAATTTGTAACCAACATCGAACTCTAATAGCCTCCTTCGTGCGTCTGCCCAAACTTTGTACCTGTCTTGAGCTGCCTTAATGTTTCGATGAACAAAGGTGATAATTTCCGTGGCTTGCTGAATTAATTTCGCTCCCGTAACACGCTTCTCGCCTATCTCGTCCCATAAAAGAAGAAATATTCGAAACCGATAACCTATTTTTGAGAGATCATACATTAAACGCATAAGTTCTTCGATATAAACAAATATTTCCACATCCTTCTCCAGAAGCTCTTCGTAATTTTCGAAGTGTATCACTTGTAAGTTGCCCACCAAATTGAACAGTGCAGTTCAGTTGCAGATTAATTTACAGATTATTTGCATTGATCGGCCCATTATTTTCTTCTAATTACTTCTTAGTGAAGGAAAGATAGAGATAAACTGAAGAGTATAACAAACATCAAAATCAACAACATAACTAGATCAAATTCATTCATTAATTTCATAGTCCGCACAAAATCAGAGAATTAACGTCTCAATCATGGGTTCATCATACTAGATCATTGGCCATCAAGACATTACAAGCTTTACCACTAACCTTAAAACAAAACAAAGAGTGATTAGTACAACACACCACTTCATCAATAGTTACTAGATTAACCTTAAGCCTAAACAAATGTATCACAACGATTCCTTCATGGAACGCCCCTCTTCTTGTTTCTTCGACTTATTGACAACCCACATTGTGATAATCATTAATTACCCAAAACATCATCAAGAAATCAAGGAGTAAATTGCAGATTTAGTCATATCTTTCTTCTCAAAAGGAGGAACAGCGCCCATCTTTGATTTTGGTTTGGCCAAGTCATTTATTTTTAAATCTTTTCAACTTTGGTCCGTTTAACAACAAGTCAACAAAAATGACGGAAAACACATGTGCGCGTCTTTGTGCTAGTTTAGCATTTTAAAATATTATTATTTTAATCAATTTCCAAAGAAAAAAAATTATAAATAAATAAAAAATACATTTAGGAATCATAAAAAATCTTTATGATTTCAATTAAATAAGAGGGGTTTTAGGCAGTGGCGGATGTATGTGTATTAAGGTGGGTCACGTGATCCCACTGAGATCCGAGAAATTCTTTTTAATATTAAAACGATGTAGTTTTGGTATTAAAAAATGTCGTTTTGCTAGTGAAAAATATAGTTTTAGGCTCCAGTGTCTCCATTGTAACAATTTTTTACATCAAAAATATAATTTTACATTTCGACAACCCTACAGAAAAAGCTTTTTGGATCCGCTTTTAGGTAAAGTTACTGATAAAACTACAATCGTCCGGTCTCTCACTTTTTCCTTTTTTTTTCTTTTCAACAATAGACTCCTCGGATGCTACTCTAGTCAACGAGCAAAGGCAATAATTTTATTTTCTTCCACTAACCTCGCACTTGAACATGTAAAATAACACAAACTAATTTTCGGTGAAAGTGAGAAAACTCTACAATTGTGCACTAAAACAGATTATACATAGATTTATAGGCAAATATTACTAAAATGTGTGGTACATAGATCGGTAGACACTTTATATACACAAAATTATAGACATGTCAAAATGTTACTAAAATATATTATCATACATTGCGCCATCTTCTTCTGTGAAGCGTATATCGAAAGCAATCTGTTTAAAAAAAAAAAAATAACATACTTTAAGTCATGGTTTTATCTCTGTCGTTTATTTATCTGGCTGTACATTTTTTATCGTTTGAGTTAGATATGTCTTGTAATAGTTACATTGTTAGATCATTTAATAAAAGAATATATCTTTTTGTGTTATTTAATTTATGATTTATTTTAAAGTAAATTACTGACCTATTTAAATAAATCATTGCGAGTACGTCTGACTTTTCCAACATTATTTTCTTTCATTAGCATCGATTGCCTTCGAATTATTTTCTTCCGTCAGCATCGATTGCATCTGAATCAATTAGAAAGATGAAGAAATAAAAAAATATAATTCATTCATATCAATTTCAACTCAATTTTCCATGTTCCATATTGAACAGAGTGTTGAGTAGTGAAAAATTAGCTTACCACATTTGGACAGGAGACAGACCTTCGTCGAGGATAGACATTACTCCAAGAAGTTGTCACATTCATCAAATCCCCCACCTGCATACCCTTTTATTGCTTCTCATGAACTTAGCACCTCAAAAAAAGATTAGAAACCAATTCTTTCAAATGAAATTGCAGGCTGAAGAAGAAAATGACGAACAAAATTGTCTGGGTGACGAATCTAGGGTTTTTAAATAGGAGAGATGGATTTAATGGTAAAAACACATATAAAAAAAAAGGCAGATTATAACATAACAATAAAAATATAAAAGAATTAAATCTGGAAAGTGAATATCAAATAAAAATATGCGCATTCAATCTGGAAAGTGAATATCAAATGCGAAATTTCTACTTAACTTGGCATGAAATTTGAAAAAGATGTAAGTAAACATGTGAATGAATCGATGTGAAATATCATATCTAAAGATAAAGACAAGTGTCGAATTTGACCCAAAGATAAGAATGATTATCACTTTATGGACAACAAAGTTTTTTTCAAAAAATAGACATTCTTTTTTCCCCGGATGGAGAGGTGGTAATGGTATGCAAGATGGACACTTTAAGAGAATAATACGGTGACGTTTAATAGCCAAAGCGACACGTTTGATGTTAAATTTGTAATTCGTGCGCTAGATCGACTCTAACCCGGTCATACTCCTAGATATAGCCAGTCCGTCGTCAACTGCCGCCTCCGGACTCTCCATCTCTGTCAAGTTTGTGAAGGTAAAGCGAACCCTTTTGTTGTGAGATAATTTACAGGTTCCATTTTTTTTTCTTTTGTATGTTTGCTCTGGACTATTATTATGGTAATGTGCTAAATAGGGTTCTTCGATATACTGTGGCAAAGGACAGTTGAAACCCTTGCAGCTCTTTTCTCCCTTATTTGAACGAGTATATAGTATATATCAATCCTATGTGATTCACTCCCTGTTCGGAAAGTGATCTAATTTCATTTTTTTTTTTTTGTCTAATACGACCGGGGCTGCATAATGCACCCCAAGTGCTTGAAGAAATGACCTGCTGCTTTTGAATACTCAATTTGGACTTCCTTGAAGTCATTGAAATTTTTCCATGGAGGGTGGGAGTGGGGACTTGTATTCCTTTGTATACTAGTGAAGTCATTGATTTTGAAGTGTACTCTGTTGGTTAGAAATTATCTAAATGATTACCACTTGCAGGATTGCTCAGGTACAATTGGGAAAAAATGAGTGCTTACAAGGCTTTCAAAGCCTGTGTTCCTATTGAGTGGAGTGATAAGCTCTATATAACACTTGTAAGAGGCATGCCAGGTACACGGGCGCTCCATAGGCGTACATTGGAGGCATTACGGCTGCGCAAGGTCAACCGTACTGTTGCAAAAGCCAACAATCCTTCACTTAGAGGAATGCTTCAGCAGGTCTTTGGGTTTTCCATTAGCATTTATGTCTTACCTTCTTAAAAATTCGCGGTTTCTTTTCTTTTGTTTTGTTTTTGCTGTTGTGAAGTCGTCTTTCAAGTAGTTTTCTGAACATTTTATTATAATTCCTTTTGTATATTTTTTTAGGTAAAAAGATTAGTTGCCATTGAGACGAAAGAAATGTATGAGGCCCGAAAACAAAAGGAATCTAATCACCGTGCCCTTCGCCCACCATTGATCATCCGTCATACTCCAGTCTCCAAAGTTGACTCTGCTAAGTAAACCCCTAGAGTCTTTTCTAGCAGAGATTTGTGATCTTTTCATGCAAGTTCTGGTGATTGGTGTTTTCTCTGTAATTCCAAGTACAGCAGTTTTGCCACCCTTGGCTTTTATGGTCATATGTATTTGAATATTGGATTGCAAAAGTTGAAAGTTACCAAGACATGTTGTGTCCGTAACTTTTTTGCTTGAAATAAAAGTCTTTGGTCTATGAATGAAAGTAGTGTTTGTACTAATACAACAGCAACATAAAAAAACTGTAGTTAGTTTTTTTTCTGGGTTGCTTTTGTTACTTTTGTGAAGTACGTGCCTCCATAAGCTGATTTCCTTGCCAAAATTCACATAATTTCCAGACTCAATTGTCATTCTTTCTCTGCCAACTGGCGGCTGAGTGACAGCTATAATGTAGGGTTCTAGATCCCTGAATGTAGGGCTCTTAGAAGATGAAACTTTTTGCTTAACAGGTTCTCTGGAGACTGTAAAAACCAGTCTGGTAGTTTACATTTTTCGATTTCGTTTAGATCCCAATTTACTCTTATGTGTTCCTCTGGACATAAAATTTAGCTCTTTAAAATTATCCATGATTTCTTCTGTTCTTTTGTGAGTAACCTTCTCACTGAAATTCAGTTCCTACATAGCAGTATATCTCTTGTTTGAATATTGATATTAGAAGCTGCATTATGACAGGCCCTATCTTTTAGTCACCATTCATAATACAAGTACCAGATTTCCCAATAGCTATATGTATGTTTGTGGTAGAATAGTTCTAATTTTCAATTCTAAAGCTTGCCTTTTGATGGCTTTTAGCTTGACAAAAGTGATGGTGGATCATAAACAAAACTGTTCTGCCTTGCTGCATGCAGTCTTGCAAAAATGCCATGTGTGGTTCTCAGGGGCGCCCCTGTGGGGGGGCCAAGGGGGCCATGGCCCGAGCCCCCCCCCCCCTCCGAAAATCAATGAATTTAAGGGCCCCACGAAATTTTGACATAATATTATATATATACTGTATTTATATGAATAAGGAAAGTATTACTTTAATGGTTAGCACTCAGGTATACTAGATATGAGACTTGGTTTCGAATCTTGCAAACTACAATAATCTTTTTTATTTTTTAAACTAGGACTAGGAGCTAAATAAGTAGGTTTTTTTTTTCTTTCCAAACCCATGACTATCACACGCAGTTTTTTTGTTTTATTTTTTTATATATATTTTGGTTACTGTTTTTTTCGAAGGACGAGGGCCTAAATTTTTTTTTTGGCCCCGAGCCTAAATTTGGACAGGGACGCTCCTGGTGGTTCTGTGTTGTAAGTGCAGACATTTGTATGCATGTTGCTTCCCAACTGTTGACAAACTGATCTTTGTGTTATCTGATGCTCCAACTAGGCCTCCAACAAGAATGCTTGGGTCTGAAACTTGCCACTACTGTATAGGCATGTCTCTGTGTGCTTCTTATAAAATCGTACTTTTTTTTCTAATAGGATTTCATTGATACGGTTGTATAATTCTGTTCACCCTTTGAGGGTAACTATTACTGTAGCCAACCAGGTAGCTTATGACTAGGGGATTAGGACCCAACTTATAGTTAAGATGTTATTAGCAAAATAGATTTCCTCATCTGCACACTAAAACCCTTTGACAATTAAGCATCTGATTATCAGCTTAAAGATGTCTGAATAGGGCCCCCAAGGGCATAACTCAGTAGTAAAAGAGCATATTGTAGCGATATCCTTGCCTTTGAGCTGGGATGTGGGAGTTAGATACCCTGTATCGACTTCTCTCAGACAAAAAAAAAGATAGGCAACCTTTAAAAACTGGACCATTGGAGCATAACCCTCGATTTATATTCTCCACGAAGCCCTAGGGGCAGGGCTTGGAGGCCCTTTGAGTTGGGTCTCAACCTCTTAAAGATGTCTGAATAGGACTTGAAAAGTAAAGTGCCTAAATTACCGTGCATGGTCTGCAAGAAGCAAAAGAAAATTACATGAATCCACAGAACTTTAGGATGGACCGATGAAGGGGGCCTTTGATGAAATATCAAGTCCCCTGCTTTAACTGTTTCAAGCGGGTGTTGATACTTGAATTGCTTTTAGTCTTTCATCATTGTTATAATCTCTCGAAAGAGATTGGAAAGATACGAAAAACTTAAACATTGTGGAAAACCAGCTTAATGTACGCATGAATCAGGCTATCGAGGCCTCGTGGCTCATCTTAGTCGATTCAAACAGGCTGCATTATATAGCTTTTGTAACATCATTTTTAAATGCTTAGTTCTGAAATCAGCTATTTGATTTTCCTCGTCCTTTTTTTTTTGGGTACAAGATCTTCCTTGTCTTTGAAAGCTGCATAACATTTTTTTTTTCATTCATATCCTTGCTCATATCACCATTATAGAAGCTCTTCTCTTTCTTTAATTCAATTCTTATAGAGAAAAAAAAAAACGAGAAGTGATGACAGCCCAATATTGCAGTCATCAATCCTCATAATACAGGTATACAAGGCTTCCCTTGTAGCTATATATATATATATTTGTGGTGGGATTGCATTCTCATTTTGCTTTTGAAGTGAGATAATTGCTGCATGGCATAATGATTACTACTAGCTTGAAGAAACTAACGGCGGACCATCATCATCAACATTGCTCTGCAACTCTGCATGTAGTCTAGCAAAAGCTCCAACAAGTGGTGCAGTATTGTAAGTACAAGCTTCTGTTTGCATGTAGTTTCCCCTCCTATCAGTAAACTGGTCTTTGCTATCTGGTCCTCCAACTAATGCTCCAACAAGAACGTTGAAGTTCGAAACTTGTAGTCCATAATAGTTATCATAGCCTTGCGTGCACCCGATGAACCCGTTGTCCTTTTTGTAAGACTCCATGGATGCAGCTCGGTGGTGTACCCTTTGTGGGTAGTTGTCACCATAGCCAACTAGGTAGCTCATGGACATGGGATTAGAACCAAGAATGTAGTCGACCTGTGATTTAGCTACATCGAATACCTCGTCTGCACTTACTAAAGTTCCTTGACAGTCAAGCATCTGATTAGTTGCTTTAAGGTGATCTGAGTAGGTCATTAGCAGAAAGCTAGCTGTAGAAACGTATTGCATGTTGTTCCATTGTCGGATGTAGATGAGTCCACCGGGGGTGCGGTGTATGCTCGTTGAGTCGTTTTTGTTCAGACAGGAACAGATGTAATACTCTGCTTGTGATCTGTATTGTTTTAGGACATGTTTAACTTTGTCTGTTTTGTCTTCCGTTGGCAACTGTATATACAAAGAAATCTTTGTTAGTATTGTGAGTTTAAAATTACAAATAGAAATATATTAGAAATTAAACTATTTAGATGTGATACAATAAAGTTTTACATATAAAATGCAAGTGTATTATTAGGAGCATAGTTTGATGTAGCATTCAATATTATACCAGAGGCTCTGTCGGTAGATGAATTAGTGGGTAGTAGGGAGGAAGGCATAAAAATCTGTTATAGAAATTGGTTCCAGATGTTTTGGGGTCACTTCCTATTAAATGTCTTATTATTATTATTATTATTATTAGGGTACCCTATGCCAATAATCATGTGCAATGCTGTTACCATACCTTTCAATTTGCTAGGAAGATAATATCAAAACTTGAAATAATAGAGGTGAAAAATAAAATATAATGTTCATATAAATTCATTATTTTATAGAAAAAGGTGATAAAATTATAAGTAGATTTTTGTATAATGAAAAAAATGGAGATTAAAATCGACAGAAAGAAAGAAAAAAAAATATAGCATGTGTACTAAAGAAAGTTGAGTAATAGCAAGAAATCGAATGCCAAAAAGAAAAAAGAAAAACAAGAGGAGAAATATTATCAATATCTCAATGATATCCGACAGGATTTTAATCACCCCGCCTTTAGTATAGAAAACTTTTATCCGAGAAGTCTTCGTGTGCACCACCCGTTGAATGTGCGATATATATAGAAGAAGACAATTATTAATTTATCTTATGTTACACATGTCGTACATCTAACGAAACGATGCACACGAAAATTCTTCGGGTATGAATTTCCCCTTTAGTACAACTTTTTTTTTTTTGCCTATTTTTTTTTTAGTCGGTCGTACTCTAATAATGTCACGTGAAGCCCCAAAGCATGGGAACGGAAATAGACGTGTTCGAAAAAGAAAAAACATATTATTGACAAATGTCGGTATATATCTGATGTCTCAATTATGATGATTAATTTAGATTTATAATAATCAACGCTTATAGATTTCACGTTATATAATTTGTTATAATAGCGGCGGCGGCGGTGGTGGCAACGTGTAATTAAAAGAAGAAAGTTTACCATAGCAGCAAGGATCTGGAGGCCAGCATATTTAACATCCCAGCTGAATTCCTTCATTGACCAACCGGTCCCACCAAAAGAATCACCATTTTCTATTACATAATTCAAATACTCAAACTTGTCGGTGGCCATATATAGCCACATGGCTGCCCACAACAACTCGTCCTTATAACCACTCCTCGATGCATAATACCCTTTCACCCCTTCTACACTATCATCGTATTTTCCTCTGTATTTCTCACCAAATTCAAACAACTGCATGCACAAATAATATAATTATTATTAATTGTTTGATTTATAAGCTATATTATACATCTTAATTGGTGGTCTAGTTTCTAACACCTTTGCCTTTGTTGTAACAACTTCATTTAATTAATAAAAACTAGTTACAACTAATGTACTATGTATGTACCTGCTGTGCATGTTGTACAAGTAGGTGGGAGTAGTGTGGGTTAGCTTGACTAAACACAATTGATGCAGCTGCCATTGCCGCTGCCGTCTCTCCGGCCACGTCGGAACCAGGATTATGTTCGTCGATCTTGTATGCTCTTCTTGAAGTTGTCATGTCTTCCGGTCGTTGCCAGCAGTAGTGATCAGTATCCCCGTCACCCACCTATATATATCAATCGGTCAGCAAAATCTTGCACAACTTACTTTATATCACCGGTGTGTTGTATACTATATATGTGTCGAATTTGGTACATTAAAAAAAAATTGTATAAAAAAATGGTTATACACTAACCACCATGAGGCCCTCCACTTTGATCCCGGGAATGTGGAGAGAGGTTAATCGAATAACACAGAGTTTAGAGTCGAGAACTGCTTGGTTCCCATCATCTGAAGAGTGTTATCGATCGGAATCAACCTTTTTACGGGAATCGAGCCAGATTGACATAGAACAGGGTCAATTTGTTATTATAATATCCCAAATTTCATATGGCTAAGTATATCAGGAGGATAAAAATAAAATAAAAAATTGTATAAAAGTTATGAGTTCACATGGTTAGTTACCTATTTTATATGAACATTCTTATTTATGTAATATTTTATGGTAACTATTATTAGTCTTTTATATAGTATCAAAGTGTAGATTAGGACCACAGTTCTCTTCTCTGTTTTTGGTGAGACATGGAAATGCTGCCATGCACCACTACTACGTGAATCCTTTGCAAATATAGTACTAGCTAGTAGTATTTCAAAGGGAAGTAGTGGTGTATATGTAAATACTGTTAAAAGTTGGACCTAAAAAAAAAACTTTATCGTAACTTACGTTGTAACAGTATTTATATTTCATTATTAGAGCATGTACAATGACTCAAATAGTCACATTGTGAATAACACTTTTTCTAAAAAAGACATTGTGGTTTTTTAAAAGTTGTTGAGATGACAAAATTTCATATTTGTAAATTATTGTATACAGTAAAATCTTTTAATAATAAATATAAGTCCTAGTGATCAGATAGATATTCTAAAAATATATAGTGATAATTAAATCATAAATGTATTTTAAACAATTGATCATAGTGATTAATTTCTCTCAGAAAGAAAAAATTAATGCATGATTAATTGATTGATACTTATACGACATTCGACATTATGATCAATATATTGGCATAATGAGTCACAAGACGCATTTACAAATTGGGTAATGATGACGTCACAACGGTGATCTACAATGTTGATCGTGTTAGATTATGATCAACGGTGTAGATCACCGTTGTGTCACAAATATTGTGCTTGTATCATTATTCTTACAAAATTATTAGGGTGGTTCAGGTTCAAACCTTGATCTTCCCCAAACACGTGATGGTCAAATGCAATAAAACATTTAAAACATATCATTTTTAATGCAGTTTACATATGAAATGACGTCGTTTATGTGCTTTTTTTTTATTTATTTATTTTTTTTTATACTTCACCGTCAAATACATTACTGCAGATTTTTTCCGGTTCTATTTCAAGATTAATAAGTCCTAAAAATAATTAGTACTCCACAGTCTAATATGTTGGTGCTTTAGCACCGTTAAAAAAGAAATACTCCGGTGATCCGGCGGGATGATGAGACATATCGGCCGTGATTTGAGGAATGGTGATGTGTGCACGGCTTTCTATGCCGGAAGTATGAACGGTCCACATTCCTACAGAGCATGTTTACGTGCTTCTATGGTCACTCCATTTACACCGTGAGATTTCTGTTTGTGGCTCACATTGGCTTATCTCCTGACCACATCTGATTTAAATTTAGATTCAAATCACGTGAGTGAGAGTGAAGCGCGTAAACTCACTCATCAAATATCCTCCTCATATAATATTAACCTTGTTTACGTACTACAGACTACAGTAGAGAAGCAAAAAAGGGAATTTTAGACCTGAACCCACAAGACATTAGGCTGAGGGTGTGCTTTCATGAAATAATCAGTTCCCCACTTGATTGCCTCTAGCGCGTGTTGATACTCTCCGGCGCCGGCTATTTCCTCTTTGTACTGTATTACACTCCACCCCAGCATTGTCACCGTGAACGCCATCGGAAACCCGAATTTCACATTGTCACCGGCATCATAGTACCCTCCGACCAGGTCCACCTGTATACAACACAATGTCCCCCCACAATTTCAAAATGAGAAAGAAAAAAAATGGGAAAACAGAGAGCCAAAAAAAAAAAAAATGCAATTAGCTCAGAGAGAGACCCCTTGTTCCAAACCGTCGGTGAGGCCGGAATGGTGACGCCAGGTGACTCGTTGATTGTAAGGTAAGCGGCCGGAGCGTTGAGCTTCGAAATGGAGGAGGCTTTTGGAAAGGGCTTCTCCATAGTCGAAAACGAAATGAGCGTGAGACAGAGTGAGGAGACGAAAAACCAAGATTAAAGTCGCCCAATAATGCGATGATGATGGTGTAGGGCGGCGGTGGTGGATGATTAGGCCTCTGCTGCATTTCTCCTTTCCAGCCATTGGATGATCTCCTGCAGCTTCTCTGTTCATAATTGCAGCTGCAAATTAAAGTGCAAAAGCTTGTCCAGCTTTTGAATTCCACGACTAATGAAATTCCAAGGCTGACGGCATTATATGAATTGCAAACCTTGTAGTATTAGTATTACTATTATTTTCCGCGGGACTGCTACATCCACTACATCAATCTCCACAACATCATCCACAACACCATCCACACCATTAATTTAGTCTGGACCCACAGTCCAATAATATTTCTCTCTCCAATGAGTGATGAGGATGGATGTAGTGTAAAATCCACTACACATTTGTGTAGTGGACATAGCTTTTTCCTATTTTCCGTAAATATGCATTTATACACTATGAAAGAATTGTACTCCTATTCACATTAAAAAAGTGAAATAAACATTGATGATATATTGCCTCAAAAAAAAAAAAAAAAAATGATATAAAAGACCGTGACATAGATGAATTTGATAACTTGATTGATTGTTTTAAGCCAAGGGAAAACAATAAATTTAAGTAGTCACAATATATATATTGATTTTTATCAAATAATATGATCTGCTCTACCAACAATACCCAATTTTCTAAATATTCATAACTTTTGATTTAGATTGCGATCATTAATTTTTTATCATAATTTATATTTTTTATTTCCATCATTTTTATTTTGATATCTCATTTTCATGTCAATCCCAAAATCTGTCACTTCAAAGTTGTAAAGAGAATCTTTAAATATCTTAAACATACCCCTATTCTTGAGTTGTGGCATGGTAAGACATTTAAATTTGATCTTGATTCTTAAACTGATTCATATTTTGGTGGTTACAAAGTTGATGGAAAAAACACCAGTGGATCATGCCATTTTATATCCCACATGCTTATGTTTCATTGTCCAATTTGTGCCTTCATTGTCCAATTGGTGTGCCCAAATTTTGTGGTTGAAACTATTGGAAAAATTAGTAGTGTCGTACATGTTTGCTAATTTTTCTTGAATTGAACAACATAAAATTGTAGAAGCATATTGCCAATCAATTGGAGCACATAAGAACAACTTTATTCACATAGAATTACTGCAACATATTCGAAACCAAAAAAATGCAGAAAACAAGAGTAAAAATGAAAACTTATTCGTTAGACTGAGGCGCGTAGAACGTTGTCTTCAAGACATAATTGTCCCGACTACGGTGCACACGGTTTATGGCGATCGTCTCCAAATATCTGACAGTCTTTCTCTCTTACTAGTTGTTGCACTTCATGTAAAGAGGCGTGAATGATTGGACCTTATTATCTCTTGACTTGATGAAGTTTATGAATCTGAGAAAATTTGTGCAGAGTTTGATAAAGAAAAGATGAATTTTCTGTGTCTTTCTTTCCATTCAGGGATGTTCCATTATATAGACAAAAATAATGTAGAGTGGTATCCTTTGAAAATTGGAAGTTAAGGAAGTTAGGAACTGAATTGTCGAGTTCAGCCCAAAGGTAGCATGCGAACTGATGCCTTTACTGATGCTTTTTTTCAACTTCGAACTGAACTATTGCTTCAGAGTTCAGTTCGATTGTATTCAGAATTTTCCCCGTTGATCTGGCCCAAAAATATTAATATTGGCCCAAGCCCAAGCCCGAACCGAGCCGAGCCGGCCGGACAGCGGCGGCGCGCGCGTGTGGGGTTTTCAATCAACAAGCATCTACGTCTTCCCTCCTTCACAAAATTATCATGCCCCTTGGGGCTTGCCTCTTAATGAAAATCTCCCACTTATATAGTGAGTATCTTTGATTTCCATTATCTGTGTGGGACAAATGGAACACACTTTCATTACAACACCCACATAAATTACTCTACATTTAGGCATTGCTTTCTCATTCACATTATTATATAATACCGAGAAGTCTACCTAGAAGATGCCTATGAATTTGTGGATAAGGAGTGAATTACATCTACCCCACTTCCGCAAATAGAGCCTTTAGCACTAGTGCTAGAAGGTAAGCCTGGAAATTTTGTATACACGTTCAGATGGTGACTGTTCATGAAATATCTTAATGCAATGAGTAAAAGGTTGATTATAAGATTCTTGAGATCGGATCGTGACGGTTACACTGTTACATCCTTTTTAAAAGAATGTTTAAATAACAACCTTAGACCTTGAAGTAAAGTTACTCAAGAAGTTACTATCTGATTTAATCAGACCACATCCAACATTGGATGTTGGGAATTACGCTGATAAATACTAATGAACCAGATCAGAATGTCAATCCACCCAAATGTAGTGGGAGTATGGTTTATTCATTGACTCGCTGTGATCATGCAGACTTTACAGTCTGCTGGGGGTGATTGATAACATATGGTCTTCTTTGGAATGACTATATAGGATTCTGATAAAAAGAGGTCGGTTTATAGCCATAAACCGGTAAATGGAGTTTTGGTACTCTAATTCTATTCACACTTTTGTAGAACCGCCTGAGTGTCTCAGGCCCAATAGGAGAAATTGGATCTACATGAAAAGAGTCGAATGAATGAGAAAGTTTAACTTTCAAGGCATAGCCAAGTGGTCTAGGGGTAATTCTCTGAGAAGTAGAGAGTTAACCAGGGGTGATGCCCTAAAACTCTCTCACCATTCCGCCTTGCTTGACTCCCTGGAAAGCAGAAAGACTAACAGGGGTGATGCCCTAAAACTTTCTTGTCGTACAAAGGAGCTTGAATTCATTCGGAACAGAAGGTTTTTAGCTTAAAGCCAATGGTAGATTGACTTCCTATGCTTAAATCCATTGGTGGTTTAAAGTAAACCTTCCGGTCATTGAAATTCACATGTTTTGAAATGTGTGGGCTTGACCAGAATAATGATGAGTATTTGGTAGACCAGAGAATCAATATTGGTAAAGTAGTAGACGTTAGTGTTTATAAAGGATAACACTGCAACAGTTGTGAACAACATGAGTGTGTTATCTGAAGTCAGAAACTGACGAGCCAAGATTCTCTAAAGCAGAGAAGTGGACTATATTCTTAGAATTTGATTCGGTCGAATTCATGAGAACAAGATGTGGCAGTATCCCATCCATCTTATTGTTTAAGATGATAATGCATTTTCGTATGCAACATTCAACGAGAGGTTTCCTACCCACCCCTCACGGAATAATTCTCTCAAATCTTCGGATATAGAGAAAATAGGATAAGTTCTTTTTTGGATAGAGAATGTCAAATTATTAAAAGTCAATTGTAATCGAATCTTGGATTCGACTATTGATAGCAGTATAGTGCATCCTCAAGTATCTTAAGAGAACGAGGAATCATATGCTTGTGTATTCGGGTGTGAACCTGAGTGTTGTTGACTACACTGATCTTGATTATTAGTCGGATTAAGGATGATCGTGAATCGATCTAAGGCTCAGTGTTTACTCATTGTGATGGAGCTACAGTCTGGAGCAATCCAGCACTGCCAATTTGACTCTGTTAGTTGTATACATAGCAGCTTTTAGAGCAGCTAAAGAGGCAGTGTGGCTTGAGAAGTTATTTGTTGGATCGGGAAGTGATTCCAGGTCTTGATGAGCCGATACCATTTCACTATGAAAACAGTTGAGAGGTAGCTCATGCAAAAGATCTTCACAGTCACAAGAGGTCAAAAGCATATTGAAAGAAAGTACCAGCTGCTCAGACAGACCGTGCAGAGAGGTGACAATTTCGGTCCTAAAGATCACCTCGAGACGACAACCTAGCTGATCAGTTTCCCAAGTCGCGTGGCATCTATTGTCACTGATAAGCGCTTGGCGTGTATAAAATTGGGGATATGTCTCATCTGCTTTAGAGCAAGTGGGAGAATGTTGTGTATAGAAAGAATAAGTGTGTGGTGCTCTAAAAACAATCATTGCTTGTCTTTACGGGCAAGTGGGAGATTGTTAGATATAATGTGCCCGAAAGACAATTGTTGCTTGTCTATACGGGCAAGTGGGAGATTGTTGGAAGTAGCGCCTGAAAGACAATTTATGTAATTGTTTTTAGAATTAATAAATGACAGATTTATTCTCATCTTATTACTTGCTTCGTGCTTGTAAGTAATACACTACTGAAAACCCTAAGTCGTATCATATGTAGCCATATAACTTAGTGTGTGATGCACACGAGGATTAAGTTTATGGTGATACACTTGAAATGTTAGTCCGTGGTGAACTTAATCAAAGTATGAGGTCTATTGATTAAACCACCATTAATGCGCCGTGACCGTCTTATCCGAACCGTCGATATTGGTTATCTAAGTTGGGCATTTATATATGATGTAGTCATATAGGACTGGACCAATTTAATCTGATTTTCTTATATAATTCCATGATTGAGAAATCTTATTAAATCACAAGATGATCATATATGGATTAGCCTTAATCCTGAAGTGATTACAGACTCCTAATTATTTTAGGATAGGGTTTGATGTGTTCGTTAAGGATCGCTAAGAGGCGCAGTCCGAATCACTTTCACGTTGGCACTATTCTGGAATGAGTGAGAAGTGTGTGTTTCACAGATATGGAATCTATTCCTTTCCGCGGGATGTAGAAAGACAATCTCTTTATTTGTTGATCCTAGAAACTGATCGATCCGCGGAGTTCATATTGGTTATGAACTAATTGATCACTAGTGGGTTAATGGTAAATAAGGATGAGATGTATTGAAGAAGGTTTACGGAAATAATCTCGCTTCATTACGGATAGTCTATGGAGAGTTAGCATATATGTAATGATTATATCAATGGACACTTATCGACTCGACTCGATGTTTTGAGAATAAGTTATATCTATAATCAATAAAGTTCAGTTTCGGACTTATGGTAGCGTAATTCCGGAATTAATGAGTTGAGTAGAAATATTCTGTTCGATGAATATTTTATTCAATTTATTGTAGCTACTGGTTATAGGTCCATGGTCCCCAGGTTGGCTCTCAACACGCGCGTTTTCGTTTTATGGAACCTCGAGAATAAATTAAATAGTTGGTCTATTTAATGAATATGCAATATTATTTATTTGGTAAATAATATGTAAAAAGAAAAGACATTTTCTATTAAATTATTGACTAAAATGGCGCCACACATTATGGATAAATTGGGAGAAAAAAATTTCCTAGATTATCTCATATGTGTAATTAATTAATTATCTATTTGTTGGATAATTAATGGAAAAGAGATAAAGAGATTGATTTTTTGGGAATTATCTCTTATCTTTTGGCAAATATCTTTTCTTGTGGGAATAGGTAATTGTGGTGTGAAAATGATAACTCTCTCTTGACTAGTTATTTTCCTGTATAAAAAGAGTTCCTCCTAACACAATTACACTTACAAATTGCGCCAACATCAAATTAAAAGGGAAGAAAACAATTAGTTTATTGCCTTAGTCATTAAGAGAAGAAAAACCTAAGGTGTTTTTTGTGCATATTCGAGGAGGTTCTACGGCGAGGATCTACGTCCATCAGTCGTCGCTTAGAGATACAATTCGGAAAACTACGGCTTCTCCCTTTGGTCGACTATTTCTTCCTTTCCGTTGAAGGTAAATATTCAACCTTATTATAGTTAGATTAATTATTTATGTAGATCATATCATGGTAAAATCGCATGCGAATTTATTCGTAGCTTCCATTGTGCTAGATCGAGTGTCTCGATCGGTGCTGAGAATCGGTTCTGACGATCCAACTATGGATCGGATCCGGATTCGGGTTTCTGTATATCCAACAACAACAACCTTACCTTTTGCACATACTTGCTTTGTCATGAAGCACAACCTAATAAAAAAAACACTAAAACACATACAAAGCAGACCTTCATAGTACCCAGAAAGATACAGTGAATGGCAAAGACCTTAAAACGCAAAAGAAAATGTTAACCAAGCAGATAACCAATTAAAGGCATCTAAACCACCAAGCCATTGCACTATCATAAGACTACAAGCAACATATGCAGGTAAGAAAGCATGCAGGATAAGAACCGAGAAAGAAAAGTACATACCTTGTATGGATAGGAGTTGAAGCAAGAGAACCCAAAAACTGCAAAATTTACACAGAATAAGTACCTGGCTCAAAATAAAATAAAAACCACATAAAAACATGAGACTTGTAGAACACAAAACACACTGTTAAACATACGACTCCAAATACTCCAACTTATCTTTGTGCAATATTTTCGTTTAAACATAATCCATTGGGTGAAAGGGCAATCTTTTCATCAGCTCCTAGGATTGACAACTACACACCTCGTTCAAACACCACAGAGATAAGAAATGAGATACATAAACAACTAAAAACTGGCAAAAAGTTCCCTTTCAATGCTTTTCCAAAGTCTTCAAAACAACAATATTGGAGCAAATTGTTTCATGAAATGTTATTGAAAGCATTTACCCAGCGCGAACACATATACGGTTATCAAACAACTATGCACTCTATATTAAAAATAAAGATAAAAACAATGTCTCTAGGGTTTATTTCAATTGAACTGAGCAAATTAGCGCTATGAGAAGACTAAAATTAGCCAATAACAATGGGTTCCAACAAAAGACACGCATACAGTTATGATAAATTGGATACAGGGGAGAAAAAAAATCTCCAATCCGAATTAAGAGGAGGAAATCACCTGCCAACGCAATCTTTAAAAATTTCTTCGGTTTTCTCACATTTCTTGAGAAATTTACCAGGCTCGGTTTCTTCGGTTCGGCAGTGAGATTTCACAACTTTTCTCGTAGCGCAACGATCGCCGGAACCGCTATTGAAATTTGACCTAGCAGTATCGGGTATGTCATCGCCGGAGGAGCTTCAGTCGTTGTCTTTCCAAATCCAACCCATCATATCCTCAACCCGATGTAAAGGCGTTGTCTTTATGTCAAATGAAACACATCAAACACGGCTGGATTTGTACGACGTTGTGAATAATGCATCTGAAATGAAAGAAGCCGTCAAAACGAGTTGCAGCCGTGGAGGAGAGCAAGGAAGAAAAATCGCAGGCCGCCGGTTAAGAAATCTGCTCCCTCTTGAAATGAAAACCCTAGCAATGTTTTTTTTTTCTTTTGTAGTTAGTTAAACGGGCAGACACTCCTTAAGCCATTTTCAACCAAATGGGCTCAATAAAATAGAAGCCCAAACGGAAATATTGCACAAAGCAGTAGACGTGGCTATGTTGAAGGAAAAATACGCGGCTATCATATAACTTATGATATAGTCAATTATAACATGTCTCAAATTCTCAATTGCTCTGGTGAATTGAATCAATAAAAGTTCCTATATACACCCTCCATATGTGGAGGGAAGCTCTCTGGCTCAATCTACATCGTGTGTTTTTAAATTGAATTTAAATTGTATAATCCAGATTTGTTTACCCGATAAATATAGATACCAGACCAAAAAAAAAAAAAAACAAACCGTTAGAGGCCCCCTTGTTTTATATATGAATCAAATAATAAGCAGTTACACTTTTACATGTATCTAAAATCTTTATTCAAATTTTTTTCTTATAAAATCTGAAAATCTACGGCCAACGAGATATCCGACCGACCCCAAGTGGCAAAGACCGGAAGTAGCTCCTCCAATCAGACAACACCAAAAAGGAAAGACGCGCACCAGAGAACTATTCCCCGTCTCGTCGGCGGACGGCTCCCGGCCGCATCAACGTTTCACTGTCCTATTGCAAACAGGTCCTGTTCTCCACCTTTCTAGATCTGCTTTCCACGGGACTTGTAATCGTTCTTAATAAGTGTATCCGAGATTCCGAGCTAAGTGTAAAAATGAGCGAGGTGATGACGGCCGCTGATGCAGCTTCTAGACTGCGGCCTAACTTATCTGCAGGACCATCCATTGCTCCGGCGAATTTCCCGATCATTTCAGCTTTTCTCGCCTGTGCTCTTGCTCAGTTTCTTAAGGTCTTCACTCATTGGTAGACAACTCTTTTTCCTCGATCCTGAGCTGTTGTGTTGTTCCATTTTTCCCTGTTTCATTTGGTCTTTCTGATCAGATGAAGAAAAAAATAAAAATAAAAAATTTGTGCCTTTATCCTTGTTTCTTGGCTGTCCGCTGAATTGGAGTCTGAGTGTATTTACATTCTAGTTTAGTTGCACTTAACATATGTTGCAAGTCTATTTACTATTATCTTTTTTCAGCCAGATTTCAAATTGTGTAAGGAATATGTGTTTTAAAAGATTATTTTCCAGTATTAGTGCTTCTTCTGGTGTAAGAGGAAGCTGAAATGTTACATTTCAAGAACAATCTGCAAAATACTAAATCCGTCCCAAATTGTAAGTTTTTTTTTAGAGTTTTCACATAGTTAAGGAAGGTGGAAGAATTTAATAAATTTCAAGGAGAAAAGTCTAAAGTAGCCATTGATCATCATAAATGGAATAGTAGTAAAGTTATGAAAAGTTGTTTTAATTGCTAATAAATAAATTAGGGGGTAAGAAGAAGGAAAATGCAATGAATGCTTAATTGGTGTTCTAAATTGACTTATATAATGGGATAAAACAAAAGGCTAAAAGCATATTTCGTGATTGTTGGACTACTAATGGAAAATTTGTCGGTATGTTGCACTAAACTAAGGCAGATAAGTAAGTAATATATTTTGGAGGGAGAGTGTATAAACTGTATATGGCATACCTGAAGAAGGTAAAGATTTTGGAAATTGGTTTCAAAAAAAAGAAAAAAAATGGTTAAATCGTTCAATCTGGATCACAAGTATTTCTTTCATGGCATGTGATTCTGTAAGCGTAAAAAATTGCAGGTTTAAGGAGAAGAAGTGGGATTCAACTAGAATGACGAGCTCAGGTGGAATGCCATCCTCACATTCAGCAACTGTTATTGCCCTTGCTGTAGCAATTGGTCTACAAGAAGGCGCCGGAGGATCAGCTTTTGCAATTGCAGTGATTTTGGCTTGTGTTGTATGTACTTTCTATTCCAGGTTTTTTCTATTCTTATGGTTCACTGCTTGCTAATGTAGAGTTCCAATGCTTATATTTAACTTGTGACGTTTATTTTTTGAGCGTTTTTTTCTGCTATATGATCATGACCTCATCACTCTCAGATTTCATGGTATAATGGGCATTTCAGCATCCCCCCTGCCCCTAATAAAAGAGCTTTATAGGCATTTTAGTTTTCGTTTTGCACATCATTCTGCTCACCACCTCCTCCTCTGCTGCCTCCGGTGACTGCTCTTCCTTGCACCGCCGTGTTGTCTCTAAGTAACGTTATATAACCAAATATAGGTTACCCAATATATTTACACCTTAGGAAATTTGTGGCTTTACCTGTTTTCTTTTTCAGTGTTTCGAATATAGCTACTAATAGTCTACTACAAAATCTGCTTTCAAGCTATACATAAACATATTCTTTTCATTTTTTGTTTCAGGTAATGTATGATGCTACAGGTATTAGACTACATGCTGGTCGCCAAGCTGAAGTAAGCTCTTGTTTCTCTGCGATCATATGTAATAACTAAGAGATTATTTGTTCAACTAACCTTGTTGATGTTGCCGTTATATTTTCCAGTTGTTGAACCAGATTGTGTGTGAATTACCTCCTGAACATCCTGTAGCCAGCACGAGACCTTTACGAGATTCACTTGGTCATACACCTCTTCAGGTCTGGTTTCCCATAAACAAGTATAATTTGCTGTGTTTGAAAACGTTATTTCATACATTATTTACTTTGTTGTTTCAGGTTCTAGCTGGTGCATTGCTTGGAGGAGTAGTGGCATATTTCACCAGTAGCTCCTCTTAGTGAACGTGTCTTCAAATCTCAGTATCTGATAAAAAGCATTGGATATTTATTCAAGTGTATAATTCTTCTTTTCCTCTTTGTCTGTCTTTGCTAAGATCTCAGGGTGTGAAATGGGGTCAGATATAGGGTTAGCTCTCGTCAACTCTGGACCATAACTTTTTCACAACCATCATTTACTAACTAATTGATTTGTCAAACTCTGTTAATTGATCAACGAGTGTAGATGATGGTTGTAGAAAAGTTGTGGATGTATCATTTTGGTGTATAGGCCGAGACTGCTTCCTCTCACGGCATTGAACCATTATATTGTTTACCCTCTTAGGATCTTCATTGAGGGTGTTGTGATATGTAAAAGTGAGCTTATTTTGAACAAAGTTAACTTTTTTTTTTTTACTTTCAAGTTGCACATTGCAACAAATCATAGATCCAGTCTTTTACTGGAGTATATTTTGTTGGTTTCTGTGTTCAATCAAATTAGTATCTATGATTACAGTGTAATAAGTTTCAGCTCCATGCAATATATATAGATTTTGGACTTTAAAACACCTTACAACTTCATAAGCCTATAGAGCCGTTGCGATTTAATTACCATTTTAGTGTGTTAACCGAGAAGAGGGATTGTAGTGTGTTAACTGTGAAATGAAAGTTCTCGGTTGCCTCCTAAAAAGGGAAGAAAATATGAATAAGGAAAGATAGGAAAAAAACACAACAGGGGAACTCCAAATTCAACTGATATATGACTCTATCCCTTGTAATGACAGTAAGACTTATTTTGCTTGCTCAAGTAACCTTCTGCAAACAAATTATTTATGTACCGTCGCGCTTATAGCATCATTAACTAAATATAAACATGATCAAAAGATGATTGCATGTGATCAAATGCTCCCTTAGCTTGAATGGCAGCCCTAGATTGCACATTTTCATTCAACTGTTGCAACCACCTCCTTGCTAAAGGGTCATCCTGCAAAACATTTGAGAGTATGATGAGTTCAGTATCAAGCTCTGAATAAATCTTTACATACTCCATGTCGATGATATGCTTCTAACAAAGTAGCCTACGAAAACAACTTTCTCACTTTTGGCTAAGATCAAGTGTACTTATCTTTTCTTATCAGTCTAATAATATATGATATGCAGGTCACTGACTCACACTATCTTTTCTTATCAGTCTAATATCTGATATGTAAGGCATTGACCCACACGAAGTTAACTTTGATTTCAAGGGTCAGGTCCCCAGTTGTGGTAGCTTGCTACCTGGCTCCTTAAGTGTCATCTGGGCTGTAACGCAGGCGTGGCACAATCCCAAAAAAAAGGAGTAGGCTATAAAGATTCACAAAGAGACATACATGAAAGCAACCATTGAAGGTGCCATTTCTTAGCACATCAGGGAGGCAGCTTCCAAGTGCATCACACGCCCTACACCATACAAGAAAAGGTTCAATTCCACAATTATGCTATATACATGCTGGCATCTGTGTGAAGGAAGAGGGAAATATAGGATATATATAACAAAAAATGGTCACCTTTGATTATCTGATAATCGCAGGTAGCATCTAATGATGTGTTTCAGCAGCTTGGGTGAAGGCTGATTAGCAAGTACAGCAAATTGCTGTGCAGCAACCATAGCTGTGAGCACTCTGGTCAAAGCGTAAAACCTTTCAGCAGTGGTACACATGTAACTCAATCCCACGTCATCTAGCAAAATCTTGTGCACAATGAAAGTTGCAACCTGGCAGCAGACATTACTTTCATCAGTATAAAATACCAGCATCAAGAGTCAAGCAAGAAAGAGCACAACCTTCATGATTACAATAGTACCATTCAGAAGAGCAGTGACATGTATTTGTAAATGGTGAAATCAATAAAGGTTTAGGATGAAAGGCCGAATACTCGGATTTTGCAAAGACAGCGCATGCATTTTTATTCACTTCCTCATGCAGAAATGGAACAGCAGCAGTTATTGGCAGCAAGGTGTGTAAAGTTAACAACAATGTGATAATTCAATAATAAAGGTTTTCTTACTTTATTAAGGTGTTGAAAGTTCAAATAATATGACAACTACCTATTTATCAGTGTCTACAATGTAAGTCCACATATGGTTAGCACGTTTCCATCTTTCACGCCTAAGTATATACTCTTAACTGTTTAACTAACCAGTATATATAGTAAAGAAAGACATGAAATTGCTAAAAACAATACTGTTTTGCTCTCACCTCTTTCTTCTTCCATGCATCGGGCTGCCACAAATCGAACTCGATGGGATGGCAAATAGAATCCAACAGTTTGGAATCTTATACGTGGAAGAAGCTCGTGAAACAAAAGGACTAACTCCTTTCGGTATGATGTTTGGCTTCCTAGGAGGCACTTCTAGGTGTAGTGTCACGGTGCCAGAATGAATAAAAGGCTAAAAGTGGGTACAGATGCAAAAGTGCCTGATCTGATAAACATGGGGTAAATGGAATTCACCTAAAAGTGTGCATTGTATAGTAAGCTTTCCGGAATTTTTCTAGTAATTTAAGAGATGCATTTCTAGCAAAGCAGTCTCTATCCAATTTCAAAGTTTTTGAAAGATGAATGTACCATTAGCAAGAAAAAGGTTAGAGTCAAACCGAAACGTTAAGAGTCTACATGCCAAAAACAAGAACTATCTCGTAATGCTCCAAAGCAGATGAGAAAAAGAGAATAAATACATGTGGAGAGGACACTCAACTGTTTGAGACAATTCACTGCCCACTTCCATCGTGCGCAGACACAAAGGAATTATTTCAGAAGACAGGAGAAAATTGACCACTTCAGTGCCATCAAGCTACAAGAACGAAAAGGAAAATTATGTTACAACATTTCCAAATCAGAGATTCTATGAAGCAAAAAGGCTACACATAAAAACTACAGCAGTCGTTCACCCAGAAGAAATCATTTTTAAAAGTCCACAGCTCAAACACCTATTTTGTTTTGAAGCGCGGAACACATATGGCATTTTTGATTCCTCCCCCCTGCCCCCTCCCCCCCTCCCCACCCCAACCAACACCATTCACTCGATAAGGGGGCACTGGGGCAGTAGTGCCAGAGATATCTTCACAAAGATGTGAGACAAAAAATCATGAGCAACTATGCAATACAGGTCATACAAATATCACGGAAGAGCTTTCCTTCTCAAAAATGTTTTAAAAATAAAAATAAAAACGAAAAAAAGGTACTCGAAGTTCATTAATCTCATCTTTGCCTGTAGTATAAGAGGCATCCTTCCCACAGGATTTGAAAATAATTAATCAAAACTCTGTACAACAAGTGTAATAAAGAGATTGAAATAACATCATTTACCTTCACCAGTGCACCAACCACACCCAGACTAGTAAGCCTTAGGTACTCAAAAGGCTTGTCTTTCCTTGTTGTATTAAGAAAAGGGTAGAAATACAATGGAATTTGAGCTGCAAAGAAAAAGGGGGGGAAACAGTCAGAAAAGACCTCACTTATCTCCAAAATGAAAATATAACCTGCAAAAATCTTAGAATTTGATTTGCCCATGTTTCAGGTCAAGATAATTAAAACTAACGCCCCCTCACACTATTTAGTTCTGGAAAAGGTCAACTGCTACTCTTAAAGAACGCAAAAGTAATACATCTAAGTTCAATCTCTCATTGCTAGATGCAACTACACAAATGCTGTTTCCTTTCACACTACCAATAAAACTGGTTACTATTCTTTATTCTCCATTACGAGGACATTTTCCTATCAAAAGCATACCTCTTCAACTAACACCTGCTGACCTGCTTATTCTTCTGTAAAAATGCTTCTAAAAGTGGACAAGATAAACTGGAGTGACATTCCCATGGTTTCTAGAATTCAAAAATAATTCTTAATTTAACATGTAATTGAAGGAAATTAATTAAAACAGAGTTGCCTTCCAATCACTGAGAAGAGAAAAGTACATATATCTAAAAAGCCCATCAACTAGTCAATGTCAAGAAGCAAACTATAACATGATCATACAAAACAAATTACCTTGAAGGAACAACATTTTGGTGTTTGGGTGAGAAGCCACACACTGCCAACAACAAACATAAGAAGACCAATAGTTGATCAGCCAGTGATTTTACCGACATGAAAAAGAAGATATACATGTTTTGAGGAGCTTTGTTATAGTCCACCCACCACCACCGGTCCAATGAATGAATTCCAAAATATCTAATGTTGGTCGCATATTTTTAGGTGAAGCACAAAAATGATAGGCCAAATAAGCTGAATGATTGATTTAGACATTAAAATGGTGTGATAACAAACATTGGAAACAATCAGAATCCAAATGCAAGTATAGAACTCAAGAAAACAGAGAAAACTAAACCTGAAGAAGTGCAAGTGCGTTACAGACTCTGTTTGATCGCGCGTGAGACAGGTTCGGAGAAGATAGATATTGGTATATTGAAACTATTTCCTGCAAGGGTATGAAAAAAAATGGGTAAAAATGATTACAGAAAGTGAAGAGCAAGAAAGAATCTAACATGCAATGGTTTCAAAATCCCAATAAGCCAACTACTTCTAACACCAGAGCAACTGCTCTACATGCATACAAAACCATGGAACCAAAGCCTCTGAGTGATGAAATTATTAATGCAGAAAAAAGCCAAAAAAACATAAATGATTGAAAGCCAAATATGCCAAATTACCATCTCTCTCAAAAGATTAAGTTATTTGGGAGGTAAATAATTAAAGTGCCAAACAAAATCGACTTCAACGTGCCCTTAAGAGTGTGTCAACATGGCACACAAATGCATATAAGGGCACTTCAAGCCTAGCATATAGCCCAACACTTGAACAATATGAATGAACAGGCAATGTTTTATTTTACGATGTTGAATAACCATCTCACTCAAAAGTCATTAAGTTGATGGGTTGCAGATAATTTACCAGTTAAACACAATTGACTACAACAAAAACATAAATTACCTGCAGGAGAGCACCAATAGTTCCAGGAGAATACCAAAGCAATAGCCCAAAATCTTCAATTGATTCTCGTTTCTGAAATTACAAAGGCAAAATTAATACTGCTAATGATTATTAGGTGCAAAGAAAAAGGTGGCAACACTTTCATCTTATGCGGCTGAGCACCAACCTGGCAAAATTGCACAATTCGACCTTTACATCGGTCTAGTTTGAGATTTAGGCCGCTTTTTTCTTATTACTTTTTTTTTTACAATTTAGATGCACTCTCTTTCAGCAATTCAACTACAATACACCGCTTTTAACAAGTTGTAATTTGCATAAAATACTTTTTCTAAAAATTTCAACTTTATCGTTAAAATCAGCAAATTACACACATGATCATGAGAATTCCAATCTTGACGTTTTAGTAAAGCAAAACGGTTTGCGCTTGAGAAATACAGGAAAATCACGAGGGAGAAGGCAGATACATAAATCAGCATTCTACAAAATCATGTATATTAAAAAAAAAAAATTAAAACATGAATATGAAAAAAGGGTATTAAACCTTGACGAGTTCTGAAAGGGCATTCTCACGAAGGTCATGATTGCAAAGATGATGAACGAGCTGCTCATCAGAAAGCATGTTAGCGGAAGCAGGACCGCCGAAGGGACCGACGTTCGATGTCGGCGGAAACATACGCAAGTTTGCCATTTTTTCAAAGGAAGAAGTGGAGCAATAAGTTGGAGTAAAACTTCGAAAAACGAGTTTCAAGGCGGGTTCAAGCAAATCCTGGACGGAAATAAAAGATTGGGATCTGGCCCATCTGGACTGTTTTTCAGATAAACGCGTGTCGTTCTCAAAAACAAATAAAAAATAAAAAATAAACACGTAGTCTCCTAAAAAATTGATAATAATAATAATCAAAAAATAAATAATAAATAGATATATATATATATATATATATATATATATATATATATATATATATATGTGTGTGTGTTTGTAAAACTAATAAAATCAGATTTTATCGTGGTCCAGAATCACTAAAACAACCATCATATCATATACTTGGTACATTGGCTAAGTGATTGCTAGGCTATACTTGGTCTGGAGACCAATGTTCGAGTCTCGTTTGGGGCATAATCAGGGTGTGCGAGTAATCTTTCTTTGTTATCTATAAAAAAACACATCATATCATCATTTTTCCACTTGTCGTTTTTTTTACACAAAATATATTTAGACATATTTGGTCCAGAACTAAGAAGTCATACTTGTGATTGGACCACGATAAAATTTGTGAAAAAGAAAGAAACGGTGGAAGAAAGACGAACAATGATGGAGAATAAAAAAAAAGTGATTGTGTATAATCTCAGATTTATAAAACGTATTTATAGAAGAGATTACAATATGAACATAATAATATGAGATTGAATAAAAAATTGGATAAGAGAGCCAAAAATCTATTTTTTATTACAAAATAAAGAAATAAGAAACAAAACTTCGAAATTGTTGTACAAAAAAAATGGACAAAATTAATTTTGCTAGACAAAAATATTCTTACGGAAAGAAAAAAAAACACGTATAGAATGATAGGCAGAAACACATTTGATACGTCTAAACAATACCGCCACCTATGAGTCCCCGGAAAGCCTATCTAGCCACCAAGTTGGATAAGGTTCACGACCATAGTGTTATACCCCGTGCGCAATTAAAATAAATAAACGAAAATTAAATCAACAATTTTATTTAATAAATTTAAATGACTATATTACAGTAGTAATTGAAATAAAATACAATGCAATACAATACAAAACCGAGACGAGTCGAAACTCTGTCCTTAAGACAATTTTGGCCCGGTATGTACCCCGGTTGTTACCAATTGTCTCCCGCGATAACTCGGTTATACTGCTCAAGTAGAGTACTTGAGACTTGAACCACAACGAACTCGACAATGTTCGTAATCTCTTCGACTTCGAATGCACAGGAAAAGAATTTTATGCATTGGATTGTATACTTGTATACTATCTTGTGTTGTTGCTAGTGTATTTTTAATTGTTTATTTTCCAACTTGTGGAGGTTGTTTATATAGAGACTAAGAAAGCGATGGAAAAGTCTTTGCATTGAATAATCATTAATGCATTTACTCCCACTACTCCCACTTTGATGTCAATATTAATGATGGCGGTTTTAATTTATTCACCATCGCTTTAAGAAATCGAATAGTTTGGCATTTAGTGAATTATATCACTCGGTGAATTTCACTTTACTCGGCCGCCCGCACTTTGCGAATATCGCTTTTTACTCACCACAAAGACTTAGCCGAATTCGCTTTTACTCACCACCAAGACTTAGCCGAATTCGCTTTCACTCACTACCGGCACTTGGGTCGAATTTTAGTTTCTCTCGGCCGTTGGCACTTGGCGAATTTTAGCTTCACTCACCAATCCACTCACCAATTTCTAGAGTCCAAAAATTAATACTTGCCCAGCCCAAGGCCCTCAGGCCCACAAAGGCCCAATTCCCCAAGCCCAAGCCCAAGCCCAAGCCCAAGCCCAAGCCCAAGGTCAACGGGCACGGGCGGGCGGCGGCGGCGGCGGCGGCGCATCGTCTGAACTATCATCATATAAATACTTGACATTGGAACACTCATGTCCCAATGTGGATAAAATTTTACACTACTTTACTTCTCATATCTCACAACAACTTAAAGCGTTAATATCTCATTCACCCGTACTCCGAATTGAATGATTTAAAACCCTATTGTCAACTACGTAACACGTAGTTTCCAATGATTTAACAAAGTCTCGATAACTTTAATAAAAGTCTATCGAACTCGCTTTTTTTAAAATAGTTGTCGTATATGATTAAAAATCGATAAAATCATTTTTCCTCTATTTTCTCCAACAATCCCCCACATGAATGGATATTAATGCATATCTTGACTCAAGAGATTTACGGCGTAAAAATATTGCATCGGAGAGGTAGCTTCCGGCTTTGAACCTGCCTTAGTGAAGTACTATCGGATCTACTCGCCATTCGGTGAACTTACGTCTTGAATCTTCTCGATCTTTAGTGTAGAACTGCATAATAATACTCACACAATATTTTCCTTAACACCAGACTTGGTTCTCATCGATCGATTCGTTTTGGCCCCGAATCACACCTGTTTCGAAAGTGTGTTAGAGAATCCTAGCCTCTGAATTCTCATGTAGCGGCCCCACTTCGCACTTACATAGGTGACCTCTATCAAGAGTATTCTCGCCATACTCCACTCGAATTTAATCAAATTATAGGAATCATTAAAAATTTCACTTAACCTCAACACTTCGGCGGATAACACTTTTATTCACGGAATGGGAAAGTGTTCATCGATCGCTTCATAACTTAGTTGTCCTTTGAAACAAGATCTTGGGATCTCCAAGTCAACATGGTAGGGTTACCATTACAAAGCTTATCTTTCAATAGGCTTAAGTCCCATTCTCGAGTGTCAAAACCGACAATCGATCTCTAGTAAACATTTTGAAAGCGATCTCGCAAGATTTTCCTTCGACCCAATATAATCGATGGAAATCATACCACTAGAGATCAATTATTTAACGGTATCATGTCATTGGCGTATATGTCTGTACTTACCATTATACATACTATTTTGTGCTCATGTAAAGCCGATTGGCTATCACTATGGAAGCAATCGGTGTAGTCGAGAAATCTCCTTTAGGAAATTTAGAAGCCACTTAGCTTCTTCACCGGCTTTTGTCAAGTGCAATGCACGCTTTGCTTTGTGGACTTCCATAACACCACAACATCACCAATCTTGTGAATTGTAATTCTTTAGAATCAGTAATCCACTTGGCATCACAGTATCTTTCTAATCCCAGATTCATTGAATATTTCAAATACTTGTGTAATTTGTAATATCGCTTTCCAATGATCCGCACTAGATTACTTGTAAACTCACACGCTTTATTCACAACATGTACATTAGACAATATGTGAATGTGTGCTTTAGGACTCTCATCAAACATATTGAATTCCTCAGACTTAATTCAATATAATGAGACGGTGATAACACTAGTCCCTCAGATATTCTAAAATTATTATTAGAATTACATCTATAAGTCCCATATCATGAGTACTCCTCATTATTAGAATATATTCTTCTAATTCACTATTTAAGACAATAAATCATAATATCCATTTGATGGATTTCAAGCTTACATACCACAACATCTCATGATAAGTACTCATATCGACGAAAGTCGAGTTTCTAGTGAATTTGTATGAAGAAATCAAGACCTCTTTTTGGTGATAACCTCGCTACCATCCTGGCCTTACATTGTTTAGTTTTAGGTATTCCCACCTTTGCTAAACACCCCCACATTTCCAAGTATTCGTAGATAAGCTCTCACTTTCCTCAACTCATATGGGATCTTTATACATCCTGCTCGATGTAAACCTATAAAGAATGAAATCGGTGGAAAATATCGCTTCCCCCCACAAGTTCGGAGATTAACTCGAACTATTCACCATGCTTTAACCAACTCTTTAAGAGTTCGGTTGAAATTCAGCATTTCTCAGATAACATCTGAAAACAATCAACACCGGCTGTAAAACTAGCAGAAATAACATTTTTCTGAAAATCAGCAACTTTTGTTTAAAGACATCAGCCTTTGCTGAAAACAGCGGCTTTTGTTAAAAACAACAGCTTTTGCCGAAAATTAGTGAACAAAAGAAAGAGTGTGGCCAGCACTTTTTCCACTACGATTCTGCTAGGTTTATTCGATTAGTTGTTTTTCCAACTTCATTCTTATAGGTTTATAACTCCTTTGTTGTCTTATCTTTGCTATTTTAGCAAAATTAGACACAACTTTATTTTATACAATGATCGATAAATAATCTTTACCGACTCTCCATTAGCATAAATATTTAAATCACACAACTCGTATAATTTAACTTTTACATGTCTAAGTTTCTTTCCACGATGAAACCGTGCCTAAGTCATATTTGCTTTGACACATCTATGGCATGTTTAACACTACATACAATAAATCATTCGACATAATGATTTATATTCATCCATTTTTGGATTAGGAAATAAATAATTTCCACTCCTAATCGTTATGCCATAGGCTTGTGACACCTCATTGTATCACCAACCATTTCAAATTTTAGTCATATTTCAACTTGCGGTATAAAAAAGACTATTTATTGATTCAACAACTTGTACCACCACTGGTACGCATTTCAAATCAAAACACCTCGGTGTTTCATTTCATTTTTATTCAACGAATAAAAGTTCTACGAGTCGTCACCAAAATGAGAATTTTATCATGAAGATAATTTCTCCAACTTACACGGCACGACAAACTAATGTTTTCACTAAACATTTTGGCATATTTTCCTTATGATTAATCTGCCAATTAAATAATTTTTAGGTACATTTGTCATACGAAATTATTTCTCGTTTGCAACGTATTAATCATATATGCCTCAACTGGCAACAATGGTTCAAAACACAACAAGAAATTATTTGAACCAATACACATTAAGAATATTTATTATTCCATACATTAAAATAGAAATTACATTTTCTACTTTACGTAACAACACGGAGATCCATCATCCATAGACCTCCATCTATCGTTCTTTCAAAGAATTACCTCGCTTCATATATTAATCAATTTGTATGTATCAAATACCAACACGGACCCTAGGTAGGTAAGTCGGCTTGCGTAAACCACATTCATCATCGTAAAGTCCGGCACATGCGGGACATCTCGAAGAATCAATGCTCTTCCAGGACGCCAAATTCAATCGAACATGACCGCATCCAATGATATCGGAAGTAGTTGAATTTGACATTACTATTTTCTCATCTTTGAGATGTTGGTAATTAAAAACGATGATCTGTTCGCACACATATGTCGGGTAGCCCGGTGTCTACAACCCAAGCATATTCCTCTTCCTCGAGGTCTCTGTCAGCTCAATTTTGACTGCTTTAAAACCACTTCACTTCCCGCAACCTGGAGCTTTCTCTCGAATTGGCGCACTAATAGAGTCATCCGATTATAAAATTCCATTTATGTTCACAAACAGAAGATAAACAATTTTAAAGCTCGTTTTTAAACGACCATTTTCTCAAAAGGATAATTTAAATACCAAAAAATTGATATTTAACACATTTTATATCAACTCGATATCAAACCAAGTAAAGTTTGTTTTCAACTCGTCAAAAACAAACTCAAACTTGTTTCACTTTTGATAAAACAGATCAGGCCTGTTTTCAACTCGTAAAACATATTTAAGATTGTTTTTTAAATTCGTAAAACAACTTGAAGATTGTTTTGACTCGTCAAAACAAGCTCGAGTTTATTTCAACTTGATTCTCCAACCGTATATCAAATCGTAACAATATCAACAAGTTTGAACTTGTTATTCCAAATATCAGCACATTAAATTTGTTTATTTCAATTCAGTTCGTCCAACTTATAATCAAAACACCAAAGCGGATGGTAGTTTTTACCAGAAAACCCCAAAAGGAGATGGACCGATTTTACCAGAAATCGATACCAAAAAGGAAGTGGGACCGATTTTACCAGAAATCGATACCAAAAAGGAAGTGGTAGTTTTTTAAAACGAGCTGGACTAGAATCGAAATAAACTAGCTGTGCTTGCATTTTAAATTTTTTTTTCTTCAAACGAGTTGAACTTGTTCAACATAAAATTCAACTCGAATCAACCTCGTCCAAATAAAATTGAAGAAATTTTCGTCAAATATTTTGATTACTCACGGGTTCGAATCGTAACAACGATTCTTCAAAATTGTCTTAAGTCATTATACCCGTGCGCGCAATTAAAATAAATAAACGAAAATTAAATCAACAATTTTATTTAATAAATTTAAATGACTATATTACAATAGTAATTGAAATAAAATACAATGCAATACAAAACCGAGACGAGTCAAAACTCTGTCCTTAAGACAATTTTGGCCCGGTATGTACCCTGGTTGTTACCAATTGTCTCCCAGGATAACTCGGTTATACCTGTTCAAGTAGAGGTACTTGAGACTTGAACCACAACGAACTCGACAATGCTCGAAATCTCTTCGACTTCGAATGCACAGGAAAAGAATTTTATGCATTGGATTGTATGCTTGTATACTATCTTGTGTTGTTGCTAGTGTATTTTTAATTGTTTATTTTCCAACTTGTGGAGGTTGTTTATATAGAGACTAAGAAAGCAATGGAAAAGTCTTTGCATTGAATAATCATTAATGCATTTACTCCCACTACTCCCACTTTGATGTCAATATTAATGATGACAGTTTCGAATTTATTCAGCCATCAGTTTCTAAGAAACTGAACAGTTTCAGCATTTAGTGAATTATATCACTCGGCTGAATTTCAGCTTTACTCAGCCGCCGGCACTTTGCCGAATTTCAGTTTTACTCAGCCGCCGGCACTTTGCGGATTTCGCTTTACTCACCCAAGACTTAGCCGACTTCGCGCTTCACTCACCCAGCACTTGGCGGCCGAATTTTAGCTTTCACTCAGCCGTTGGCACTTGGCCGAATTTTAGCTTCACTCAGCCGAATCCACTCACCAATTTCTAGAGTCCAAATATTAATACTTGCCCAAATTTAAGGCCCCAGCCCACAAAGGCCCAATTCCTGAAGCCTGAGCCTGCCCAAGCCCAAGCCCAAGGTCAACGGGCACGGGCGGGCGCGGCGCGGCGGCGGCGTCGTCTGAACTATCATCATATAAATACTTGACATTGGAACACTCATGTCCCAATGTGGGATAAAGTTTTACACTACTTTACTTCCCATATCTCACAACAACTTAAAACGTTAATATCTCATTCACCCGTACTCCGAATTGAATGATTTAAAACCCTATTGTCAACTACGTAACACGTAGTTTCCAATGATTTAACAAAGTCTCGATAACTTTAATAAAAGTCTATCGAACTCGCTTTTTTTAAAATAGTTGTCGTATATGATTAAAAATCGATAAAATCATTTTTCCTCTATTTTCTCCAACACATAGTGTCCGCGACGCCGATCAGGTCAAGGTCGCCGCAGTCAGGTCCCCGCTAAGAGCCTTCAAACCTACAAGGTCACTAGTGCGGCCTCAACCATAGGTCCATAGGAGACCGCACAAGACTTAAAGGGAAGCAACAGAAGTTAAATGTGAGGCAGGACAAGTAGGCGACCTTGCGGATAGCGATCTAAGCGACCACGTGAGACGCCGCCGAGATATTTAATCTACTTGTCATTTAGATATTTCGTCTACTTGATTCTTAAGATATTTTATGCTTATCTGTCTTACTTAGGCCCTAAGCTTCCCTCCTCCTATAAAAGGAGGGCTTGTGTAACCAAAAATGGACATGTTATTTGATATAAAGAACTAAACTCTGTCAAAATACTAGGGCTGTAAACGAGCCGAATAATACCGAACCCTGGCAGGGTTCGGCTCGGCTCGAAAATTTTGTACCTCAAGGCTCGGCTCGGCTCGGGCGAACCTGATTTTTCAGGGTTCGGCTCGGGTTCGAAGCTTAAAAAATAAAAAAATATTCGGCTCGGTTCGGTCCGAACGAGCCGAACGGTCCGAACAGGTTCGATCCGAAAAAAAAAAAAGCAGGTTCGATACAGTTCAATTAGGTTTTCCCTTTCAATTAGGTTTTCCCTTTCCCTTTCAGTATAAAGTATAAACCAAAAAAATTTAATTAATTTATTATTATAAAAATAATTAATAAATATAATATAATAATAATTTAATATTTTAAACGAGCCGAACCTGTTTGATACAGTTCGGCTCGTAGGACGAATATCTGATTTTTAAGGCTCGGTTCGGGTTCGAAAATTCAAACCGGATCACGAATTGAGCTTTTTCGGACCGAATATACCGAACCGTATCGAATACTTACGTTCATTTACAGCCCTACAAAATACTTTCTCTTAAGCATTCAAACATTCCGCCGTACCACCACCGTGCACCACCGGCTCTAAACACTTCAAACACATCACATATAAGCAAGATATTCACTCAATATACCATCGCTAGGCCACCGTGATAATAAACTGTATTATCAACATTAATTTGGCCAATGATGTAATACTCCAGTGGTCATTGCTGAGGCTCCAGGACCCGGAAGTCCTGTGTTCGACTCTCAGTGAGAGCAAAATGTGTACGTCTGTTATATTGTGGTAAAGAAAAAAAGAAAAAAAAAACTTAGTCCGAACAAAAATGTGCAGCTACCCCTTTTTCCTTACCATTCGCCTACCCCATTTTTCCTTACCATTTATGGTATTTTGTGTATACTATTTGTTGTTATGTATTATGTTTGTCCTTCCGGGACAATAATTTATACTTAACAATGTCTAACTGTGATTTCCGGTAGCCTTGACTCAACACCACAACTGATATCCTCTGCGAGGAGAATGTGGAAGCACCAGTAAGCAGTTGTTTAGGGTTCGCGAGATATTGACTTAGTAGTCAATTGTTCTTTTATACTACATCCGTCCTATAAAAAGAGTCCATTTTTAAAAAATGAATTGTCCCATTAAAAGTGTCCATTTAGAAAACAGATACATCATTTAATGCATTTTTTTTTTCAAATATACTCTTATCATAACATTTAATGTTTATAGATTCATTGATATTTCAAAATAGCATTTATTATTTAATAGAGATATATATATGTATCAAAGTGAAATGGATACTAGTTTGAATCATGAGTGGGGTAACCCGTCCCCTCTCTAGCCGTCTTTAAATCTGCCTACAGGGACGGACCCAGCCTTAAGAGGGTGGGGTGCATGACCCCACTCAAATTTTCGGGAGAAGTTACTAATATACCCCTCTTATAATAATAAACATGTGTATTTATATTATTTCAGACAATTTCTATAACAATTGTTCATATAGTTTAATTGGTTAGAAGCTTTGTTACTTATTTTAAAGTCATGAGTTTGAGACTTAGTTGTTGGATTTTTTTTCCACTTTTTTATTTTTATTTTGAGCCCCACTGAAAAAATTTCGTGGGTTCGTCACTGTCTGCCTATGTTGTATGGTTAGGGATGAACCGCAACATGCGCTCGCTACTTGTTGCTCGAGCAAATAAAACTCCTATTGATGGTATTGATTCCACCTCGACTGCTACTAAATCACCACCTCCCCAAGTTAAACTGGTGCTTGGAAGGGAATTTCTTTGTATCTGAAGTTGTAGGGCCTTTCCTCCAGCTCAGTCAATGGCCGCAATCGGGCATTCCACATATAAGTATATCACTACTTAAAATACAACATATTAATTATTTTCTTAATTTTTATACACCATAAAAATAAACAATTTTTTGAGACGGATTTAGTAATTTGTTAGGTAATTTAATTATATTATCTTAGACTATATATGTACTTAAAAATCTACATGAATGACCCTAGACATTTAAAAATAGATTTGGTTTTTTTTTTTTGAAAGTAAATACATTTGGTTTTGAAAAGAAAAAAAAAATACTTCTACTGTACAATTTTTTTCATTTGGCTTGGTTTGGTGTTCCGGTTTTAATCAATCTCTCATACCTGAAATCGAGGAGGTAATCAGACCACGAATAGGGTTTCCATTTCTCGGCGAACGAAAGGTGATCGGAACAAGGAAGATGGACCTTGAGGTGGTAGGCCGCCACGCTCTCTTCTTCGACGATGACCCCATGGCGGCGTTTGTTAACTCTAGCGACGCACTCGTGGAATGGAATTCGCTCCAGATCGACCGCTACGACGTACGCCACCTTCTTTCCGGCTCACTTCCTCCACGTCAACCACAGAAATCCCGATATTCTTCTCATCTCCCCGACTCCTCGCTTGAGTCGGAACTCGACCACGAACGTTATCTCGACCTTCACGAGTCTTCTGACAACCAAGGTAATTCATATTTCATTTAGCTGGAAACCATTTCTGAAGGCAATCGAGTTATTATGCCCTCTGACCTGAATTACTCTAGTTCTAGTTTATGTTCGTGATGGAAACGTTCTGCCTTCAAGCCGAGTCAAGTTGTAAAAGGAAAATATGAACAATAAACTATGTCTCTGCTGCATTGCATATAGGAAGTTTAGATGTTCAATGTTTTAGTAGCTGTTAGTGAGTATGGAGTAGTATTATTTGGATTAGTTTACTTGTCGGGATGTCAATTGGGTTATATCGCTGTAGGTGCTTTCCCTTGTTTTTTCTATTTAGAAATTTCCTAATTAGAGAAAAGCAGTTGACAGGAGGCTAATCCGTTGAAGGAAATGATACGTGTGTGGGGATGTTCTTCCAAACACAAAGAGCTAGAGAGCGAGGGGAGAGAGAGAGAGAGAGAGAGAGAGAGAGAGATTGAATCGCTTCCTATTTGACATGTCACTTAGTTGCAGTTTGCTAGAAGTTTTAGTGACTATTCATTGTGCTTAGTTCTTACTAAGATGACAGTGAACATCTTTGCACTATCATTTAAAATTGTGGGAAGATGTAATGATTGAACTATTCCATCTTCAGAAAACAAGTAAGATTGATGTTGTATCACTCCTATTGGCTATTGTGTTTGAGATCATTTTTTGATTTTTTTTCCTTCCATTTTCCTGTATTTATTCTCATGATAATTGATATCCCATGAAAAGTAATTCAAAACTATATTTGTTTAGAAATGGAAGACGCTGGGAACCCTGAAGATTCCGGTGGTTATCACTCGGTGTCATTCTCCTATGGAAATTCTAGTGATTCTGCTAACCAGAAGATTGCTGCTGATGGGGCGTTGGGATATCATGGATTCCAGCCTCCTTTCGCTGTTCCTGAAAGCCTTACTCAGAGCTTGGTGGGTGGTCTTTTCCATGATCTCTTTCTACAAAGTTGATATATATTTTTTTTTTTATATTATTCCTTTCACTAACTACATTCACCAGTGGCCAATGATGATTATCAAAGGTGTGTATGTCATTTTTAAGACTCACCATGTCTAAGTTTTCAGATGCTCGGAGCAGGAAGCAGTTATAGACATCTAAGGTTGCCATTCACGGGAACCTTGTTTCCTTTTGATGTCATGACCGAGTGGCTGTCCAGGTGGGATTAGGATTGTAGATATGCTCTTTTCAGGACCTACCATTTTTTATTCCTTGAAGAGCAAATGCATGAGTACTTTATTGGTATATAGATTTTCTTTTGATTTTATGTAATTCACGTTTTTGCGCTAGTTTGGTTCAATTTTCCAGTTATGTATATAAGATTGCACCCATAGATTGCAATATGAAGTGCTAAACTTTTGACAGCTTGTGTTCTTTCCTGTTTTACTTTTTCCTCAGCCTTCAACAGAGAAGGAACATCAGATCATTGCAAGGACTGCGTTATTTGTTAGACAACATGGTGGCCAGTCAGAAATAGTTTTGAGGGTGAAACAGGGAGCCAACCCTACTTTTGGGTTCTTGATGCCGGATCATCATCTTCACCTGTACTTCAGGTTTCTAGTTGATCACCCAGAATTACTTGAATCGAATGTTAAGGAGAAAACTCAGGTTAATGAAAAGAAGGTGGAGACTGCCTCAGACTCGGCCATTGGAGGAGCTTTAACCTTGCTTGGTTCAGTGTATGGAGATGACGAGGATGGTGTCGAAGATTCTAAAAGTGTTGCATATGAGAAAACTGACAATGCCACTAGTCCCAGGGATTCTCATGTTTCACAGAAGATGATATCTATCTCAAATGATTCTGAAAAGGAAAAAGCTGAAGCCATGTCCAAGCTTCCTGCCTCTTCTCATAAAGAGAAAACTTCTTTTCTGAAGAGAAATCCTTCCTTGACAACGTCTAAGGCAGGCCATACAAGTAGCGTGAAAAAGACGGATGATCCTGGCTCATACCTTACTTCAGTGAAGAAGTCAAGGGAGCCTTTGATTGTAGAGCCGCCATCTGATCTAAAGAAATTGATTGATAGGATTGTTGAATTTATTGCCAAGAATGGAAAGCAATTTGAGGCTGCCCTATGTGAACAAGACAGTGAACATCTTAGATTTCCGTTCCTGTTACCATCTGATCAATATCATCCTTACTACCTACATGTGCTTCAAAAGGCTCAAGAGGTGCTCTCTCTCCCTCTCTCAGTCTTTCTTTTTATTCTGGGGTCTTTTTTCATTTGTCAGTATATAGGTTTTATATTTAGGTTTTATAACAGAATCCATACTTCCCACTATCAGCCGCAGTTGTATTTCATTTAACCACAGTGGTTTTTTTTATAACTGCTTTGCTTTTAAATTCCTGAATAATCTGTTATCTTGCCCGAAGTGCCATTATGGAACGGCTCACAACTTGCAGCCTGATGTTACGTGCTTTTTTCCATTTTCTTTTTGAACTATGCATTTTTTTTCTGTCTACACTGGTAGTGTACTTATACTTCAGAACTTATTTGCAGTCTAAAGGTGGCACCAAGAACACTCTTGAAAATAATGGTTCTGGAGCAGGACGTGGTCTATCATCAGGGTTCGTTGGTTCAGATGTGGCATCATATGAATTCGACCGGAAAGAGAAGTTTAAGATGGTGATTGGAAAATCAAAGAAAGATGTACAGGATTTACCGTCTAAAGCAACACAGCAAGAAAGCAGTGTAACTTTGGATGTAGCCACCGCTGCAGCTATTCTGAAGGCTGCTACAAGAGGTATAAAAAATCCAGATTTGGGAATACTTTCAGTCCCTGATAATAAAATTCAAAAGAATAACCAAGCTGGAGGAACCAATAATTCGGATCCTGTTGGCGGCACTTCAGTTGCTAACGCCTCTGACTCTTCTGAAGGGCATCTGACTAAAGAACAGAAACTGAAAGCTGAGAGGCTGAGAAGAGCAAAAATGTTTGTTGCCATGTTAAAATCTGGGAACGAATTGCCTCGTTGTTCGTCAGTGGAACCTGTACAGTCAGCAGTGGGAAGTATACAGATGAATGCAAATATACAGGGTGAAAATGCAAGAGAAGGAAGCTCTGTAGTACCCATTGATGGTAGTGTTTTGGATGGAAGCGGAACTTTTGATAGGAAATACTCTGTTGATGAACATATGGACCGAAGATCAAAAAGGAAGTACAGATCAAGATCTGATAGAAATGAAGATGATAATGAAGAAGATGAAACTGAGTTTAGCCATGGAAGGGTAAGTTGTGAAGTAGATAGTGATCATAAGCACAGAAAAGAGAAGTCTCAAAAACGACGCCGGAAGAAGCACCACCGATCTCATCGGCGTTCACACCGAGATGATTCCACTGGCAGTAGTGATGAAGAAGCTGGTCATCATAAATACTCAAAAAAGAAGAAGCATCATTCTTCTAACCGTTCTTCACGTAAAGAAGAAGAAGAAGATGATGATGATGATTTTGAGCATGACAAATATGATGAGCATCATCACAAGCATTCAAAGAAGAAACATCGATCTCATCGCTCCTCGGATCGTAAGCGTGAAAAATCTGATGATCCATCGTCTAGGGATAAAGAACCAGAGCCTTGTTTTGGGGATGCTGGCAAGCACGACAATACGAGACACGTGGAAGAAAGAAAAGGATCCGATTCAGTAAAAGAGGAGTTAGAAGAAGGTGAAATCAGTTCCAAAGTCGTCGTTGCAGAACATGATGATACAAGAGGAAGTGTGATATGCAATGAAAGTTTGAAGGAGAAGAGTAATGCAACTCAACGTTCTCAATCTACAGATGTACCTGATGATCTAAGGGCTAAAATACGGGCAATGTTGTTGGCAACCAGATAACATCACAAGTAAGTGATTCGATGATACGGGTGGGGGGGTGGGGGGGCTGCAGAATGTAGAAGAATAGTTGCGATATGCATACACCGGGGTGCATTTGTTCATGTATTGTTTCACCTTCTTCACCTTTTTTTTAAAACTAAACTATTTCATTTACCACAAAAAAAAAAAAGAGACATATATGTAGCCAGAATTTATTGCATTAATTGACATATTAGACTTTTCTCCTTAATATTACGACACTTTCACTTTCTTAAACAGTGTAAATACGTTAAAAAGCCTTATATTTTTAGTTGTGAGTGGTAATTTTTAGAATTTAGGTTTCTTAAGGGCACTTGCACCAGCTATCCTATTTTACATCACCAAAATAATATAAAATAATACATATTTCTATTATACAACATCTCAATTCAAAACACTCCACACTAGCATTTCTATCCATATATCTATAACATTAAAATATTTATTTTAGATATAGAACACCTAATTGAATATCTACTACAAGTGTCTTTAGGTGTTCTATATCTAAAATAGAAATAGAAAACAAAAAAACTGGTCAAAATATGACCTACAATGATGAAATTTATATCTAAAATAGAAATAGAAAGGTGAATAGTGTTGTTCTATATAGGTATAAATTTCATCTCATTGTGAGGTCGTATTTTTTGACCAGCCACCTTTCCATTTCTATTTTAGATATATAACACCTAATAATAAGCATCTCTTCACTGATCTTGAGTGTAACCACAATGGTACATTTTTGTACCCTCTAAAAATGGGTTTAAGGATCCTTTATCAACCCCAAGCCCACAGTGGCTGCTTTAATGACACCATTTCCAATTTTTGCTAAGTCATTCCTCATTAATAGAGGCTGGCTGCTTTAATGACACCATTTCCAATTTTTGCTAAGTCATTCCTCATTAATAGAGGCTCTGTAAAAGTGAACAGTACTACAACCACCCACCACCTCCCCCTCTTTCTTTCATCTTCTTCTCATAGTTTTCATTTTAATCCCACTACATCATACAAGAAAGAAAAGAAAAAATCAATTGCAACAAAATAATCCAATGTGGTACTGTGAATTTTGTTTCGGAAATCTAATTTGAAGAAAAATGTTTGATATTGTGAATTTTTTTTAGAAATCAAAGTGAAGAAGAAAGTTTCTAATGGTGATGACTTCATTAGGTGGGTCATCCAAAGTAGAGACGCCTCTATTCTCCTGATGTCCCAGCCTAGCAAGACAATCTGCCGCTCTGTTGGCTTCTCTCTGTTTGTAAGAAATCATCACTTGCCATCCATCAGCTTTCAAGCTATAGATGTCATCGATAATGGGAAGGCTCTCTTCATTAGAACTTCGGTTGTTAATAGCCGTGACAGCAGCAAGGGAATCAGATTCAACCCAAAGGGCAGGGGAATCAGACTCTTTAACCAGCATCATAGCTTCCCTTATAGCCAACAGTTCTCCAATGAACACAGTGTTCTTACCCATAGCTCCCATAAATCCTTTGATCCACCTTCCCTCTGAATCTTGAAAGACACCACCAATAGCAATGTCTCCTTTGCCATCCTCGTCAACATTGATCACACTAGCATCCGTGTTCACCTTCATCCAACCGTTTGGTGGAGCTTGCCACCCAATCCACTGAATTTCCTTCACCATAGACAGAAGAGAGTTAGCACAACAGGTAGTAACATATTCATTCGCCCCATGCACAATAGTTTTAATGGACTCCCAGTTGGAAATCCGTTTTCTATCAAACACAAAAGCATTCCTGTCCTTCCATATCTGTCACAAAGTAAACAGGAAGAGAGTATTTTTAGGACCATGGTAAACATCAGATTTAAGAGTACTTTTATCACTAATATTCTGCCCCAACCAATCCTGACAGGACATGTGAGGTTTGTAAAAATTTCTGAGACACTCCTTAGAGGTCCAAATCTTCTTGTCATGAGTGCACTCCCTAAGAAGATGGTTGATATCCTCCGAGTATCTTTTACATCTATCACAAGTATCCCCCTCCGTCATCCTCCTCCTGACTCTAGCAACATCAGTGAGCACTCTATTATGACAAACCAGATACACATAGTTTTATCTTATGAGGAGCCTTAATCCTCCAAAGATTAATCCAAATCCGGTTTTGAGTGCCATCTTCATTGTCCCTATCAACCAAATGTAAATAACCAGTTTTAGTAGTGTAGATCCCAGATGAGTGTCCCATCCATATCCTACAATCAGAGAGATTAGCATGTTTACAAACAGGTTTCCCTTGGATCTCTCTTACATATCTGTCAAGAATTTGAGTAGATATGCTAGAGAGGTCCCAGAGGCCATTAACAATAATATCACTAACTTTCTTATTTACGTCAGAAAGACAAATATTACAAACCAAAGAGTCATCAAGAGTACCTTTCCCCAGCCAGTTATCAAACCAGATGGAAACATTGTTACCTGTGCCAATCCTCCAGCCATACCTGCCTTTAATTATGTCAAAGGATCTAACAATCCCTTTCCAGGAAGGGGAATCCAGAACCTTAATTTTAACATCAAAGACATCAGTTCTATTAAGGTATAAGTTACTCAAGATTTCAGTCCAAAGGGAACAAGGACCTTTAACCAATTCAGAACCAATTTTAGCAAGATAGCAATGTTATTATCTCTAGCCTTCCTTATACCCAAACCCCCCAAAGACTTAGGCTTAGAAATGGTATCCCACTTGAGTAAGTGAATTCCTTTCCCACTATTACTACTCCGCAAAAAGTTCTTATTAAGTCTATCAAGGGCATCACAAGTTTTTTGGGGGAGCCAAGAAGTCTGCATAATGTTCGTAGATAAAGAGGAAGTAACAGATTGGACCATGGTGAGTTTTCCTGCTTTAGTTAAATGAAGCTCTTTCCACCCAGACAACCTTTTTTGAACCTTTTCAATAAGGAAATTAAAGGTTCTACTGATAGATCTCTCGGTGGTGAGAGGAACCCCCAGGTACATCCCAAGATCACTAGTTCTAGTCATGCCAGTAATGTTAACCAACATTCTTGCAGTCTCCTTGTCCATGTTATCATTGTAAAAGAGTTTAGACTTATCCAAGTTAAAGGTGTGTCCAGAAATTATGAAACCCGGTGAGGGGATTACTAGATTTTTAAGAATTACTTTCGCGGGGTGGTGCAGATGGGATTTAGGGGTATGTTTTTTCAATAATAACCCAAAACTAATATAAAGGGTTTTTTTTTTTTTTTTTCTTTCCTAATCTCAAAGATTTTAGGCCAACACTACAGAGGCAACCTCGGTATGCGTGTTGGTAAAATCTCACAATCTTTCGAACTCCGACGCTTTTTACCTATTAAGAACCCTAATCGCCGTTTTCTGCCCCCTTTTTCATCAATTATTGATCTGATTCGTGTGTCCGTTTCGCTGATACAACATAAAGCTTCTTGGTGAGTATGCACATTATTTTCTCATCCCAAACAATTTATGGGCGGGTTATCATTTCCAAATCGATTCTCGTGATTCCTTATCGGAATGTCGTTATTTTGATAGGTCATTCGCAACTTGCAGTTGTTCTTAGCGACCATGCAATGCAATAATTTTAGTTTAGAGAAAAAGGGCAATATAATCGAAAGGATTATATTGCATTGTATAACTTCCGCAACTTTTTTTCGAAGTTATTCTATGATGAAGCTGAATAATGCACCACCGGTAAATCAGGGCCACGTGTAATCTAAGGATGAGCTGTAAAGGGATCGAACGGCTGTAACTATGTAAAAGATGGTGTTATCTTGGATTGCCTACGTATCCTGTGTGAAAGTCCAGGGATCAAGCCTTACGTAGTTCCTGGAATGATGTATTTATAGGCACATGCCCTCTTCTGCCCTAAACTTGGCGCGGTTTGGTGTATTGACATAATTACCCTTAAATGGGTCTTGCCCTCCTGCCCAAGCAACCTGTTGGATGGTGGGCCCTTGTGTCTGGACAGGAAGTCTTGGTCTCGACTCGATGCATACCGACGTGGGAGATCGAGGTAGGACACTTGCAGAATCTGCCGGTTGTTATAGTCTTCACTGGTGAGTCTCGTATTCGATCCAATGTAGATAATCAACGTAGACTTTTCCACATGTCGGCTGGACCAATCAGATTATTCCACGTGGAGGGGTGAAATCCCGTATCGTCATTCTACATGCATTGTATAATGTTAGTATCTCCTGGGAGGAATCTAGGTGAAATTTGCAAAGGTTTCGGACATCAGTGCTTCCGCTAAACTAGCAGTCAATCGTCGTGGCACCGGCATTGGTGATCCCCGATTCCGCCTCTGAATTTCTACGGTACAATCAATGTCCAGAAAATTTGCGAAACAATATAGTCACATTATTTACAATATTTAACAAATTATATTTCTAAATCACGTAGAGAATAAATTAGAAAACATGTCATGCCATAATGTATGAATGAATACATGCATTCTCACTTATGGTTCTCGGTTAGGGCACTTGTACCAGATGGTCTAATTTACACCACCAAAATAATATAAAATAATACATATTTCTATTATACAACATCTCAATTAAAAACACTCCACACCAAAGATTTCTATCCATTTATCTATAACATTAAAATATTTATTTTAGATATAAAACACCTAAAAGAACATCTACTACAAGTGCTTTTTAGGTGTTTCTATATCTAAAATAAAATAAAAAAAAAAAAGCTGATACAAATATGATCTACAATGAGATGGAATTATATCTAAAAATATTTAGGTATGGTATGAAACAACACTATTCACCATACCTAAATATTTTTAGATATAAGCATCTATTTGTAAGCCATATTTTGTTTGACCGCTTTTTTTCTATTTTATTTTAGATATAGACCACCTAATAGAACACCTCTTCTGAAGTCTTGCTTCGGTTAGGTATCGACTTTTTACATCAGATGCTACAAAAAGAATCCTCGACGCCACAGAATAGTGCCTCTTCCTAGGGAACTTTTTCCCTGGTATGACCGTATACGGACATACAGTAAATGGTATGACGTGGAGCAAGCATATTCACTTCTTTTTCAAGCCTTCTTTAAAGACCAATTTGAGAAAAATACCCCAAAAATAAATCGGGTATAGTACTTTTCTTTTCCTATCACAACGCCCAAAACCCTTTCCGATGTGGAAATTTCTCCGGCGCACCGACTGCAGCCGTATCAAATACCGGAATGCTCACCGGCTAAGAATTCGGTATGCCTTCTCATCTTCTTCGTCTCATAGATCCTTGACTCATCCTCCTCTATTATTTCCAGTAAAAAAATTTCATTCAAAAACTGCTGTTAAATGTCTTTTCCATCGGTTTTGGGCTAAATTTATTTTGATTCTTGTTTGCATGTCCATCTTTCTTCTACTATTCTTCCACAGAAAGTGTTGGGAAATTTATTTAAATACTGAAAAGCACACAGTGCTGACATTAACGCATATTAAAGTTGGACTTACCATCACTTTGATTGAACTGAAATGCTTTTTTTCTTCACAAAGGAAGTGGGAAAAATAAAAGATCGAGGTGGAAAAACAAATATAAGTGTAAGAATAGGAGGGTTCAAGGATCTATGAGAGATGAAGATGAGACACCTACTGATTCTTCTGTTCGACGGTGAACATTCTGGGAGACTATAAGGCTGACAGTCAGAGAGTACAGCCAGTCAAACGTCGCCGGCAAGAATGTTATATCGTGAAAGGGTTTGGGCATTATCCAAAAAAATGTATAGAAAATTAGAGATTACCCGCTTTTTTCTTTCTAGTGAGCATTCCGGCAAATGATACGGCCGCAGTCGGTGTCACTGGAGAAATTTCTACATCGGAAAGAGTTTTGAGTGTGTGATAGGAAAAGAAAAATACTATACCCGATTTATTTTTGGGGTATTTTTCTCAAATTTTTTGGTCTTTAAATAAGGCATGAAAAAGAAGTGAATATGCTTCCTCCACGTCATACTATTTACTGTATGTCCGCATACGGTCATAGTCAGAATAGCAGGTGGGTGTCAGGCTGGTCGGTAATAGTGTCTAGCTATGGGTTTAGAATAGTATGCTTAGATTATGATATCACGTCATGTGTGTTACAAGTGGTGCCAGGATATTAAATACAATATTGTATTGTATGTATTTAGTAATTAATATTCTTCGTTAATTATTTGCTCGATAGTATGCATGCAAATTAACATCATAGAAAATTCCAATGGGTTAAATGGTTAATTATGTGATCACATTAAGTCATGGTAAAATTAACTTACGTTCGAGACCTTGCACTAAAACCATCATTAGTGCCGCATAACACATGGATCATTAGCTTTGAGAAGCTTTCCCAATCCCGTCAACGTTGCATCATTTAGGGATTGGTAGCTGGGAACATAAGTCACAAAGATAGAGTCCATTCTTTCTTGCTGGAAGCAAATAGACAGTTCCCTCGGTTATCCTGGAACTGATCGATCGACCAAATCTATGGTACGATCATGAATATTGATCATTAGTGAATTAACGATAGTCGATGATAAAATGTTATGGAGAGGATATACGAAAAATGCAGTGTTTCATATACGAATCGTTTGTGGAGGGTTTTCCATAAGTAATGGTTGTTATCAATGGTCGCTCCATAATACATGGTAGAGTAAGATGTTGTATATTCCAGAAGAGTGCAGTCTCGGGTACATAGTGACGTGACACCATAATAATAACCTGAGTGATTCGACTAATGAGTTTGTTTGGTCATTTGATTTATTGGAGCTTATGGTTATTGACTAATGGTCTCCGATTTGGCTTCCCGTAATGCACACCAATTCATCATCCAGTTCTTGTGTCGCTTACTACATAAAAGAGAGAAATTTATGTTTTTTGTCTTAGCCTTTGGGAATAAGAAAAATGTTTTTATTAAGCATATTCGAGGGAGATTTGAGCGAAAAATCGACGTTCACCAGTTCTTGCTTGTGATACAACCCAAAGATCACGACATCTCGTTTAGTTGGGTAAAATACTTAAAACTCTCTTTTAGTTTTAGATTACTTAATTATATTATGTTATTAATTTCACAAACATTCTACGAATTACACAATTTGTGCTTAGTTGTGGATCTCGAATAGATCGAAATTAGAATGAATGTGTACGGATCTTGCGTGAAAATCGAGACTTCGACTTGGTGGCATCTGCGGTATATATAAGAAAGATCCGGCAGCACTGAGATTGTGCGGCAGTTGCGATATATCTGCGACTAAAACGTCCCGCATATCTAGTTTCTCTCCGAATCGTATTTTCAGGTCGGATTCAGATTTCGATAATTCCAACATCATGTTCTTTCAATACAACACTTCTTTTTTTGCCAACCATAAATGCATGCGTGTACCATGCTTTTCTAGTATTTCAATTTATGATTTCATTGTTACGAAAGACTTACGTGTCACAAGTTTAACACATATCGAACATTCCACAGCTGTTGACCGTTACATTTTCCCTCTATGTTTACAATGAAGAAAGTTCACGGGCTGATAATGATCAGGAATGTCTCTGTTTTACTCAAAAAAAAAAAAAAAAAAATAATGTCACCTTTACTTTACAAAAATAAGTTCGATCGCTTTATATATATATTATAATAATTATTCAAATTTGTCTTTTTATAACTAAAACTCTCAAAATTCAACCAAAATAGTTGTATGATATATCTTCTATGTTTATATATAATTTGCTTTAGTACGTATGTTATTGTCATTTTCGTATGTTACACAAAGCCTTCTTTTATTCTTTATTATTATTCCATTCAAACGCTATATATATATATATATATATATATATATATATATATATATATATATATATAATGTTGCTGTCGACAGTAAAGAAAGAATGAATGAATGAATGCGTGATTGATCAGAGGGCGGGCGACATTAACAATATAACAACATTATAACAATATAACATTAACATCAGCTAACTTTTTTTTTTTTTTTTTTTGAGAAATAACATCAGCTAATTAACTAACAGTTGTTCTGATTTATAAAATCTTTTTAGAATATGAAAGAAAGCGAAATTATCATTTTGAAATTACTACGTACACGGTTTCTCTCTTAATAAATATATATAATATAATATAATACTACATAGAGATATATAAATACATACGATACGACTTAGTAGTCTTCACCTTTCTTTTGTTTATTTACACAAAAAAACAAAAGGAAGAGAGAATGAGGCATGCAAGGCTGTTTGCATTAATAATTTATTAGTATGAGTATTTTTAAGGGAACCTTGCTTGAATATTTTTATTACCAATAATAATTTTTTATTATAAAATTACTCACATTGCATTAAGTCCACATTTTTTCCCACTTGCAAGAATTTCCACGGCGGGTTGTGAGTGCATTACCTTGTGATCCGTATATATATAACCGATAAAAACAAATAACTTATATTTTTTTGGTACAAAATAACTTATATTTTTATATTTTGACATAGAGTAATACATATTTATGGTTATTTCTATTTTGAGAGATGTGTGTTATATATAGTTCTGCCCTTGTATGATCAAAATAAATTTTAATGTGGATATTAGTTATAAGGTCATCGTTAGAGAATTAATGGTCATTTAGGACACTCCGAAATCTTATTTAGTTATAAGGACATTCTAATTTTAAGAAGGAAACTTATTTAGTTATAAGGACATTCTAATTTCAAGTGGATAAAGAAGAAGAAGGAAAAAAAGGAAGGAAGGAAGAAAAAAAAAACAAAAAAGAGGAAGCGCTAGATAAAGGGGGGAAAAAAATGCACTGATGTTTGTTTGTTTTTTTTGTTTGTAAATTTATTTATTTAAATTCACCATATTTCTAAAGGTTATATATTTTGATCTAAAACTCGGATCGTCAAAATTCTAAAGGATACGGTTTGATGTCTGATGCAGTGACATTGATTTCTGCTGCAGGGACAATGATGACTTATGCAGCGACATTGATGTCTGATGTAGGGACATTGATGACTTATGCAGTGACATTGATGTTTGATGCAGGGACATTGATGTCGATCATGCAGGACATTGATGATCGATGTAGGGACATTGATGTCCGATCGCATGACATTGATGAATGATGCAGGGACATTAAGCTAAACAAGATCGTCAAATGATTCAAGATCGTGTTAAAGAATTGAGGGATTCCACAATGAATCCAATTATCAGGAAGGCACAAACAACGTGTGGCTATTACAAGAGTCATAGTGAAGAGTCTTTGTAGTTTCACCAAACTTGTACTTCTATCCATATTAAAAGCTCCACATTTGGAGAAATGCAAAACAAGAGCAGAGTTGGTCGATGCGGTTGTTAGGTTTTATCGCAGTGACATTGATGTCGATCACGGGGACATTGACGACTTATCGCATGACATTGATGTCGATCTGCAGGACATTGATGACTTATGCAGTGACATTGATGTCTCAAGCGATGACATTGATATTTGTATTTACAATTAGATAATCGATGCAATGATATTGATGTCATCGCATATACAACTTGATACACACATTTGATAACTTTGTAAAGTAACTTTATTTCTTTGTTATCTTTAAATATTTGATTGATGTTGGTTTATTTGATTAGTGTTGGTTTAAATTTTCGATAACTTTGTAAAATAAGCGTATTTCTTTTGTTTTTTTGTTTTAAATGCATATTTTACAACCAAATGTATGCATAAATTGTTACAATAACACGTCATTTGCATAAATCGTTACAATAACACGTCGATGCATAATTCGATACAATAAGACATCAACGCATAGATCGCTACAATAAGAAGTCATTTGCATAAATCGCTACAATGAGACGTCATTGCATAAATCGCTACAATGAGATGTCACTGATCAAGGTTGTCAATGGATCGCGGCGGTCAATACATCATGGTAGCCAATGAATCGCGGCGGTCAATGCATCGGGCTGGTTAATGGATCCCGGTGGCCAATGCATCCGGTTAGGTGGTCAATGCATGACGGTGATCAATACGTCACGTCGATTTTTATGAAGAAAAAAATTGATTTTATGAAATTTATTCGGAAAATTAAATATCAAATTTGATTTTAGAATAAAGAAGACGAAAAAAATATGAATTTTAGTGAAAAAATTATGATGATCCGAGTTTTAGATCAAAATATATGACCTTTAGAAATATATGACATTCAGAAAGTTTTTTTTTTTTTTTTTATAATTTTTTTTTTTATACTTTGAACGCTTTTTTTTTCCTCCTTCCTTTTTTTCCTTCTTCCTCTTTATCCACTTGAAATTAGAATGTCATTATAACTAAATAAGTTTCCTTCTTAAAGTTAGAATGTCCTTATACCTAAATAAGATTTCGGAGTGTCCTATTACCCCTAATAAGTTGAAAATCAGTCCTTTTAAATAATTGGCCCAATTTTAATTAATATACAATAATATAAAATTGACTTCCTAGAGAATCATACGAGCCTCATAAAAATCAATGATTTAAAAGTATGTTATGGTATTTGTCCTGCATATTTTGTTATGACACAAATATTTCTTTTATATATGTTGATCTTGATATATATAGATTTATTATCGTTTCAATTTTTTAGGGGTAAAAGGTGTTTTATTCCAAATCAACCACAGTCTGACATATAAGCATGAATAACATGAGCGGGTGGAGAAGAACCTCATTGATGTAAGTCAACTAGAATATAAAATTCACAATATTTTATCCCCATTTCTCATGTGTGTTTATGTTTTCGTATCAATTCGAGTCATTATTTGTTTAGTTTCATCCAAATGTGTAGATAGTAATTATTATATAAAATATCATATTTTGATAGTATTGTACCGGTTATAGTAACCGGAGCGCCATTTCGGGTTTACGCTTGGTATTTTGGTGATTTATTGCAGTATTATAGGTTGACCAAGACCTCGAGTGACAACACGTGTTGAGCATAAACATGTCTTTTGAGGGCTAGAAGAGTATGCTGGAAGCTATCGATTTCAAACGGATCATTTGTCTTTAGTGCTTTTAGCATAGTATATCTTCATCGGACACTTCAGTCCACTTAGAGGAATTTTCTGGAGAATATTCTTTCATGATAGTTGTAGATCGGGAAATGAGTTTTCCAATGCATCTTGAATCACATCAATCGGAGGTCTAGAACTCAAGTTATAGTCATTTTACCGATCTGTGGTGAAGGTTGGCCGCGGCACCAACCTATCATTGGTGGCGGCCAACGTTGGCAGAAGCTGACAGGGATATTTTGGTGACAGTTGGCGGCCACCAACTTATGTTGGCCGCCGCCAAGCATCGCAGAAGGCAATTTTCAGCCTATTAACTCCATTTTTTTGGGCATTTTGAACACATCTTTCATTTCCCAACCCTCAAGCTTGAAGGCACCTCATCCTCAAGGCTCTTATAGCCAGATTCCACCATAAATTAGCATTTAAATTCACTTATAAACATTAAAAATTCTTAGTTTTGATTTCTAGAATCTTTGATTGGAACCAAGTTCCATCTTTTTGGTGTAAACTCCATTGGAGCACTTCTAGATCTTGAATGCAAGTTTTGTTCTTCAAGTTAATACCTTTTGGTTGGTAAATTCTTAGCCTTTACTTGTGATTTATTTGTTTTCATAACTATGAAATCCAGTCTTGACATGTTGGGTTTCATAGCTATGAGTGGCTAGTTCTCTTACTAGTCAAGATAATGTTTTTGTGATAGTTTTTATCTCTATTGGTTGATTGAAAATGAAAGTTCATATTTCATAGCTTCAAGTGTTGTTGCTATCTTTTCCTATTTGCATCGTATTGCTTGTTTGTGTTGGATTGATCACCTAGCACTTGCACACACACACACACACACACACACACACACACACACACACACACACACACACACACACACACACACACACTTAGTTGGTCCGAAATGAGATGCTTTGTGCGGGAAGAGGGATAGGAAAACCGTAAGGTAAAATCGACCTTAGACGGAACTCGATTTTTTTATCCGGGGGTTGTTTCATTCATTGCACTCAAGAACTTTATCATGTTGAATCATTAGGTCTAGGGTTCTTAGACCAGGGAGTAGGCATAGAGTAATTCTGTACACTCGTATGAGGGGGATTGCTAGCTTAGGAGTGCACCGATAACAGACACTTGAACACTATTGCAAGGTAGGTAGGTAGTTCATTCCCATGATACTAGTAGAAATATACTTGATCATTACATTGTCTTGGCTAGGCTTTTTATTATTTGATCACCCGATTAGTTGTAATTGATTGAGCAAAGTAGCTTGAACTTAGAACATTTACATTCTTGTTATTTGTGGACTTAGACCAAGATAATAGTAGCTTTTCGGTACTTAACCTCACAATCCCTGTGGGATACAACTTTGACCACTTACTAGACTACGATTAACCCGGTACACTGCCGGTTAGATTGGATACCTAGAAAATCTCGATCACCCATTCTAGACATCCAGCAAGATTGAGGCATTCCCTAGCAAGAAAATGAGCAGGTATATTGCCTTGCCTTTTAACAAAAGAGAAATATAGAGAAATGAAAGCTGGAATAAATGTTCTACAATCATCTAAAATACTTTCAGTCGAAGACATGTCTTCTACGTGATTTTGATGTCGCTGATGTAGAGTAAGAGAGTCGCTTTCAATGATTATATGCCAAAATCAGCAAAACCCTGCCAAATCCAAAAACGAGATATAAGCCCAGTAGTGGATAGGATCCTCGGCCCAGCTCCGCCTCACGATATCACGATCCTCATCATTGGCCATGGCATCAGGAGTAAAACAGCAAACAACTAGCTCGATACAAAGCACTAGGGGCCGACCTGCTCGCCCCTCCATCTCGCCATCCTTCAACACAACTAGGCAACAAAGTTCATTTATGACGCTCTCCAGCTCGACACTCTAAGTCCAACCTCAGCTCGGCACAACTAGGCACCTTCCTGGTTTTCCCACTTGCCCGCTCGCTCAACAATCTTTCTTGGCACCGCAAAGCCTTCAACGAGTCCGCCAGGGCTCTCTGCCCTCCGTAGGTTCTCTGCTCGCCAAGACTCTCTGCCCGCTAAGGGATTTTAGCCCTCCAGGCTCGCAGTCTGCCAGCTGTCCCACTCTGGCCAGCTCCAGGCCTCTATAAGTATCACCTTCACCTCAATTACAAGGGCGTGCTAATTTTCTCCTAAGAACTACGCATTTGGCTTGATCACTTACAAAGGGTACGTAGGCAGCCCATTCAGGCTCAGCTCATTATCAAAAACACAATCCTCATCCTCTTGCTCCACAAAAGCTCCATCTTCTTTCTTGAGCTCCACCACACATCACCGAAGAAATCACCTACAATCAGCTAGATATCCACCTCAAAATCCATATACCGCAAACATGATATTTCTGACAATATCAGTTGGCTCCGTTACCAGGAAACAATCATCAAGAAAAGCCTACACCCGTAGCCCGCACCACCACGAAATCCGTTTTCACGGCGTCGCCGGCGAGATCATTCCTCCATCTTCAACTTCAAAATCAATAAAAGCTTTGATTTTCTGGGTTGTACAGCCTAGAAATCATCGTTTTCAACATCTTAGCAGCAAACTCGATGCAAGGATCACTGGTTTTACGGATCATTACTCTTTTTTCTGTCAAAATCATCTCACTTCAAGGAACACCTTCAACGTCATCTTCAAAACTAGCACACGAGTCCTTCATAATTTCCAGGTTGGCGTACGTGTTTTATCAACTCAGCTTTTTACATATAAAGGGATTGCCTCTAATTGGGTTGATTGAGACCATTTGGGGGTTACATCACCCGAGTATCACCGGATTCTGGGTTGAAGCTTGACCGGCCGGCACCGCCTTTGTTGAGTGTTCATTAAGCAACCAACCTAAGCCTAGTCACCAAGTTATCCCCTTAGTCAACATCACTGGAGGGAAAAAACATGACACCTACCAGACCGGCCATAAGAGGTGATCAGGATATGACACGTGTTAACGACCCACTGATGAGAGACAAATTAATGATCATTATTACGATATTTTACCCCAATATTGATACCACTTTGAGCATTATTGTACCAATTTAAGTCAATAATTACTTAATTTTATCCAAATATATAAATAGTGGTTATTATATAAATTATCGTATTTTTATAAGTTTTTATAAGTTTTGTACCGGTTTAGTAACTGAGTGTCGTAATCGATTTACACGGGTATTTGTGGTATTTTTATTGCAGATTATAATAAACCAAAACCCGAGTGGCGACACTTTTTGAAGTTAAAACATATCTTTTGAAGGGTGTAAGAATGTGCCATGCAAGAGCAAAAGTTCAAGTGGATCAACGCGTTCAGTAATGCTATTATCGAATTATATCTTCGACGAACAAATGACCCATCAAAAAGGCATTTTCTGAAGAAGAGTCCTTCATGAAAGTTGTAGATCTTTGAAAGATCTTTCCAACGCATTTTGAATCACGTCAATCGGAGGTCTACAACTCAAGATATGAATTTTTCAAGTTTCAGCTCAAAACTGGCAGTCCCGGATCGATCCGGCCCTTTCCCGGATCGATCCGGCGTAACAGAAAATCGACATAATGATGATTTTGCAGAGGATAAGCCTGGGATAATATTTTTATTATTCCCGGATCGATCCGCCCTTTCCGGATCGATCCGGCTATCCAAAGTTGCTTTTATAAATATGGCCATTTCTCATGATTTCTTTGCCCCTTTCTTTCCCATTTCCCTTTCTTTCCCATTTCCCTCTTCTTCTCGTCCCCTTCTTCTTCTTCTTTTTTTTTTTTTTGATCACATATATATATATATATATATATATATATATATATATATATATATATATATATATATATACATACACTCTTTATATATATATATATACACCTATATATATATGTATATGAATATATATATGATATATCTATATATCTCCTTTCATCTTCTTCCTTCTTTTATTTTATTTTAGTACTTATATATATATATATACATGTATGTATATATATGTTTTTATATAAATAAAGTAGTTATAATCACTCATTGTAAAGCGGAATAATTATCGAAGATTGTTGATTTCAAAGTTTTGTTATGCTATATCCGTGGATACAACCCGATTCAATGATTGTAATCGGTAATTTTCTAATGTTATTATGTTTATTATTTCTATTTTTATATTACTTATAATAATGATGTTAATATATCTAGCCAAGATATAAATCAATTAGTTATCTTTTATAGATCCGGATGATTGACTATGGTAAAAATGATTAAAAATTAATTATGATGAATCTCTTTCTATTTTGAACTTAATGTACGGATAGAAAGACCGGAGGGTAAAAATGGCCGAGTGAAAAAACGCGTGACAACGGAATCCTATTTCCTACCCGAGCGATTTGTCCTAGAAAAACAAATCTTATTAAAATTTGTGCTCGAGATCTAATTACGTCAATTTATCTATTTTTATGAAGATTTTAAAATATTGACCGCATGACAAAACGGTAGTGACCCGATCTTTTGGATGACGTAGGATAGTTAAATGAGACATATAGACAGTTTAACGCCGCTCGTGTGAGGATGAGTTGTCTAGCTTAGAAAGACACCGGTTCATATATAATTGACCTCCTTGCATCAAGGAAAAGATCATCTCTCATTCAATTTCACTACAAAAAGATATTGATTCAAGAAAGTATTCTTGGCTGTATCCAAAAATATATATATTATCTATTTTTATATTTATATATTTATTTACTGCTTTACTAACAATCTAACTAATCTAACTATCTAACCCGAGGAAAATGGTAAAAACTGCGACTTAGATCGAGTTAATAATAGCTTCTTGGTGTTTAACCACACTTTGAATTATGCCTTCGTTTCCCTGTGGATACGATACTCTGACTCACCAGACTAGCACTACAATTTGACCCGGTACACTGCCGGTAAGGATTGATAGCCTAGAAAAAGTCCGTCACCCACCGCATGGCACAACGTCACATCAGAGTAGACATAGCCGAGGGTCGCAGTCCGTCAAAGGCAACTTCGACCGCGATGAGGAGGCCGATATGTGAGCCGTACTAAACGAAATGCCTAAGGCCATAGAAATGCAAGATACAGTCATAAGAAAAAGCCGCGGGAAAAACACCGTCAAAGCTTCTCGCCAAAACATCGAACAAAGAACGAATTTCAACGTACATGCGAGCCAAAGCCCCAGTCCTCAAGCCTTGGCACTTAAAGCCCACATGGAATATGTGGAGGACATGGGGCTATACAATTTGCAACTTATAACCGAGGGACTACCCCCCAACCGGTCAATAAGTTTGCCCGATCTCATCACATGGCAAGAGAGGAAAGCAATCAGGCTACCTCACAGGCCAACAAGGGCAGAAAGTCAGCTTTAGCTCGCCAAGGTCCCGCGGATAACTTCCGCGGTGCAGCCCCTGCGCGGAGAGATATTGACCGACCCGGAAAGACCAGACATGTTCGGACACGCAGAGAGGGGCGAGAAAGTCAAGGCCTGAACAAAGTGTTTCAAGGCACCCCACAGAAATTAAGTGCTAGTGCAAATGGATTATTTTCGATAAGCCCGCAAGTTTGCGATCTCAGGCCTTATCCAAAACAAGGGGGCCGCATCCCCAACATCGGACTCCATCCCCAACAATCGGACTCGAAAGGTACGATATTTTCGAGCAAAACAGTATACGGATCAACATAGCAAAGAGAAAAATGAGATCAATCACGCTCAACACTTAGTAAGAATCAACAAAAACACCCGTTCAAAAGGCCAAACAACGGCCACAAAGTCAATATCAATCAAAACATTAAGCTATTGTAGACAGCGATCTCAAAAGTAAATGTTTCGAGGCTAAAGTCCGGTCGATCGAGCTTGGTATCCATGCGATTAACCTGTGTGATAGCAGTGTTCGTTTGTGAAGTTGAAGACAGATAGCCCAAACAAACACCTGATGAAATGAAAGTGCAAATATGGAAAGTATGGAGAACAGCTTACCAGGCGTCGGCGAGCTTCCATCATGCCCGCACGCCTTCACGCCTTTTCGTAAGGCGCCGCTTTGGGTTGGTTACTCCTCGTGTCTGAGAGGACTCATAAAAGCGATGCCATAGGCAATTCGTTTTCTTGTGTTCGCTATCTGGCTCGTTCTCCGAATCTCATTGGTTTGTCTATGTTGGGTCAGTTATTTGCGCGCACGGCTAAGTGTTCACCACATCTGCAAAGCAGACACATCAGTACAAAAACATGAAAATGAGACAAATATTGAATGGCACTAATGCAGTTATGCCCGCCAAGCTCAGCCTTCCAGCTGAATCTTTATTTTTGTCTGCAACAGGGGCAGAGGACTCTTTTTTCTTGAAGAGAGGCATCAAGCCTCAGCTGATCACTTGTCACTCTAGACTTTTTGAGACCACGGGAATCTTTCTTGCCATTCCCGCCGTCGGCGTCGTGGTAAGCAGGATGGTCCCCTCAGAATCACCATACCTTAGCTACCTCTTCAGCGCCAGCTTTATCTCTAGGCCGCTTCTCAGCTACCACAGTTCTTGTCAGAACAGTCTGCTTAGCCTGTTTACTTGCAGCCGTCTGGATGTTGACCTTAGGAGGATCAACTTTATCCAACTTTATCAATCTTCTCAAGATGCCCGCTCCTCTTCATCCCGCAAGACGGCTTACGGCCTTCACCTTGCGAAGAGGCTTACGGCCTTCATCCCGCAAGAGGCTTACGACATTCACCTTACGAAGCGGCTTACGGCCTTCATCCCACAAGAGGCTTACGGCCTTCACCTTGCGAAGTGGCTTACGGCATTCATCCCACAAGACGGCTTACGGCCTTACGAAGTGGCTTACGGCCTTCATCCTGCAAGAGGCTTACGGCCTTCATACCATAAGACGGCTTATGGCCTTGCGAAGTGGCTTACGGCCTTCATCCTGCAAGACGGCTTACGGCCTTCACCTTGTGAAGCGGCTTACGGCCTTTATCCTGCAAGAGGCTTACAGCCTTGCAAAGTGGGTTACGGCCTTCACCTTGCGAAGCGGTTTACGGCCTTCATCCCGCAAGACGGCCATAGTTTACGGCCTTCATCCCGCAAGCGGCTTACGGCCTTCACCTTGCGAAGCGGCTTACGGCCTTCATCCCGTAAGACGGCTTATGTCCTTCACCTTGCGAAGAGACTTACGGCCTTCACCCCGCAGGAGACTTACGGCCTTCACCTTGCGAAGCGGCTTACGGCCAACAAAGCCCGTCCGCTTCATAGCGCGGCACCTAAGACCGTCCGCTTCATAGCGCGGCACCTTATGCCCGACTCCAACTCGGCATCATACTTGGAACTCGCCTTCGAGCGCGCCTTCTGTAAGACCAAAGGCTCTTATGCCTCCAAAGGCTCTGAGCCTTCATGGCACGAGCCACAAGAGGCGAAGTCGATCAACAACACACAAGCCACAAAAAGACCTATTCTGAGGACGGCATTCAGACAAAGCTAACAGTCGATCCTCCACAATAGCGAGCCATCACAGTTTCAAACCAACGGATATGCGAGCAGACTTTACTCCCTGTCTAACATTTTGAGAAAATGCTTAAGGCACGGAGTAGGGGGCCATTGATATGCCAAAATCAGCAAACCCTGCCAAATCCAGAAACGAGACATAAGCCCAGTAGCGGATAGGGTCCTCGGCCCAGCTCCGCCTCACGATATCACGATCCTTATCATTGGCCATGGCATCGGGAGTAAAGCAGCAAACAACTAGCTTGATACAAAGCACCGGGAGCCGACATGTTCGCCCCTCCATCTCGCCATCCTTCAATACAACTAGGCAACAAAGTTCATTTATGACGCTATCTAGCTCGGCACTCTAAGTCCGACCTCAGCTCGGCACCTTCCTGGTTTTCCCACTTGCCCGCTCGCTCAACAGTCTTTCTTGGCACCGCAAAGCCTTCAACGAGTCCGCTAGGGCTCTCTCCCCCATGGGGCTTTCACCCTCAGGCTCTCAGCCTCGCCAATTATCCCGCTCTCGCCACCGCCACCCCAGCTCTATAAGTACCACCTTCACCTCATTTACAAGGGCGCACTCATTTTCTTCTAAGAACTACGCATTTGGCTTGATCACTTACAAAAGGTACGTAGGCAGGCAGCCCCTTCAGGCTCAGCTCATTATCAAAAACAACATCCTCATCCCCTTGCTCCACAAAAGCTCCATCTTCTTTCTTGAGCTCCATCGCATCTCACCGGAGAAATCACCCACAATCAGCTAGATATCCACCTCAAAATTCATATACCGCAAACCTGATATTTCTGACAATATCCAATGATAACATTAAATAAGCCCCATGTGAGTGCGAAAGGCAAAGCGTGAAGGACATCTATAGCATCCCCAACAAAAACATCATATTTTCCTTGCATTTTCTTAGAGGAGCTTCAAATTATTCACCCGTGGCTATTACGAAGAATCTCACGAAACGCCGTTAAAGAATCATTAAAAGCTGTATCAACATTAAACTTAAGAAAGAATGGGGTGGAGGATTCCATTAACATTATCCTTTAATTTAAAAAGGAAAAATATACACCCTTTATTTGTTTGATTGATCGACTGACTTAGTGTTCTATTATATATATATATATGACCAGGGAAATTCCGATAGTACCCCTCCTTGGACCTTTTTAACTCCTGGTGTGAGCTTTACTCTTCCTTTGAAGTATGAACTGAAGTCTAGTTCCCTCTACGAACTCCGGAGCTTCTCAAGATGGAAGGTTCACCTCAACAACAAGGAGTCGAAGCTGGAGGCAGTAGCAGCAGCTCCGATGCTGTAATGGAATTTCGCGATCACGTCGGAGAAGGAAATGACGCCTTGTCTGGAGGAGGAGGAGGAGGAGGAGGAGGAGGCGGTGCGGCAACTGCAAGTGGTCACGACGACAATCCCGTCGGCGCCAGATACAAGCTCAGGTCTCCGGCAGAGCTCCCGATCTCTAGGTCTCCTTGTACTCTTATAACACCTCCTGGCCTCAGTCCGACGTCATTTATTGATTCCCCTGTATTCATCGCCAATACCAAGGTTAACTTTTCTTTGCTGTTACTCTTTATCCTGCTTGTTTTCCGTTTCTTATTCTTCTTTTACGTTGGTGCTTTTCCAAGAAAAACTTAGGATTCCATGCGATTTATGATTTAGATTCAGATATGATATCATATGTTAGTCTTAAAGTTATAGCTCGTCTGCTCTGTCTTTTTTAGTGGAAGATTGCTGCTCCATTTTACTTATTCGCTTAGTTTCATAGTGAGGGAGCTGATTAGTTGATCATATGCCTGTAGTCGAGAATCTGTGGAAGTGATTGATGTCAATGTTTTTTGCTGTTAGATAATCTATTTTGAGCAGGGAGTCGGAGATCATTATGTTGTGTAGCATATTAAGTTTTCATTCAATTTTGCTATTTGAGATTAGTTCCCTAGTGCCTTTTTGGTCTGATGGATAGTCTTTACGCCCGATCCTCGATCATTTTACTCTGGTATTTGTTGTTTTGGCCATCTGAGTGCTCAAGCAGCGATACTTGATGTGATTTGTTTGAGCATGGGACTGCCCCTTATGGATTTTGCTTGATAAAATTACCTGCCCTGTGTAACCTTTTTGAGCTTCTGTGTTGTTTTTCATCCATTGATTGTTGTCTGTCTTGGTTTTTCATCTCCTGTTTCAAGTCTGTTGCATGATAATTTCTTTATAAGTTGTACATTTTAAATCAAGTGTAAGTATCTTTTTATTCATGCTGTCACTTGTTTCACAAGCTTTGGTATGAACCAAGCCTCTCAAACTACCTCCCCAATAACAAATGGAGTATTAGTAGAGGCAACAAATGACTACTGTTTGAATCCTATCCGATAGACGGGAAAGAATTTGGAAAAGAGCATGACTAACAAGGAATGAGACTTTGCAAAATAAATTTGGTGGAGGGGTGGGGGAAAGGATAAAGAGGAGAAGGGAACAAAGAATATTAACTCTTTCACTTTTCACTTTTATCAACACAATACATCGTGCATATAAAACTCAGGTAACTGTTTGTGCTCGAGTAATTTGAGGTTTTTTCTCCTGCCATAATTTTATTTTTTGTTCATCAAATACAACACCTAGAGCCTTGGCCGCTGCCGCTCAATCCATGGACAACTTTGTCAGCTATATTTTTTATAATTTCCCTCACTTTTGCAGGCAGAACCATCTCCAACAACTGGCACCTTTTTTCTTTCTAAACACTTGCAAGGATCTGGTGAAGCTGCTGCAGTCTCATTGGTTAGAAATTGTTCCACTGTTGCTGCTTCGGAGCAGACAATATGTAACACCTTCGAGTTTCAGTTGAACAATGGAAATGGTGCTGCGGCTGGCCCAAATGTGTCTTTGGTAACTCTTGATATTATATATTTTGTCTGTGTTCCGATTTTGCTGTTGAAATCTAATTCCAAACATTACTCGGATATTAACCATCATACTTCAGAGCCTTATTGTTTATTACTATTTTAGAGGTTCTTGTGACAGCAACGTTTTGTTTGCCAAATGCCTTAATTTATATATATATATATATATATATATATATACACACAATCCATATCTTATGCTCCTTGTCTATATGAGTATCAAACAGGAACCAACATGCATTCATATGGGACATATCGTGCACTTTTCCAAGCAATTTGATTTTTTAGTCTATCATCACATGTATTGTACTGCATTCTGAGGTAATAGCTCCTGATTTAGATACTTTTTTGAAGTCATCATCAGGTTTTAAGCTGCAGCATGATGAGCCATTAGAAACTCTGCACGAAAACCTTCCCCGGTCTGGTATTCAAGTGCCTGATTCAGATAAAAAAGACGCAAACGAGAGGTCGGCAGATGATGTCTACAATTGGCGAAAATATGGGCAAAAACTTGTTAAAGGATGTGAATTTCCTCGAAGCTATTACAAATGCACTTATCCTAACTGTGAGGTGAAAAAGATATTTGAACGTTCTCCAGATGGACAAATAAAAGAGATTGTTTACAAGGGCTCACATGATCATCCAAAACCTCAACCAAATCGTCGTTGTGCCGCGGGTGCTCATATCACCAACCAGGAAGAAAGATTTGGCAAGGATCCATCATTATCTGTTTTAGAAGGTAAACAAGCCAACTCATACTAGGAGCCATGCAGATTTCAAGAATCTTGATTTTTCATGTCAACTAGATGTACTTATTTGTTGCGTGTTAACTAAAGGCGACATCAATAGTACCCCTATGAATGAAGATGGTCCGGATGCTACATTGCAATTGCAGCGTGTCGGTGAGGAGATTGACGACGACGATCTATTTTCAAAGAGGAGGTAACGTCGTTTGGAAATGCCTAACACTGAGTAACATAATAAATTATTGACATAAGTTTTGAACAGGAAATTAGAAGGCGAAGTTGATGAAGCCACACTTGTCAAACCAATCCGTGAGCCACGTGTTGTTGTTCAAACTATGAGTGAGGTTGATATACTTGATGATGGGTATAGGTGGCGTAAATATGGCCAGAAAGTTGTTCGAGGCAATCCGAACCCCAGGTACGTGACAAATGCAGTACTACAAACTGGCAGACAGAGAGATGTACAGTGAGTGTGGTAATAAGCTTTCAAATTGTCACAACTCACATGATGCAGGAGTTATTACAAGTGCACAAGCACAGGATGTTCAGTAAGGAAGCATGTGGAGAGAGCTTCTCATGACCCGAAAGCAGTTATAAATACTTACGAGGGGAAGCACAATCATGATGTACCAGCCTCTAAGATGGGTAGCAATGAGAGTGGAATTCCACGGTTCAGGTCATCAGACGAGAATGACTCGGGTAGGCTTAATCATGGGGTTGAAGTAAGCTATGTGCAGAGCTTAAGACCAATGGACAACTCAAATTGGAATTTGAACATGTTCAGACCCACATTGCAGTCGATATATCCAGTAGAATGATGTTTCTTCTAACATGGTTCCATGACACGTCCGTTCCAAAGAGAAAATGGAAAAGGAAAACCATTATTTTGACTTTGAAGCAATCTCCAGAAAAAAGCTTGCAAGGATACTTTTGGTCCTGCTAATATAGCTTGTGAATATGGGGGAATTTGTTGCAAATAAATCTTTCTTTCTTTTTTTTCTTTCTATTTTGGGGAGTGACTAACTATCTATCTTTAGACATACTTGTTGTTCCCACAATTTTAACACAAGTGGATACGCATATGTAAAACATATTTATAGTGGGATTGAACTTTCCTTTTTTAGTAGTCCCCCCAGAATAGATCTCCTCTGTTCTGTAATACCAATCTGTTTTATGGGTTGAGATGATGTGTGAAGCTCAAACCTCCTAATTGATCAATGGCTTAATGTTTTATCATTTCCTCTTTAAATTACTATACTGTCGATGTCATTCAAATTGCATTTAGTAGCTTTACTCGTACAACTATGAATACCCAAAAGCATGAAACCTTGCACAAATCGATCAGGTGAAGATTGTTTCAGGTTCAATTTGAATTCAAATAATGAGTTTGAATTCTTAGAGCATCTCCAATGGAAGGTCCATTTAAACCCTTACACCGGTTTTGTACCCATTGGAGGGGGGATGACTAGGAAAAGCTTTGTAGCAAAGCTTCATGAACTTAAACCGGTCCATTTATGCGTTCGATAGATTTATTTTTCCTACTTCAGTTCCACTCCACTACTGGTCCGGCTCCTTACCTTCATCCAGTTCCTCTTTTTCCTCCTTCGATTCCACTCCAGTTCCTTATCTTCATCCGATTCCACTCTGTTTTTTTTTTGCTTATTTTTTAAGGTTCATAATTGTGGATGCCCTTAGGCAATAAAAAGAATTAGTTGACCAGCTGATGATACTAACAAAGTGGATAAGTTGAAGTTATTTTTCCAGTTTGGTGTGTGTTATTTTGTTTCCTCCATAACACTTATCTTTCATTCTAAGTGAGAAGCGAGGAGAAACCGAGTAAGGAATTGCCATTACCACAACCGGAAGAAGCTAATTGAAGCAAGATGACTACTTATCACCTGCATAAGTGCAAAAGTATCATATATCTATCGACGAAACTCCGTCCACATTGGAGTAGTGACGTTTTTACATTGTTTTATGTTCTCAAATGCTTAACCCTGACAACAGGTGATTAAGAGTATTTGTAGTAAGTAATGTAAAATGAGGTAAATATGTAAAATCAAGATCCAGATCATTCATATCCCCTTTCAAAACCATCCATAGCATAATCTCCATTCAGATCTGTAAAATACTAAAGCTCTAGATTCTGGATTACAAGCACTTCCCCAAAATAAACATTTGCTATCAAATGTTGCGCTATAGAGATTCCAATGCAATCCAATATGAATAGAGATTTTGTAAAATAAAGGAAAATGATGTTTGAGATTGTAAAAAATTGGGACTCTAAGGCATACAAAACACTCACAAAGCTACGGTCAAGATGTTTCAGATGAGCATACAAAGACCAGGAGAATTCATGCTCGCCTGCAAACTAATGACAAGAAAATTGGCGGGAGGAAGGGAGGGGAAGCACAGAGATGGGTAGAGACTTTGTATAACCATTGATATCGAGTGGGTGGAAGATGCAACCAACTCATCCCTTCCCTACTCACTGTTACTAAAGGAAAGAGAGCAAAAATGTACCTTAAAAAATTTCACCTACAGAAAACTAGATGTCTAGCACCGATCACAGAATGATGGTCTTCAGACACATGCCAGTAAACATGTTCTAAAAACAACTCCTCGCCTAACGTTGTTACCAAGTGGAAGGACGATGCAACCATCCCATATTCACACAGTGTAACTACTATGTGAGAGAGCAAAATAGTTGCATCATGTTCAACTTTGTACAAAATGTACATTTCACCTACATAAACAAGTCTAGCATCGATAATCACAGAAGGCTTGTCTACGCCCTACGGACATATGCCAATAAAATATTCTTAAAACAATTGTTCTAGCCTAAAGCTTTTCCCTTTGTTAACCTGTGCAAATTATAATACATCAGGAGAATTGTGAGCTAACAAGGAAACCTAATTCAGTTAACAAGCAACACCACTGACTTTCTTCAAGAACTCGTTAGCAACCAAATTCTTCACAACTTGTACAACATGATAAGTAACGGAATTCTCTATTCCGAGTAGTCATAAGAAACTTGAAACAAAATAAACATTTAAGAATCTCTAACAAAAGATTGCTAATTTGATAAAATGCTGCATAAATGGAGGGAGGCATTCATAATTTTATTGAAATGGTACATTCTTACCAAGTTTGAAGGAGGAAAAGAAAAAAGGAAAGGAAAGTAAAGACAAGCACTAAAACCCTAAATCAATTTCTTGTACTTGGCAACTTCTCCATCATTGGGGAAAAAGCCCATAAGCCTGCCAGCAGAATTCTGATAAGCATACATAAATCCACCCATGAGTCCAATCAGTCCCCCTGTCACCATTGACGGTCCCCTTATCCCTGGCTTTATCCCTAAGCTCAAAGGACCGAATTGTTTTTGAAAAAACAAATCATTTCATTGCCATTTGCTTAAAAAGAGAGAGAGAATGTACTATTAAAGGGGATTCATGATACATACCGGAGAGGTAGCCGACGGTGACGGAGATGCCAGTAATTGTGGTGAGACGGAGGTAATCGAGGGTGCTGAAGTTGGCCACTGTTTTTGTGAATGGAGGATTGCGATCTATCACTGGGTACTCTGGTTTAGTCGATGCAGTAATGTCCGTATTCATATTCCCCTCAATCTACCTTCTACTCCGGTAATCAAGGACCTCAACGGTAAGTTCAAGGTTTCAACGGCAGCCGGCGGAGGAGGATTTGTTCGGGATTGTGACGGAGAATCAGAATCCCCCACTACGGTAATTTTTTGAGCTATCACAGAAATGGGCCCACTGATAGGAGGCCATATAAGGGCTTCATTGCTTGGGTAATAGCCCATGCTATTTTTTTGGTTTTTCCTTTGTTTGTTTGGTTCAGTACTCTTACACAACGAGGATACTATATCTTTTTATATTATTGATTATAATAATTTATAATAAATCTATATCATTTTGTATCGGATTGATTGTGACACTAGCATTACTTTTACTTTTAGTGTTTATAATTTTTTCCCACCAAAACGAAAGACATTATAAGAAAAACCGGAATACAACACAATCGGAACACCGCCGAACAACCGCGAGCCTAATGCTAGAAAGAAAAGTAACAACATAACAACAGACAAAGAAAAGACAAATGGGAAAAATGACAATACACCTCTAAAGAGTAGCCTTAACAAAGAGGTGACAGAAGAGGCCCAAACAGTTCTTGAAACATAGCCTAATGGTGAACGGCTTGGATACAAAAGTCAGCCAGATAATAGCAAATTCCAGGAAACAAGAGTTCGATCGCCCACAAAATTCTCCATGAAGCACATCCAAAAGAATACAAGTGAATTCGGTTAAAAAAGACATAATGTACAACTAATTGTCATAATTTACATCGTCGATTTTTACGAGACTCGCATAATAAATTAATAAGTCTCACGGTATAATCAGTTATTTAAAATTGTGTCCTACACTTTATTGTGTCATAATGAATTTACTGCCAACATGTTTATAGAACCTAAGAGCACATACAATAGCTTTAAATATGGCATTGTGGTTAGTACTTTTTAGAAAATGGAGGATTGTGGGTAAGTCCACTACCTTCTTCACAACAAATTAATAAAATATTCAAAAATAATGAACACATAAACCTCTTTCTTCCTTCATTCTTCGCTCAATTTCTTCCCAGTCCCCTCTTTCTTCTTGCTTCTGTTCCTCACCCCATTTTTTGCTTCTTGTCTATTAAGTTCCATTCAAAATATCTCCTCTTTCCTCTTTTTTTTGGTAAATAAGGTTTAATTCAATGACCAATGTGAGTTTATTCATTTGTTTTGAGTTGTAAATCAACATGGTTTGTGGTGGTTTTATCTCTGTGTTTTTTTTTTTTTTTTTTTTATTATCTGTGTAATTTTATTTCAGTGAAACTTTGATGGTTATGATTCTAAAATGGGTTCTAGTAGTATGTTTCTCTTAATTTTTATCATATCGAAAGTTTTCTTTCAATGAAGTTTGTTCAGAGGAGGTTCAATGTATTATTGTGATGTTGCAGAATTTTTTTTATTTTTGACGAGAGAAAAGTTTTTGTTAAATATATGGATTTTGCTAGTTTGTTTTATATATTGTGTTAATATAATTTTTTGTATTTTGATTTATGAATTTGAAGGTAAATTTCTGGGTAGTTTCAATTTGCTGAGAAATTTGTATATTTTAATAATAAAAGTGATTGTGGTTTCTTTCATTATTGTAGTCTTCTATGGAAAAAAGAAAACCACATTGATGCCACGTAGGTAAATTTTGATTTTTTTTGATAATAAGTGGCATTGTGAAGGGTTATGTTATTGCATGTGCTCTAATATGGTTACCTTAACTTATTGATTCGATTCAATTATAACTTATCTTATATATTTTGACGATGTTTTCCCGCTTTTCCATTATACACATAGCCAAACTTTCATTTTTCTGTTATATTCAATTCAAAGAAAGACGTTATAGAAATACATGTTTAGAACATTTTTTTGTGTGTTAATAATTTTTATTTATTATTATGTGTCAAATTGCTTAGAGATATCACGTAGCAGTATTGAAGTTAGGGATAATTAGTAAAGAAGGGTGTTTTGGAAAAAAAGTTTGGAAAAAAGGTTGTTTTGGATTTTAGTGAAGTTTGACCCGTGATTTTCTCCCATTTCTTTCACAACGCTGCGCGATCTTGGGCGCCAAATCCCAAGGGTGCTTCTTCCCAAATAGGGTTTTAGTTTGGTTCAAAAAACACCTAAAACGGGAGAAAAAAATTCAAATTTTCGCACAAAACCGTTTTTCCAAACATTTTTGGTCAAAGACCCGTTTTAGGTGAATCACCCTTGAAGTTATATTTGATGCCCGCCGCCCGCCGCCCGCCGCCCGCCGCCCGCCGGACGTGTATCTGGCCATCACGCCGCATTGATCTTTAACATCTGCACATCACTCTCTGTTTTGGCAATGTCTTCTCATCCACTTTCTTCTTCGTTTTCGGCGCAAACTAACCGCTATGTATATCTACTACTTTGATTGAGATGATAATGGTGAAGTCAATACAGAAATGTGGTGGTTGTGGTAGAGGTAAATGTCAAAACTAGAGGTGTACAAACAGCTACGTCTCCAAAAAGATAAGGTAGCCCATTTCCATCCATCCATGGCCCCTCTCTATTCCTAAATTCTCCTTTTCCATCACTTGCTTATTGGGTTTTAGAGCATATTCTTTCTTTATTCTTCCAATTTTTATTTTATTTTGGTGTTAAATAAATTTCTAAGGTTCATACTATGGCAGTGCTGTCAATCTTACCTTCTAACCATTTAGCTTCTTTTTATCTCAAATCTTCTGCTGACTCACATTTATGGAACGGAAGAAGAAAAAGGGCCAAACTTTGCAGACTTTTGGTTCTAGCAGCGCATACCAATCCCAAAATTCTCAAGAATAATCGCAAATCAAGGTATGGGCAGCCGCTTTCACCTTATGATTCCGAGGAAGATGACGATGATGAAGATGAAGACGAGGACGACGACGATTGGTTTTCCGATGTAGGTTTTCCCTGAGTCTAATGTCTCACTTTGTGAACGATTGTTCTGTTGCATGTCTGGAATGTTGATTTTGCTTGTTTATGTTCAAAGAAAGCTTGTGGATTGAGCATCATAATATTAATGAAGAACTTATCAGTATTATAAACTTAAAGTTGGGATTTTGCTTCATTGGTTATTGGTTATTGGTTATTCAACTGAATATCTAGCTGTGGATTAATTACCTTTTGTACTCCTTAAACTGATTGTTAATTACCTTTCTCCTTCGTTCTTGGCTTATTACCTCTGTTCTTTTTTCGGTACTTACTTGGTAATGCTATTGCTGCAGGAGGATGCTTTTCATGAGGGTAGAGGTTCCCATGCTCCTAAAACTAAAAAGGAGCTAAATTTTCAGAAAGCCAGCAAAAAGAGGCAAGGTATTTATCCATTTTTTTATTGCTAACAGTCAACATTCTTGCTGAATTTCCTTGAGTTGATGTAATAGAGCAAAAATCTGGTCATCAGGAAGACGCGTAGACAATGTAGAAAGGCGTTTTGACGAAGCATATAGCTTTGATACTGTGCTTGATGAGCCAGGCCAAAGAAATGGCAGTAACAATCTTTACCTGGGGAGAATGTATAGTAAAGCAGGTTATAATGGAGAAAAGGTATTTGTTTATTGATTGCATTTAGAAACAAAAAACGGAGCTCTGACCGATAGTGCTTATTAGCTATATTACGCAATATCTGATTGTCGCAGGAAGCATTGCATGCTGTTCAGAACAGATATCACCTTCTCTTGGAAGATTTGGATCTTGATGAAGGATGTGTACCTCTTCTTGATTATCTAAGCTCTTTTGGGCTTAAAGATTCACACTTTACACGAATACACGAAAGGCACATGCCAGCCCTGCAGATAAATGTCATATCTGCACGGGAAAGACTGGATTACTTGTTAAGTGTCGGCGTTAAGCCTAAAGATATAAAGAAGATAATAATGAGGCAGCCTCAGATTCTAGAGTATACAGTAGAAAGCAATTTGAAATCTCATGTTGCTTTTCTTGCTAGTTTAGGCATTCCAGATACGAAAATTGGGCACGTAGTGGCAGCCACGCCTTCAATATTTTCATATAGTGTGGAAAACTCGTTAAAACCAACGGTTAGGTACTTGCTTGAGGAGGTAGGCATAAAGAAGAGCAACCTTAGTAAAGTTGTGCAGCTGAGTCCTCAAATCCTGGTTCAACGCATTGAGAGTTCATGGAACACTCGTTTCAGTTTTCTTACGAAAGAATTGGGAGCTCCGAAAGAGAGTATAGTCAAGATGGTTACCAAACATCCGCAGTTACTTCATTACAGTATTGAAGATGGATTACTCCTTCGGATTAACTTTTTGAGGAGCATTGGCCTCGGCGATGCTGATATACTAAAAGTCTTGACTAGTCTCACACAGGTTAGTGTATGTTTCCAGCATGTCATATATTTCATCAGGACGGATAGGTACTTATATAAATAACTCCTTTATGAATGAGGTTTTTGTGTGTTGGAGTAAATTGTGTTGTATATGTATGTTAGTTACCTCCCTAACAACTTGAGATTTTGGTAAATACGGTAACTCAACATGGTATCAGAGCATGAGGTCATCGGTTCAAACCTCTGTCTCTGCTTTCACCCTGTTTATATTGTCCAAGTGTTAGGCCTCTTTATTGGTCTTGTTGTGCCCTGTGTTAGTCCATACTCATTGTTATAGGCCCCACACTTAAAGGGGTGTGCTGAAATGAATTGTGTTAAATGTGTAAATAAATCACTTCCCCAACAACTTAAGCTTTTGAAAGCGATGATAATAATTCATGACTTATGAACATTAAGCTGATTCATGTGCAGGTGTTCTCACTTTCTATGGAGAAAAACCTCAAGCCTAAGTACATGTATTTGATCAATGAACTACGAAACGAGGCAATATCATTAACTAAGTACCCTACGTATCTAAGCTTGTCATTAGACCAAAGAATACGGCCAAGGCATAAGTTCTTGGTTTCACTGAAGAAAGCTCCAAAAGGGCCATTTCCTTTAAGTTCGTTTATTCCGACTGATGCATGCTTCTGTCAACAATGGGCTGGAACTAGTGTGGATAAATATCTGGATTTTCGACAGAGATTATTACTCAAAGATTTTGCTACAAAGTACGAGAGGCGTTGATGATATTCATCTGTTTAACTCTAATTGAGTAAGGCCGGTTGCAGAATGCAGACAGTATCTAGCCTTACTGTAAAGCTATCCGACTGGGGAGACCCCTTTTTCACTATTCTATGCAAGAGGGGGCTATACTGGTCAGAGTCCTGATATCTTTGACAGATTTAAGGTAACTATTGCTTTCATGATTTGGTTTCTTCACTTTGTTTTGGCTGTTCAAGAGGAAGTTGTTGGTTAACAGCTTAGTTTCCTGTGATTTTTAAGGGGCGTGTTTTAATGCACCACACCCAAGTTAGTGTGTCACCGTGTCTGATAGGTATGGTTTGACAGTAAATTCACGGATGTGCGTCGTCCAATAATGTTTAAAGATGCTGACATTTGACAAAGTATTCTTGAAACTTGACTTTTAAGGTAACCTTGTTATTTCGTCGTCTGAAGCACAGGTTGGTTAAAAAACACTGCTATGGAAAAACAAGTATGGAGGTTAAAGACACGGTAAATGACCTATGAAAGTAAGGTACCCTAACAAAGCAATGTTCAGAATCACCGTTAGTTTAAGAGTTGAAGCTGGGGAGTACAGAGCAAGAGATTTAAACTCCAAACTCAAGTTGGAAAGGCTACGAAGGGCAGGTGGCGAAGCTTCAAGTGTACAGAGGGAAGAGGTTCTTTTGGTCAGTTTTGCAAGAACTTGTCTTTTTGATCAAGGAAGGACATTTCATGAAATTGAAATTGAAATTGCTAACATACAAACTGAGAGAGAGTAGACCCTCTTGACGAGGCTCGTGTATAGTTACATTACAAAGTGAGTTTTGTGTTTTGCACCTCAGCCAGATCCTCACAGAGGAATTTTGCACAAAGTGTAATTTGTGCTTTTTAGTCACATGACAAGCCTCACAGGAGGCGGAGAGGACCCCAACTGCAAACGGGTGGAATTCGAAAGCTGAAATATTCGAGTGACACTAGTTATTTCCCACATTGGTGATGGACATTCATTTGATGTATTATACTGGCTTGAAAATATGTAAAATTTAAATTGTAAATTTGTAGTCATATATGAAGTCTTTTCAAAATTTGATGATTTCTTACATGACACTGGATCATGCATTGTATCACACTCACTCCCTTGGCTTTGCGTCTCTTTATTTCAAGCATATAGGTCCAGATTAGCAAAAAGATATTTCCAGGTTACCTAACAAAAATCAAGTTTCTTCCTAGATAACAAGTGAAAAAGCAACTAAAACATGAAACATTGCTCAGTGAACACAAGACTTGTACAGAGAAACTTGGAGAGGGTATACACTTTCAGGGTTAGAAGCTTATATGGCGGCATCATTGCACCAAATGCAATAAGCTGAATATGATATCAACCCTAATCTATTTATTATACAACTCCAAATATCACTCTAGCAGAAGCTGTAAGCATCAACTAGAGCCATAACTGACAGTGAATTTCATTGATTGAGCATCAACTGCAGACAAGTGTCACAAAAAATGTACTAACTATAGCTTCATTGATATGTTGGTGGCACCATTGTTCCCTTGATCCCAGGTCAATTGGATCTCTGGTCAGGACGACCAACACAACCACGTGGCAAAGGCTGGGATTACTTGTTCGTAGCATTATGCTAACCTTCCGTCTGCTTGAAAACAATGATTCGCCATACAACGATTTTATCAAATAATGATAATGCAATCTTCATGTCTTCCATTCATTTAGATTATCATCAAGTTCAACATTTACATCTCTACTGATACACACCTCCTCATCTGAAACGTCGTACTCCTTGGCACTCTCTTTATCTTCTCTATCTGTGTCGTCATTGTTCCACTTCCTTTTCATAATCTTTGGAACCACACGTGTTACCTCTTTAGTTTCCAATGCTGTATCATCTTGGTTGATCCGTTCAAATCGAACTGCACTTATCTTTCTGGCATTTCCAGCTAGTATCTGCATCAAACGTAACATTCCAAACCTAAAAGAGGAGTACATATTCTGCTTTCTAGTAAACAAAGACAAGACGAACAAACAATACCTCAAGCTTAAACATTTGGTTCTTTCCATTTTGATCTGTCCGTTCAGATTCTGCTTCAGCGTATTCTTCATGGTCTTCATCATTTCCCCTCTCAAGCACAACTTTTATAGTTTCACCAGTCCTTGGTATGTATCCAAATGCTTCGCATATGAATCCAGACACTGTTTCATACTGATGGCCCTGAATGATAGAAGATGAAACCGTAACTTTTAAACCAACATGATAACCTATCTCATCAGTGACTGCTTGACTGGTTTTCTTTCTTCAACAGTCTCATGTACAATGACTAGGCTATAAAACTCTTACCTTTGAATTTTTTAAGGTACAAACATTGTACCAAGTGGACGGATATGATGTAACCATTTTTACTCTCATTCACATAGTAAGGGTGTGAACTGGTGAGTCGGATGCATCACATCCATCTACTTGGTACAACCATTCATACAATGGGTGTACCATAAAAGTTCTCCATGTCGTCCTCTCCTCCGTTCACTAGTATTTCTTATTGACCAAAATGATTGTCCCACTGTGGTTATCCTTTTCCAATTATTGTAGGTGAGGGTAAAGCGTGTCTCACTACAATGAATCATTTTCCTTCCTAGAAGTTCATGGCACCTCAATGTACCTTTGGTATTTGACTAGTAAGATAAAGCGCATGAATGAGTAATTAAAAAAGATAACCTCAGGCATTTTGATGTTGAGCTCTTCAGAAAGCTGGTCAATGGATGTGTTTGCATCCACATCGTATGTTCCTTCAGCCCTCATTACTATATAACCAGTTTTTTTCTGGATCTCTTCCTGTATTACAATAAGTATTAATCCAATTAGTAAAATTGCAAAATAACAAACTTCTTAGAACCCCCTAAAAGTATCACAACAAAGTGATCATGAATATGCTGTCATATGAGTTTCAAAGTAAATATACTCCATCGAATACAGATATGTACCCTCTGTTAATACACCAATATGCCTCTTATTCTATTGCTATGTAATTTGCACACATTTCGTCTCACAAAAAGTGCTTTAGAGTCATTCACTCGTTACTTTTCGTTATAATTTTGATAACTAAGTGTCAGAGAAACGACGATTATCACTTTTGGCAGTCTTCAGGCTAAAGCATACGACAAAAGGCAATTCAAGTTTACTAACAAGCTATAAAGGACAGAAGTCAAGTATGCTAATTAAAACCAGAATAACAGCAATATATGAATGCAAGTTTTCAAACAAAGGACTTGAAATGAGCCTTACACTTGAATCATTTTCGTCAAAGATCTCACCAACAATTTCCTCAACTACATCTTCAAGAGTTACGATCTGTTTCATTCACGAAGTCTTGAAAATTAGTGAAATTTATTAATGAAAGGAAAAAAATTGAAGGTTAATTGCATGCACGCACCCCAACAGTGCCTCCATACTCGCTTCAAAACAACAGCCATGTGGACCTTTCTGATTCGGAACTCTCTAAGAAGATTCCACACAGACATTGAATCTGGCAAACCAACATCAACTATTTTTTATCCTATAATAATTCTTTTTTTTTTGTATAATCCCATACCAATTATATCAAGTGGATAAAAGATCTTAAATTCAAAACCAACATAAAAACTAGAAGCAATATGCAGGAGTAACTTCTAGATGTACAACAATGAAAGGGATTTAAGATCATGAAAACCTCTCCAGATTTCTTTTTTAATTCATTTCTTTTTGGATATATTACATAACAGACATCCATAATTGGCCAAAGAATATCAAAGGCAAAGTTTAATATTTCTGAGCAATTTTACATAAACGCCACTATATGCCTCAACTCTCATTTTCAACAAGCTAAAGCCCTACTGTCCTAGTTTCATTAAAAACATTATAAATGAAATCTCTCAGAAAGTGAAGGAAAACTAGATAAACAGTGACATACATATTGATTTGATGCATGCCTATAAGTTTCAGGAGAGACTCATATTGCAACTAACAACGGAACAGATCACGGAATTTACTAAAGGAATTCGGCTTAAATTACCAGGGACAAAGTACGCAGGTTTATGTGCCATATCACCAACAAGAGAACTCTCAAGTAATTCCCCCTACAAAAGCAAGCAGAATATTTTTTCTGTAATTGTGAGAAACTGATGCATACCTAAAGATATAGCTTCACGAATTTGTATAGAAAAAGCAAAGAATTTAGTTGACCTTCTGCACATAATCTAATAGATCCATTGCGTAAGCAATGCCAACAATGTTGTCCACACGTTCTTCAAAGACAGGCACCCTGAGAATATGTACATTCGGTTGTTCATAGCCAGCCATCAAAATGAAGATAACAGAACTTAAAAAAGCTTTGTTTAAGTGTTACTTACCTTGAGTATTGATGAGTCACCCATAAATCATGAAAATCAATAAGTGTTGCACTGGTGTCGATAGCAACAACATCAACCAGAGGCGTCATAACCTCTCTTACATGTGTGTCTTTTATCTCCAAGACATTTTCAATCATATCCTGAGAGAAACTAATTGCATTTATAGTATATATTTGGCAAAACCTATGCGAGCTAAGGATTTATGTTTGACTATGATGACACAAAACGCAAACATGGAACAGACAAAATGTTAATACAGATCAATAACATCTTGCGTTCTCAAAAAGATCCAAAACACATTCTTGAAAAGAAACTCACGAAGCAGCTTAAGAGGTCTCTATAGCTGACTGATTTAGTGAATAACAAGCCAAGATAATAAATACTAGAAAGTATGAGTTAGAAAAGAACAGAGAGTTAATCCCAGTAAGTAACCTGTTCTTCCTCTTCAATTGCTCCGCTTAACTCTGCTCCACGAAGCATCAACTTCAATTCATCTTCAGTAACATACGGTTCACTAATAAATCAAAAAGGCCGGCCCATCAAAAGCATAAAACCAAACAACCAGCTTCTTGAGAGATTAAAAAAAAAAGTGAATGTAAAGACTACAGAAGCAAACATCTAAAAGCATTATATGCAGTGAACAGCATAATGTGACTGAGCCAAGCCAAATAGCTTCGATGTAAGATATTAGCCTTACTTACAAAATTAAAAAAATTGTACAGACTAACAAAAAAAGACGTTACAGTCTTCCTGAGTGACAATCTGCTCTGTTTTATGATCATAAGACTACTGGCCACTATACCGGGTTTCCATAATGTGGCAATTTTTTCAGGAGAAAAAGGTGACAGAGCAATAGGGTACACCGAGATTATCTGTCTAGACAACCGGGAAACATAAACATTATCCAGGACTTCCTGTTTCACAAGATGGATCTTTTGGCTTCAGCAATACGTAGTAACCTCAAGTTATTAGTGAAATCTACTTTACAGAGGAAAATAAGCAAAATCAAAGGAAAGGTAATTAATTGGCATTCCTACATCATATACTTAATTTCAGGAATTTCATATGTGAAACAACATACCTTCTCCCTTTCAACCCAAGGAGTTTCAGCATTCCCATTGAGAGATATGTTACAATTCTTCCAACAGGATACAATACATAAGAAAGCCATGCCACAGGCCTGACCTAGAGGCATTTAATGACACCAACCATAAGTTATCTAATGGAGCTTCTATATACAAAAATGTACCGTGACAAAAACAACAATCAGCCAAACCCTTTATCACTTCGACTTGCTGTCAGAGAAAGAAGTATATCTTACCACAAACCTAGCAACTTCTGTTGCATTGTGAACAGCTATACTCTTCGGGGTAATTTCAGTGAGGAGCAAAACAGCAATCTGCCAACAACGTGGAGCCAGCTTGATTTAATTACCCAATAACACAGGCCATTAAGGAAAAAAAGATCAACTTTTCAATGTATTATATTCCCATGGGAAATGCAATGAAGGCAAAAGAGGGAAAAACCGAAAAAGAAATAGGAGGATAAGCAAATATTGGAATAGCACCATGGAGAAAATTGTGTATACTCAACAAAAAGAAGCTCCATTTACTTTTTGGTTTTAAAAAAGGAAGAGGGAGAGAGGGGATGTAAAACATGCCTGCTGTTTATATGAAAGCCTTTAGGTTCAATGGACACATTTGCAAAGCAATGAATTCTGAAAAAACCAGATTAGCCTCTGGTCAACAATGAATGGATGTACCGCATTGGAGGCAAACATCAGCTAAAGACGCGGATGTGTGGTTTTAAAGATGCAGATGGAATACAATACCAAAATAATACGAGAAAAAGAGACTGAGGTACGCTATTGACAAAACTAATCCAAGGTCATACATCCCTGACATAGCTGTTAGAGGAATGGGACAGGTAATGGCTAGATAAAGATTGGCAAAACAGATCTCACATAAACTTCCAAGACTAGTAATCTAAAAAGGATGCAAATGCAAATGAAGACTTGCATGATAAAATCCTTGCCAGTGTGTGTACAACTGAACAAAATGAAATCCATTGATACCGTCATCACTCCAGTTGCAGCAGTCACGCCAGCTTCACCAAATATTGTTGTTGCCGCCTCAGTAACTATAGCTGTAGCTCCAATATTCACCACACTGAGGCCATAAGCAGGACATGAATAAGAGAAATTCCAAGTACTATTCGAACATTACGCATGATGATAAAGAGGGAAAGGGAACTATACGTAGTGCCAATAAGAATAGTTGTCAGAAATCGTGTTACATCACTCCGGAGCATTTTAAAGACTCCATTTTCTGAATCTTTTTCTGCCAGTTCTCGAACCTGGAGGCAGTCATTCAACAGTTTGAAATAAAAACAAGTTGGAAAACGATTACACAAAAAATAAGGGATAAAGAATGCTTTGGCCAACCCATATGACACTAAGTTCACCCTATGCGAATGCTAGTTTAGGCATGAAACAAAATATGCTACAAGATACATATTCCATCAAATAACAATATCATCAAAATTGCTGCATTTGTTACCAGCCTAGAAAGGTGAAGCATTAAGGATCAAATTTAAGTATGGACTGAGACATCCATCACACCAAGCATTGTGCCCAAATTGTAGCATTACTATTCCCCAAATTAACATGAATCTATTCAGGCATTCAACTGATGAAGAAACAAGAAGCAAGTAAAAGAAGGAAATCAGTTTGCTACCTTCCATGGCCAAAGAGTAGTAATAGAGGTCTCTGCCATGGAGAAAAACGCAGATAGACCAAAAAGTGCCGCCAAAATCAAACCTTGCTCTTTGAAAATCATAAGAACCTGCAAAACCTTGGGCCAACAGCTTCTCAAAGCTACCCAACTCTTCTCCAATACCAACGAATCACCTGCATTCATTAAGCCCTCCACCGCTACTGCTTTGCGGCATCCCAACAACAAAACCCCACAAAGCATAGCCGCCAATACAAAACCTCTCTTGAGTAATACCTCTATTAAATCCAACTTTAAACTAGTCTCTGCCTCCTTGCTCGAATAATTTTCAGCCCCGAAATAATTTGAATTTACTACTTGTGAACTAGAAAAGGGGTATTTGCAAGTTTTAAATGGTGAAACTGAGAAACCATTTCCACTAGGTAATGGTGCTTTGTAACTAACTACTAAAATGCGAGGGTTAAGAATTCGATTCTGGAGCATGAAGTTTTTGGAGAATTTCAAATTCCGACTTCGAATGTTGAGCAGTGGACACTTGGGAGTTGAAATGAACGCAGAGCTCTGAAAAAGTGAGGATTCACTCATGACGGCGGCGGCCTCCATGTGAATTCTTCGATTAAGAGCTCTGAAACAATGATTAATCTTTTTGTTAACATAAAAATATAAAGCAGCTAAAATATTGTATTGAAGAGGTTGTTGAATAGATGAATGCAGAAGATGAAGAAGAAGGAAATCTACATAGCAAGTGACACTTCGTCATCATTCTAAAAAGAAAAGAAGTTGACGGTTCCTGTAAAACGACGCTGTTGACCCTCGGGCAGGGAAAGTGTTTGGTGCCAACTCTTTTTTTTTTTTTCCCCATTTTTTTAAAAAAAAACTTGGAAAAATATAATTGAAAAAGAATAATATCCTGAAAATATATTTTAAAAATTAATATTGAAAAATATACCGATTTTATGTCGTTACGTAACTCGTGCGTGTCCTGAACCACTAGACGGATGGGGGCTACTTGCATAACTGCTATCATATTATGATTATAATAAAAAAAAAATTATATTGTCAATATAATGGAATGTATTGTCAATATAATGGAATCAAGATGATTCTCAACTCGATAGGAATTCACTTATTACCAAGTAGTGTGGGTACGCCTTAAGTCAATCTTGATTCTATATTCTTACCCATGCACGTCTGTTTGTGAAATTAGTTTTCCTGAATTACTCCCTCCGTTCGTATTTAATTAATTTTCTGTTATCTGTCGTAGTTACATTTCCAAAGCATTATTTTATTGTATTTTTCTAAAACTACTCTTATTTATTAAGGAGGTGGAAGATTGAAACAATATTGTATTAATTATATTCAATGAGTGTTACTGACATTTTGATATTACGTCAAAGTATTAACTATTCTCCTACAATAACAATTATTGTTTTTTATTATAATTACTAAAACGATTAACGATCGTTATATAATATGAACATTTTTATAAAAGGTAATATATTCGATCATAAATATAATAGTAATATTCGATTTTTAAGTGTTGTTTTTTTTTAGCGTAGATAGTGTTATTATTTTTTCAACGCCAGAATTTGAAAATCCGGTTCTTTCACATTATCTTTTATATGTAATACATACTGAAAGAATCAAAGCGAACGTAGCTTAACATTATTTTTTTAAGTGTTGTTTTTAGCGTTGTATAGTGTTGTTATTTTTTTCGCTATATTGGAAATCCGGTTCTCTTACGATCTTCTTTTATATACGTAATACATATAGAGATCAAAAGTCAACGTAGCTTCGTTATTTTAAGTGTTGTTTTTTTAGCGTTGTATAGTGTTGTTTTTTTAGCGTTGTATAGTGTTATTATTTTTAGCGTTGTATAGTGTTGTTTTTTTAGTGTTGTATATTGTTTTTTTACATATAGTTTTTTGATAAGTTTTAATGTTTCATATAGTGTTTTTTTTTTGTTGTATATTGTTGATTTTTATATTGTGTTGTTTTTTATAGTGTTCATATATTGTTTTTATATATGTTGTGTAATGTTGATTTTTTTATAGTGTTGTTTTTTTTATGTAGTGTTGTATAGTGTTATTTTTTTATGTAGTGTTGTTTTTATGTAGTGTTGATATAGTGTTATTTTTTTATGTAGTGTTGTTTTTATATTGTCCATTTATTGTTTTTTTTTATAGTGTTGTGTAATGTTGATTTTTATAGTGTTGTTTTTATATAGTGTTGTATAGTGTTGATTTTTTTATGTAGTGTTGTTTTTTTATAGTGTTGTTTTTAAAAAAGATATAAATCTGCACCTTTAATCGATGTTCTGTATTCGACCGCTTGCTCTGCTCGCCTGAAGTTTCATGTCACCACCTTCCAGCCGAGACTCAATCATCTTCCTCGACACAACGTCTTGCATCCTCGTAACTCGCCTTCGTACCCAATCTTGACACAACATTTGCTTCTCTAAATTTGTGGGATGAAGAGAACATCTTTTGTTGTTAATCACATATCCTGCCATGCTGAAACATCGCTTCAACATTGGCCGGTCGAAACAGGGCAACTTAAAAACTCAACCGCATTCATTGATCTTTGGATATTCTTTGGCATGTCTCTTCCACCACTTCAATAAGTCAAAACCGAAATCATAGGCTGGATCGGTTTCACAAATTCTTTCAAATGTTGTGCTTAAATATTTTGATATCTCCATGACGTTGATCGGTTGACGCTATCGCCCTTCGTTTTTTCGTTCATTCTGGCCTGTAACTTTTTAAGTCCCAGCGCGAGGCACCTGCAGGGTTAGTAAAGCGCTCGCGGATGGATGGATTGGGAACCACGCTGCTTCTCAATCCATACATCATATCATATTCAACAAACAAAGTGTTTAATAAATTCTCAACTCTACTTTCAAGTTTATAATCTACTGAGCACACCATGAATATCATATTACAAAGCATCATAGTAAGCACTTAACATGTTGGGGATAAACCTAACAAAATTTTAAATCGAGGGTCGAGAATAAGAAATGAGATAAGTGTCAGGAATACGCAAATACGTACTTTATTCCATTTCTCTTCATCGGCCCTAAAGATTGAAATAATACAGTGTCATGTTCCAATGTTTCAAACTCGGCAGAAATATTTCTACACTGAAGCAGCAATACTAAATGTGCGGTAATGGTCTATAACATTTCAAAACAACTCCGGTATATTTTTTAAATAATTCAAAAACATCCATCAACGCCTTGCATTAGGTCCAAAGAGAGGATACAAACGAAATTCTGGTCGGACAACGCTCATTTAAAAATTCACAAAAATGTATTTTAATTTCGCTTGTTTTTTCCATAGATCATAAGTCGTGTTCCACCTACTGGTACATCTTCATAGCTTTTTGATACTGCATTTAACCTTTCTCGCTTAAACACTTTAATGTGGCTAGGCGAGTAGGGGATTCCATATCTCAAACAGATCGCCTTGGCTTTCTCTGGCGTTAGGTTTGACACACATCCGTATGGTCCCTGGCCTTGCATCCTGGTTTTGCGTCTGGCAACGGGTCGAGATGATTCAACGGGTCGAGGAGATGCCTCCTGCTCTCCCTCCTCTCCTTCTTCTCCGGCAGCTCTTTCACCGGAAACAGTTGGGTTCTCAGAAATTGTTTCTTCTGTTGATTCTACCTCAGTTTCAACAATCTCCTCTCTATTTTGGGAGTCACTATCACTGCTAGACATGGACTTAAGGAGAAGATGCAGGAAATAAAAATAAGAAGGAGAATTTGAATGAGTTTAGGGCTTACTTGAACTTTCGGCTAGGAAACTGAAATTCGCTGAAGATTAAAGTGACGAATGGAAGACGTCAAGCTCTTGGACTCCTTTTATGCGTGTGAATTTTTGCAAATGATTTGAAGGGGTGGAGATTGTGGGCAGTTATAGGATACATAACGCGAGAATCAAGGGTAATGGACCGCATAAACGCTTCGCTTCCTGCAACCATTAATGCTAGTGCGTAATGACGCCATCCTACGGCGCCTAGATCGGGTAGATAGGGCACCGTGTGTTCCGCCTAAAGAAGACCACGTGTCGAGAGGGTTATTTGAATTTTCGATCCGATCTCAAGACTTCGAGATGAGCTTCACTCCGATCTGGGGGCTTATGATGATACGGGATTCGCCTCCTCCACGTGGAATTATTCCATTGGTCCAAATTGGCGTGTAGAAAGTCCAAATATATTATCCGCCTCGAGTCGGAGAAGAGACATACCTCGAGATCGTGGCCCGGGAAGATTCCACAAGTACTTGGACTCGGGCGCTCCCTCGGACCACCTCGAGTCGATATCGTGATCCTTGGCCCAAGACCTCGGCCCACATCCACAGTTTCTTGGACAAGGAGGCAATGCCCATTTAAGGGTATTTATGTCAATAGACCCACCGCCCTTAATTTTAGGGCGTATAGAAGACATGTGCCTATAAATACATAGCTCCGGGAACTACGTAAGGCTTGATTCCTGGACTTTCACACAGATACGAGGCAATCCAAGATACATTCTTGGACTCAGCATAACATACCAAAAACATCATCTTTTATTCATATTTATCCATCTCGATCTCTTACAGCTCATCCTTAGATTACACGTGGCCTCAATTCACTGGAGGTGCGTTATTTAGCATCGTCAGTGCGTTTTTTGAAACTGCGACGGTTGAATAGGAACGGAGGGAGTAGTAGAAACTTGAAAGTGTATTGTACATATTGAACCACAAAACTAACTCTATAAGTGAATTGAATTGTGAAATTAGTCTACGTTAAGGGCGGACCGAGACGCAGTTAATGATGGGCTGATGCTTCTGTTAAGATCCGGAAAATTTTGTATTAAAACGATATAGTTTTTGTTGTAAAAAAAAATGTAAAAATCCTACTATACTGGATATTTGAATTTGCTCAGGTGCATCCATTAAGAAAATTTTCAGAATCCGCCACTAGTCTATGTGAATTAGTTGAAGCCGTAAAATACTGATTGAACCACATAAACTAACTCTATTAATAAAGTTAGCGTCTAAAAGATTCCTTTCAAATCAGGTGGCTTTGTCTCATTCAATCACTGCCGCATTATTGTCTCGTGGCTAAGAGAAACCTTAAAAGTGTCAAACCGTGACAATTCACACCGCAATATTATGACGATTTCTATTTAAGGATAATTGCACAACTACCACATACATATGACACTTAATAAAGTAATTGATCAATCTAATGTACGCATTCATAAATACATGCCCACGTACAGTCCAGTGTCCCTATATTTTAATAGATGAGATATATCGCTATCTTCACAAGATAAAAGACATCCAATACGTGCTAGTCTAACTGTACTATTAATGACTTATTTAATAATACACACGACTAGAGATATTTAAGAATTAAAATATTTACTCCGAGTCGAGATCTCATCAACCATAATCACTATTATGATTTTTCTATCACGGTTTCATCTTAAGGACGCTACTATATACAAAATGTAAATTGATTTGCTAAACAAACAAGTATATAATAACATAAATGTCATTTATTATATGTATAAACATAAAAACGTAGTACAAATGATCTGACCTGACTGAATCCGATCCAACCCAATTGGGTTAAGGGCACTACACTAAATGAAGGATATGAGTACTTTTTTTAAGGGCAGATAGGAGTACTTGAAGCCTCCAAGTCTTTTATATACTTTAGGAAGAAGATATGAATGGAGCAAACATAACCACAAAGCTGAATTCTGTTTTTGCCTTCATTACTAGCCAAATTTGAAGGCCCTAATCAAGCTCCAAATCTGATGAACTACTTAAAGTATGCTTAGGGACTCATATGGGCATTAATAAACTTCAAGAGAATGGATTAGAGCTGCAATTACAGCCTAAACAACCTGACAATTTCAAATATGTCTTCTTATCGTTATGAACAAGTATGCTTGTTTATTAGATTGAGTTATCCTTCAAATATGTAGTGGTCTTAGTTCTTCAACACCGTAAATCATATATACATAAAGGATAAACCCTCAATTGAGTAGATCATGCAGTTTACCTTGGAAAGGACACGTGTTACTTTGGTATTGTTGAATTTCCTTGGATTCAATTGTCAAGGACTGAAGGAGCACCAAAAGATTAGGGAAGGAGCCTCGTGGATCGAGTGATGGAAGGTCTTGTAACCGGAGAGGAATCGGTTGGAAATCGCTGATTAAAGAAAGCGGACATCAATTAATTCTGGTTTGTGTTTCTTATTGTTGTTAGTGTAAAGTTGTTCTTTGTTGTTTTTGAAATCAACAATGTATGTGAAAGTGCTGCACATATCAATATCAACACACAACGTTCTTTAGTGAATTTTCAAATCCAAGTGAATATAACCCTTTTGGTAATAAAGCTAGGCCTTTTGACTAAACTAATATACATAGTTGTGTTAACTACTTTATGTTTTACTTATGTGCACATCTTGTTGCTTGCTTAATCAATATTGTTCTTCACACTAATGATACAACCATCTCCGAACAATTCAATATTGTTTAATCAACTTGTATGCTCAAGTAAACTCATTTGAACACTTCACTAATGATATAACCATCTCTGAACAATTCAACATTGCTTAATCAACTTGTATGCTCAAGTAAACTCATTTGAACACTTCACTAATGATATAACCATCTCTGAACAATTCAACATTGCTTAATCAACTTGTACGTTCAAGTAAACTAATTTGAACACAAGATCACACTTATTGTCTCCGCATGGCTTAACTGCCACTGCATTAAACTGTCTTGTTTAGATCATTGTGATCGAGTTGTAAACTTGTTCTATCTTTCTGAACTTGCTCATACATATAGCTTAACATCTTATCAGCAAGTTCCGAATGAATTTTAGCCCATTCAACATCTTTAAGAAGCTCGAGCCCACCGTTCCGAATTTCCCAGACATACAATGAACATGTTTATCGGTGTCACTACACCTTGTTATTTAGTGTATCTTGTTGAATTGCTCTTGTTATGAGTTTATTGAGTAGCTAGGTTCATTAGAAACTAAACTTAAGTGTTCCTCAGTCAAGTTCTACCTTAATTCCGCATTTATAACTTGATTATACATTTGATCTTAGAAAAGTTTCTAAGTGGTGCAGGTTCAAAATTTTAATATGGAAGATTTGCATTGGCAATCATTCAACCTCCTCCTTATTGCAATAGCCTGCAAAAGATTGTCAATATCAATGTCACATAAGATGACAATGTCGAGTGATTTCCAACACAATATGTTTATCATTAATTTTTTTGTGTGGTGAATTTTATCATTATTTTGGGAACAACAATATAGTGCATTTTTAATCATTATTACCAGGTTTGAAATAAAAATCATGTGAGGTTGATGCAGGAATTGGTTTCGCCCGAAGCGTCGGACCAATGATCACCCATGACTTCTATGGCACAATTAATGATTCTCCATCTTTATGGTTAGCGAATCTGGTTGACAACAAGATTTTGACGAATATAATATGTTGTTGTAACAGATTGAAAGGATACAGATATGTGTATTTACCATATACACGACTTCTTTGGACACATTCAATTTTAAATGTGTTATTTAATTTAGAAAGAACTTAAAGACTATTCAAAGATATATCAGATACTTAGACAAATATGTTATTAATAAGAACCGTTCAATTGGAAAATTTTATAATACAACCGTTGTATGAAAGCTGTACTAAGTGACATACATTACAATCATTCATTTCTAACATTTCACATACGATAAAAGTGTATTATGTGGAAAAAAAAAAAAAAAAGTAAAAATGAATGGCTGTAATAAACGTTAAATTTGTTCCCTTAAAAAAAAGTTAAATACATGATTCTACAATTAAAATAATTTCCATATTTGAAAGAATGATAATGTGACGTGGGAATTGTGACATAACTGAGCATGAAATCATTTTATCTGTAATAACTATCATGATTCAACGTATATTATTTTATCAATCAAACAATCGCTTAGTAATATATTTGTCATTTATCTTATTTTTAGGATGAATGTATGTATCATTTCAAACTATATTATTATTATCATTCAATTTAAAAAATATTAGTTTAACTAAACATATGCACAACACATGTGCTTTTTACTAGTAAGTATAAAAGTTGTGTATTGTGCCATTTGTTCCGTTCAAAACACTAGCGGCTTAATACTATATCCATAGAAGAGCTTTAAATTTGATACTATATATTGTAAAATGCTTTGTCCAAAATTGTAGTGGAGGCGTGGAGCTAAGTAATGTCATGAGAAAAGCATTTTTATTTGGATAATTTTTATTAATCTGCCATCCTTTTTCCAAATACTTTAGTCACCTTTTAGAGCATCCGCAACCGTTGGCGGCAAATACTACATCAAATCATCAATTTGGTGTAAGTTTTACACCAAATTTCTTCCATCAACTCCAACAGTTCAACATCAACGGCAAATTCCTTTCCCAAAAGAAAAAGGTTTGCCGGCTACTCAGTTTCAACGGCAAATTAGATGGAGAAATCCCCTCCCCCACCAATTTGATGCATCAATTGCCTCTCCATTGGAGCAAAAATTTACAGCAATTTGCTGAATTGTTGTTGGATTGGAGATGCTCTTAGAGACATTCCCACGCAATATTAAAAAAAGAAACGGTTAGGGTTTAACCGTTTTTCAGAAATTGTTAAAGAATTCAAGTGGAATAACGACAATCTAGCCTAGCTAAACTGTAGGGGTTTCTATATGAAACAACCTCTCTTAGCAAAAAAAAATTTAAAAAATAAAATAAAATAAAATTTAAAGACGATCTGAGTACACTAAATCATTAAGACACATATCTCGATGTACGTAATGTACTAAGTCTAGGATGGGGTGGCGGGAAAGAGAGACCTCTCAAGAAATTATTGAATCATCTAAATATTTACTCCCTCTGTTTCGAAATAAATGAGACAATTGCCAAAAACACGTATATTAAGATGTGATTAATGCTTTAATTTGAATGTCAAAATGGTAAAAAAACCCTACCATAATAAATACAATATCAGTATTTATTTTCTCATTCTTTAATAAATAAGGATCTAGTAGGAAAAACTCAATAAATGTGCAGATGAAAATATAATCTGCTTTGGTTATTTCAAACAAATCTTTTAAAGAATCGCTTGGGCTTATTTTAACGGAAGGAGTATTAATTACTTGAAACAAAAATATCACCTTGGTGTATTGCACAATACAATTACAAGATAGTAAACACTCCCAAATTACTGAAGCAAACAACAATACAACATGATTTGAGTGTTGCACACTATGAGCTTTACTCATTATACTCATCAAAAAGCAAAAACCCCAAATCAGTTTTATCCTAACAAAAGATTGCTTGTAGAATACATTTTAGCAAATGCTACAATCCTGCATTTAGCACCAAAAAAAAAAAAAAAACTTAGCTATAGTATCCTTACCTGCACCTTGTAACCGTGTTATATATCGACCTATTTCACATAATCCCACGACGTGTTTTGTAACACGGATTTGCTGAATCAAACAGGGGAGCAGAAATCGAGGTGATCAGGTGTCCCAGATCATCACAACTGCAATAACACCGACACCTAACGTGACAGACAAGAACTTGTAGTGAGGAGTGTCGAGTGATACCGTTTTCTGAGGATTATAACCCTTGGAGAGTAGATGGTTGATTGAGACATAAATGAATACCCCACAAGCTAGTCCCATTGATATTGCATAAACCCAATCAGCCACCCTACCTTGTGTAGTGGCATCTATTATGATCCCGATAGCAACGCCAATCGGGCTAGAGATCGCGAATGCAAAAGCATACGAGGCGCAAGATAAAAGTGGACGGTTAGGAATCATCTTAAGGAGGGCGATTCCCATTGCAATAGCTGCAAAGATCTTGTGTAGACAGACTGTCCACAGAGCTTTCCAAGCATCGGCTTTAGTCTCGGCTACTCCGATTGCAATGCCCTCAAATACAGAATGGAAACACAGAGCAACAATCAGTAAGATGCTATCCCCTAATGAAGTAACATTCACTACGGGTGCCTTAGTCGAGTGACCATCCGAATGAGGCTGAGAAACTTCTCCATTTTTGCTGCCTTGTCCATTCTGAGTACCTCCTCCTGTCATTAATAGTATATAATATACCAGATCATCTTGTGTTTCTTTTGGCTCCAAAGTTACATGCATAAAGATATATATACACACATATATATACAACCTACATGAAGCAATTATTCACGAAATCTAAACGGTACACTCTTCCGTCCTAAAAGGGCATTTGTTTTTCTGCATAATTGATCTAATTTTGAGCCCTCTCTGTAAGTTGTTTCAGAAATTCAAGCAAAGTTAACATATTTAGACATTAACAAGTTAAGACAGAACAAGTCTTTTTATATATACATAACTTTAATCTTTCCTTTTCTCCAGAAATTTGGAGAGGGTTCCAACAATCTTGGAAGCATACAAACCAGAGACATACTCAGGATAAAGGGGAAATAACTAAAATCTAGAATCAAGATGCCAGAGGTAAAACATAAGCTCCTCAAGCATTCCTAAAAATGTTGCACGAAAAAGAAATACTTTTTCTGCAATTTCTGATTCCTGAACATTGGCCAATCAATCGAGCCGGAACTAAAACAAGTAAACTTTCAAACAAATCATCACTGTGAATGGTTCTTAAGATGATTTTAACATTGGGCCACACAAAATTTATGATACCTACATAGTTAAATGTAGCAAAATTCACAAACTCAGCTTGATAGAAGCTTCTGTATCTAGGTATATTAATTACCCAATCAATTGAAAATGAATAAGAGGGGAAAAAGAGAACAACTGACCTTCAAGTTCAACGTCCGTAGTATTTAAACGTCCATTTCTCTGTTTCCCATAAACGAAAGAAATGACGCTATCAGCTAACATGGTAAGCAAATATCCAGAGCAAGCCAACATGAAGGCAAAAGGGTATTCTTTATCAGTCAAATCCTTAAAAGTTTCATTGGAATCGCTCAAGAAATGCATCAGGGCAGTTCCCAGAAAAACGCCACCAGCGAACTGGGTCCCAGCCACCAAGAAGCCCTCGTTCCATTTCAAGAAATACGGCGAGATCCCACCAACAAAAGTGCCCACAAACACTAAAATCAAGCACCATATCTTCACAAGAATCAAGGACTTGGATCTGAGATTGGGCTTCTCGTCAGTTGAGGCGGTGGTGGAGTCAGCATCAGCATCATCTTCGTGGGCTCCGCCGTGAGCAGAGACGGCAGTAAGGATGAGTAGGAGGAGGAAAGCAAGGGATAGCAGAAAACGAGGCATTGTTGAAAGAGGGATGCAAGCATTGTGGAGGATGATCGATGAAAATTGGGAATTTATTGGGCATAAAAAAGGTAAGGGACGACAGAAGGATCAAGCTGTTTATGGAAGCAAGATTGAGGTTTTTGGGAGCCAACGAACTAAACTGTACAGAAACAAGGGAGGAGTAGTACACAACGTACAAGAATGTAGTACAAATTTGGACCACCCCAATAGATGGAGATAAGCCGCCTGCACGATTTTTCAATAATATTCGGACACCAAACAAGACCCAAGGTTTTGTCTCTAATATTTTTTTAATTTTATTCTAATAATAAGCACCAAGTTTAGGGGTTTTATCGGCACTCATTTTTATTACTAACACCCTTTTACCCGAGTCTATTTAGTTTCCGCGTTGTTTTATTTCTGATATGATATGATGATATAAGACTTACGTATAATGTTAAGATTTATTTAATATTCTTCATGTTGAACATTCTTTTACGGATAAGGATTCGATATCCAGGAACGATGCGTTACAATTGCATTGCACCATGGAGAAAAATCAAAGCTATACGGAGAAGCAACAATTGTTTGCAGATAAAAGAAAACTGGAGGAAGAACTTGCAATGTAGAAAATGTTGATTGACGAAAACTTGAAGCTGGCAGCTTATGGGCAGAATTGTGAATACAATGCACTGACAGGAGTTACATTCCTGACACGTGTCGTTGATTCGAAAAAGATGCAATGGTAACTCCATTTTCAATCAGTGAGAATAAAGTAAACCCCAAATATATTAACCTGTGATATAATTTACACAAATAGGAAGGATTCTCCCTTTAGTCTCACTTTTTAACTAAATTGGATACAATCTTAGTCCTGCTGAATCTTCTTCTTCCTCTTCTTTGAATTCCACTCTTCTTTCTCAAAACACCAAGTCTTTCTATACTAGTTTTTATCACTCTACTTCTCTTTTCCTCTGGCAACAATGCAAGGCGTGAAAACTTCTTCGGTGTCACTTGTCCAAGCTTCTCATTGATGTCCTTGAAAGCAGGAACAAGACCCCGTCTTATGTAACATCCTTCCATCAGTTGCATGGAATTCATCTCAGGTAGTTGGGAACTGTTTTTCAACTCAAGATCCATGCAGAACGATTTAATCCTTTAACCACATTCTTAACGAATGAGCTTTAGCCACAAGAAGCCCTGTTCGAGTCTTACAGGGCAAAAAGGGAGATCCCATTTCCCATAGATATGCTTTCAGTGTGCTGTTCAGTGAAACCTTATTGTATACCGATGCCCCAGTTATTAGAACCACCGACTTGGGACCTCGAGGTACCCCCTCCAAGGCAGCATCCTACATAAGCATTAAATTTCCGACTTCTAATCAGATCATGAAACACTGGCTTTTTCAAACTTAAGGAAATTGCAAACGGCGGATATAAAAGGAATAAGTATTTTACCTGCATGTGATCAAGCCATAAACTCAAACCAACAAGAGAAGCACCAGCTGACAGCTTTCTGAAGTCAGCTCCCCAGTCCTTATCAGCAACCCTGCACAAGATGGAGCGTGTATGATACTAACAGGATATGTATTGGAGCAAAAACCTCAATGGTTCAGAGTTTTCTAGAAAAGAAAAATGCAGCACTAACAAAATGCATTAGTTTCTTCATCTGAATATACGTATCACGCTATGCAGCCAAGGTGATTTGTGAGCCACACCAGGAAATCCCAATATATTGATCATCCTTTTGTTTCGTTTTACTTTTTATTATTTTTTAGTCCATATCCTTTTTCTTAGTTCCAATAACAACAAGAATATCGGATCTTGCAATAATTTTTACTGAATTTATTTAACCTTGCCCAGAAATTTTCGTTCATCAATAAGCATTGTGAAAAATCAGTGCTATCATCTAAAACCATTTAATTTAAGATTACAACAAAGATAAAGTAAGTGAAAAGAATCATATTTCAGTTTAAATTTTACCTGAACACACTAGAATGATACACGTTTCTCTTAACTGCCAAACGGAATATCCATGATGCAGTGGCCCGATGTTCAAAGGACCACAGCAGGTCTTCCAAAGCATTGACCAAGTTAAGTGCAGCATTATCGTCTAATGGTGCTAATTGCAGAAGATAATGATCCATTTCCGCTACCAGTGTTTCTGAATTATCATTTAGAAGCCTGAAGTGATAGAAGTCATACTTATGTGCAATTATAAACAAAGGAACGAAAAGAACATTCATGCACTAGCTAAAGAACTGATCAAGGAAAAAGAGAGGTTAAGATACCTGATTGGAAGATCAAATCCAGCATCTCCAATGGCATTCAAAAGAGACACGGCATCGCTAGTACGCGGGCATAAACTAGCAGCTCGAATAAAGCAGGTCCATATCTTGTCATCTAATTCCAGACCACTTATTTTAATATCTTTAAGCTTCTGAATAGCAACATCATAATCTCCATTCTTGAGGTAAGCATCGAGAAGAGAACTGTACTGCAGAGTACCTAAAGATACACCAGCTAATTTTAAATCATTAAGAACATTCTCAGCTTCTTTGGGCTGACCAGAGCTTCCATAAGACATCATAAGTAAATGCATCGTAGCAGCGCTTGGTTTCACTTCTGATTCCTTCATTTTGACAAGTAGCTTTTCCGCCTTGCAATTATTTCCCAAGTTTCTATACATTCTCATCATTAAATGATAAAAAGAGCGATTCACCTTCTTTCCTTCAGACAAGAGGGTTTCAAAGAGCTCTTCAGCTTCTGCCACCATCATTTGTTTACAAAATGAAGCAATCAAACTTTTGTAGGTGTCCATAAGAGGTTCCAAACCCACTCGTTTCATTTCATGCATCAAAGAAAGACCTTCTTCTGCCCTACGATCCCTACAATACATTAATATCAAGGTATTGTAAGTTTCTTCATCTGGTTGCAATCCAGCTTTTAGAATCTTCTGGTATACTTCAATTGTCTTTTTAAAATCTTCAATCCTTACGTATAATCTTAGCATTGAATTCCATATTTGTATATCAGGCGCAAAGCCAGCTTCTTCCATCTCCGAAACCATTACTTCAGCATCGTGCACGTGCTTTCCCCGGGCCAACAACCGAATCATAACCCTGTATAGGTGCATGGTAGGAAAATATCCCGCGACCTTCATTCCATTATATATCTTCTTCACTTCAAATATGTTTCCGGCTTGTGCAAATGCATCAAGCATCAAGATAATGGAACTCTTACCAATCTTAAAACCCATGTCTTGTAATTCCTGAATTACAACATAAAGTTCATCTAACCTGCCATCAACAACCAATGCTTGCAAAAGACCATTAATAGAATCCATTGTTGGAGATGGACCGCTTTTCATCATTGTATTGAAGGCAGCCCTTGCTTTCTCGTAACAACCACACGCAGCATAAATAGATATTAATGCATTCCAAATTTTCCGATCCAAGATGCTAACACGTTCTCTTAGACTTCTTACAATGTCCTCTGCCTTTTCCAGCAGCTTTAGTTCACCATAGGCCTTGATAAGACTAGCATAAATTTCCATATCTTGAGATGCATTGCCACTTGCTTCTGCCTGATCAAGTAAACACTGAGCCGTCTCAGGGAAATTCAGTCTACAGTAGGCTGTAGCCATAGCTTGGTAAACACCCGGAGACGGTTCCATTCCACAAATCCTCATATCAGAAAATATTTGTGAAGCTTCAGCAAACCGTTCATTGTCTATACAGCAATTGATGAGGGTAGCATACATAGTAGCACTCCTAGAACCGTAACTAAATTCACACTGAGCATGATACTCCTCTAAAGCAGCATCCAAGTTCTGAGCCTTGCACAAGATAACAACCAAGGCGTCGGATGTAAACTGAACGGATTCAAGAGCATTCTGTTTTACGAATTTCAACAAATCAATAGCTTCTGTATGCCTTCCTGACGAACTATATGAACTCAAAATAGATAACAAATTATCCTTATCCAATGGATATCCTTGTGCAACAGCAGATCTCAACATTTTAGCTGCAAAGTCGTAGCACTCACCCTTCACAAGTATAGAAGAAATAACTTGAGGGTCTAAATTGCAAAGTTTTTCAAGGTCCTTAACCACTTTCTCAATGCTTTCATGATCATTCCCTCTTCGTAGGACCTTGAACATGATCTCACACAGGGGAGGGTCAAGCATCAATCCATCTTGAACCATATCCTGGTATAAGGTCATTGCTTTCTTAGTGTTATTGGATCTTAAGTGAATATCCAACATGACAGAATACGCTAAATGATCTGGTTTGATTCCAGAACGACGCATGCAATCAAACATATCATCTGCCTCCGATCGCATTCCAGCTTTTGCATAGCCACAAATCAATGCACTGTATGTATGCAAACTAGGTTTAATACCTGCATTCAGCATATCTGACATTACTTGAGCAGCCTCTGAAATCTTATTTGCTTTTCCCAGTGAGTCTACAAGAACAGTATATGTAACTACATCGGGTTTCAGGCCAGATGATTTCATGTTGCTGTACATTTCCAGTGCTAGATTAGGTTGACCCATTTTACCATGCATATGTATTAAGGTATTGTAGGTCATTTCATCCCTTCCAAATCCCTTTTTCACCATTTTTTCACAGAGTTCTTTAACCTTATCCATATTCCCATCCTTAGCAAATGCATAGAGTAGAGAGTTATATGTCACAGCATCAGGGAAAAAACCTTTTGACTCCAAATCACAAAAGAGGCGTTCAGCTTGACGTGGCAGCCCACATCTACCAAACACAGATATCATAGCGTTATACGTCCATAAATCAGGCTGACATTTATGCAATTCCATGTCATTGAAAATCTTTATAGCCTCTTCTACGTTGGATTCACGAGCACAAGCGCTAATAAGAGTGTTGTAAGTAATGATATCAGGTCGAATACCAGACCTTCTCACCTCATCCAAAAGTTCGATTGCTACATTTGGAGTCATAGGCCCAGATTTCAAACGAGCATTTATGATGGTATTAAAACTCACAAGGTCTGGCTCAAATCCGCGGTCACGCATCAAACCAAGCAATTCTTGAACCTTAGTAAACCGACCATTGCGGGCATAAACCCCCATCATAGCATTATACACTTGGACCGTGTTATCAAGGCCAGGCTCCGCGCGATTGAATATCTCAATAGCCAACATTTCCTGATTGGCTTTACCAAGCACGCCCAGAATTGTGGCAAGCATTCGAGCATTTGGAGAATACCAATGTCTAAGATTTAACCATTCATAAACCTCTAATGCCCTTTGCCAGCTGGACTCCCCAACCCTTTTCACCAAAAAACAGTAATCGGTAGGGGTCATTTGCACCATCTTCTCATCCAACACATCAGCCACAAACCCACCTGGCTTCAATTCCATAATTTTATCAGTCAAAAACTGAACCCTCTCCCGCCAATCCTTAGCCCTCTTTAAAGCCAGTTTATTCATTTTCTTAACCTTTGTCTTCCTAGTCCTGCCCGACACTTCCACTGCTTCGCCATTAGGGCTGGAGATACTCTCGTCATCCACATGCGTGTCATCAATATTACCTTCACTATAAATACTATCTGAATTCACCTCAGTAGCACCATCAACTACGCCATGGGATTGATGAGGAGAATCAACTGTAAATGGGGATTCATGCGAATTCTGATGGTAATCGGGAAATGTCAGGTGGGGCCATCTAACGGAAGGGGATGCTCTACTATAGCTAAATTTTTTGGGGATTTCTTGTTCATTAGCTGTGGTACTGGAAGAAGTAGAGCAATCTATAGAGCAAGAAGCAGGTTTGTGTCTGTGTACCTTTGATTTAGTGTTGGGGAATAATGAGGAAGTTGCAGTTAAGGTGCTCGGAAGAATGCCTGCGCATGACATATCCACCTGGGCTTTTCTTTTCGAACCTTCTTCAAAGTTCCAATCTTCTTATCAGAAAACACATGCTGTCGTTAAGACTTTCAATGCCCACTCCATAGCTGAAAGCTGGAGTATTTTTTTATTAAGAAAAAACGACCCAAACTTTTTTTTTGAGAGGATAAAAAACAATTCTTTTTTTTACTAAAAGCCTCGATGTCCGTGACCAACTAATCCAATTAATTTGGAATTCCGTCGGGATCGTGTCCGCTGAAGAAGCCTTGTGGGTGTAAGAGATTGGGTTAGTTTTATGAGGAGATGTTTGAGAATGGCTCGCGCCACACTCGACTCTGACAATGTGATTTAGATTCAAATCACATGGCCCAGTGGTCAAGCCACGAGCCACTCCTCAAACATCCTCCTCATATAAAGACTAACCCAATAGATTCAAATCACAAGGGCCCAGAGCAACCACAGACTACTACAAGAAATTGAAAGAATCCATGTACACTAACCCGCTGCTATTGGGTTGCATCGTTCATCTCTAATGTAATTTCTTCTTCTACGTCTTATTGTGAAGAATAGACCCATTTTAGAGTGACCCCAATAGGGGATTTATCCCTCTAAAACTAATATAGAGGGTAAAACTACTTTTAAGCCTCACAAATTCCACAACCCAACACCCTATCCCTAAATTAAATTAAGGTTCACCCTAGATATGAAGAGGTCTGCTAATACGAACAAGAGAAGACTATTTATCTCTTTTACCCAATAAATTAATTTCATACATCAATATCATTTATATAATAATGCTTATGATCGAAGAATGATACACTGAAGACAACGCGATGATATACATCATTGAAAAAAATATGTATACTATTTTTTCCATAAAAAAATTAATCTGTCCAAATATTTATTTTTTTATTTTGAACTCTTTTTGTGTCTGACATACGACATCTTTTTATTTTTTTTACCGTTGTGCGACGTATTCAAATATCACTTTGTAAGCATAAAATATTTTTAAAGGGATATATAGAGGTTGTTTATTGGAGTGAATTATTTTTTGGATGTTGAAAAAGTGTAACTCAAACGGAAAACGATGTGTTTGGAGGATGTAATTGGGTGTAACCATTGGGGTCACTCTTACCTCTAAAAAAAAAAAACTATACTCCCTCCGGACAGTTGTCAACAAAAAAAAAAAAAATTAAATATGTGACAGAGAACATTTTTTAATACAAAATTTATTACATTTTTTCCGTTTTATCCATCTCTATATTTCTTTTCATTCATGGTATTAATTGCACGAGCATTATTTATTCTATTTTCTAAAAGGTATTCTAATCTTTATCTAAACAAAATCAAAACAATTAATGACTTTCTTAATCTGCGTGTTTTTGACAAATGACTCAGTTATTGTGGAACGAATATAGTAAAATTTAAGAACAATGATACATCCACTCCATTTTTATCCACAACATTCTTCACAACACTATAATCGCCATTGATTGTGTTGGAGCCCATAACAATAAATGATTTATCATTTTCATCAAAGAGTATCACTCATGTAGTGGAAGTGACATTACACAAATGTATAGAACGCATATCATTGTCCATATTTTAATTGGGTGGTGATACATCCACCCCACAATATCTACACTACTCTTTCACTACATACTTTTATAGTTTTATCCATTAATTATTGATAAGACATATTTAATCAATGACCTTACACTTTCATCAAGGGCTATAAAGCATGTAGTGTATATTCATTACACCTATTGTATAGTGCACGTATCATTTTCTCTTTTAATTCCATAATACTCATGACAAAAGGAAATACTATGTCCACAACATGATGACCACAACAAAATGTTCATAATACCTGGACAGTCATCTACCAATGTTTTGTACATCATAATTAATGAAGTAAAACATGTATTTTTTTGTTGTGTTCATTTTATTGAGGAGGTAGCACTTGTTGTTGTTTTGAGGGTCTTGATTGATAGCCAATGCTATAAAAAAACCTGCAAATTTTATGAAGAACGGATCCTCGCAGTCACGTGTATATCGTTGTCCTTCTTAAATTTATTCGACCCTTAACTTGTCCGGAGTATCACGAATAATTTAAGTGAGATACAGACTGAGGGCCTTGCCTTTTGTCTAGGACAAAATAGATCAAAAGATTACTTGAAGTGTTTAGATGTTTAAGACTTTATTAATGATGCATACAATTGTTGTGTGTTTGTTCAACAATGTAAAAGAGCCTTTTATGGTACTTGGATTGCAGAAAAATAAGTTACAAGTTCGTAATTTAAGGTTGCAACCTAAGTGAAAATGTATCACTTGGTTATAACCACTTAAAAGCGACCAAGAGGTACCTAAAAATCGCTTTTGGCACAAAGCGCTGCTGTGGCCACTCGTGATCAACAGAAAACCGCAAAACTCTCTGTTCAACATTTAGGCATGCTGAATCACCACAGGCGTGCGCCTGTCACTCTGTTTCACCAAAAAGCTGATTTTTGGTCCTTTAACTGGTTTTCCGGTCCTTTAAGTGATTTTCTCGAACTATACTTGCTTATTTTCCATCCGTATACTCATATACACTTATATAAGCGTGCACTCCGCACCTCCAAACTTATTATTAAGTGTTACGAGTATATCCACCCTTATACTAAGCCCCGATTACCTCAACGGCTTGTGATTATACTTAAATCACCAACAATTCTCCCCCATTTAAGTGTAATCATTGGTTTAGTAAAACAAAACAGTCATAAAACAAACCAACTCATGATTCAATGAAAATGTCACGAAGATTGAATTTCCATCTAGTATTATTACACGCAAATATTCGAGTATTGGGGTGTGACTAAGCATTGAACCCCTTTACACATTTTGAATACATGTACATAATAATACACATAAATTGAAACTACTTCAAAGTATTATACTTGACACCATTCTTGAAAACCGGCCTTGTGTCCATATCCATTCTTGAGCATTTAGAAAGCCAACCCAACTTTCCTTGAAGCGGCCATACTTCATACTCATATAGTGAATCTTTAGTTTACCGTGCACTGCATTAGCACTTTTATAAGATCCGTTAAGAAGATAATACTTCAACCTAATCTCACAGTAAATAAAGACATACCTTCGGGATTAATACATGTGCTCAAGTTTCCAAAGACAGCTTACCACATTGAATTTAGCCTAAGGCATTGTACCAAAGTGGAAATCAAGGCCCCATATTTAAAAACTTATACAAGTTGTAGTCCCATCCCGACTACCGACTTTTGTAACAAGTCCTTAGCCAATCCTTTTCACAAATGATCACCAAATTTCTTTGAGATCTCACATACACAACCGATATCACCCCGTGAGAGATCAACTCACGTGTCGCGCTATGTCTAACGCCTAAGTGTCGTGATTTACCATTATACACTTGACTATATGCTTTAGATAAGTAGATGAGCTATCACAATGGATAGATATTGGTGATATTGGTTTAGGCCATAAAGGAATTTCATGAATCAAATTCCTAAGCCATTCTCGCTTCTTTGCGTCACTTTGCTAAGGCAATAAACTCCGACTCCATAGTCGAGCTAGATATACATGTCTGCTTCTTAAGCCCAAGAATGGCGCCTCACCTAAAACAAACACTCCATCCACTAGTAGAAGAATGATCTTCTACATTAGATATCCAACTAGCATCCGAATATCCTTCAATCACCGAAGGATATGCAACATAAGTCAAACCAAAATCTTTGGTAGACTTTAGATATCTCAATACACGAACAACCGCTTCTCCAATGACAATTACCTGGTTACTAGTATATCTACTTAGTTTCCCAACCGCATAGGTGATATCCGGTCGTGTACTAGTCATTGCATACATCAAACAACCAATGACTCGTGAATATTCAAGTTGATTCACCTGTTTCACCTTTATTAGGTCCAAGCTTCTCACGAGGCTCCATGGGAGAATTTTCCGAGTACAATTTTCACAATTAAACTTTTTCAACACTTTCTCAATATAATGAGACTGTGTTAGTGAAAATCCTCCTTGATTTCTCTTGATTTTAATACCAAGAATTACATCCGCCTCCCCATGTCTTTCATAGAGAATCTAGAAGATAAGAGTTCTTTACACTTATCAACCTCGATTTTGGTTCGTACTAAAATCAACATGTCATCGACATATAGACAGATTATCACACCGCTACCGGTTTCATCAAATCTACTATAAATACACTTGTCCGACTGATTGAGTTTAAACCCACTAGCCAAGAGAACCTCATCAAACTTTTGATGCCATTGTTTAGAGCTTGTTTAAGTCCATACAATGATTTAACAAGTTTACAAACCTTATGCTCGTTACCGGGCATAATAAATCCTTCCGGTTGCTTCATGTATATTTCCTCATCCAAATCTCCATTTAGAAAATTTGTTTTAACATCCATTTGATGGATCACCAAGTTATGAATTGCGGCTAAGGCAATCAATAACCTGATTGAGAGATTCTAGCAACGGGAGCATAAGTATCGAAATAATCGATACCTTCCTTTTGCCTAAAGCCTTGTATAACTAACCGGACTTTATATCGATCAACAAGCATCGTCGACTCTCATTTTCCTTTGAAAATCCATTTGCAACCTAATGGTTTGCAACCACGTAGTAAATCCGTAGAATCCACGTATTGTTACCCATTATGGAATCCATCTCGCCATTGATGGCTTCTTTCCAAAATGATACATCCCGAGATCCCATCGCCTCGTAAAATGTTCTTGGATCATCCTCAATATTGTAGCAATATGAGTATTGATATCCAACTTCATTTCTCGAACCTTCCACCAAATAAGTAACAAAATCCGTGGAAATGTTTTCGCTTATTCTAGCCTCTTACTTCTTCAAGTTCGAAGGCTCAACTTGAGAATCACTATTCTCCACATTCTCCACTCCAACTATTGTAGGAGCAATATCCTTTGGTCTAGAATAAGTAAATCTATTCTCATCAAAGATAGCATCTCGTGATTCTATAACCGAATGTGCAACACGGAATCACTAGGTTCTAAAACATAAAACCTATATGCCTTTGAATGACTTGCATATCCAATGAATATGCAATCGATGCCTCTTTCTCCTAAAGTTTTAATTTTAGGATCGGAAGTCTAACAACCGCTCATGCAGCCCCAAACTTTCAAGTAATTCAAGTTTGGTTTTTTTGAACCAAAGTTCATACGGGGTAGCAAATTCCTTTATTAGGAATTCTGTTTTAGTAGATAACATGCCGTTACATGGCCTCACCCCAAAATCCACCGCTCAATCCCGAGTAGGATAACATGGAATTTACCATCTCTTTTGAGTACGGTTTTTCCTCTCTCGCAATGCCATTTTGTTGTGGCGTATATGGTGCAAGAACCTCGTGTATTATACCACACGACCAAGTAGGTTGGATCATAGAATTCACCACCTCTATCTGCATTTAAAACGCTTGATACTTGAATTTAATTGCAATTCAACTTCACTTTTATAAACTTTAAACTTATCAAGTGCTTCGTCTTTGTATTAAGTAAATATACATAACAAAAGCGAGTATGATCATCTATAAAAGTAACAACATATTTCTTATATCCCAAAGAAGGTGTGGCATAAAGATCACACAAATCACTATGGATAAGTTCCAAAATTGTAGACGACCTTTCAACACAATGAAAAGGTTGTCTTACAATCTTAGTAAGCATACAAGTAGTACACTTATCCATATTGATATCAAAAGGGGGAATCAAAGCATTCTTACACATACACATGCATACGTTTGTAATGTACGTGTCCTAATCGTGCATGCCACAACTTTGAAATATTAACATCAGAAATATGCATAACTTGATTAACTTTATTATTAACAACATTAAGCATAAACATGTTATTACACAAATAACCAAAACCAACAAATACACCATGTTTTGACAAAATAAACCTATCGGACTCATAAACTTGTTTGTAGCCCGATTTACATAACAAAGCACCAAACAAGGTTTTTCCGAATGCATGGCACAAATAAAACATTAAATAGTTTTACTGATTTTCCAAAATCGAAATTTAAAGTAATAGTTCCTACACCACTTATTACACCTTCACTCGCTTCCCATCTTTAAGATAGATCTATCGCTCACCGGTTCAAAGTCTTCAAACCAGCGTCGATCTTTGCATACATGTCTTGTTGCTCCCGAGTCGATCCATGATAACGGAAAAATTCACAGTTATTTTTATAACTTTTCACCCCGTTTCTGATATCATTTTGAGCACTTTTGTATCATTTCGAGTCTTTAATTCCTAAGTTTCATAAAAATATATAAGTAGTAACTATTATATAAAATATCGTATTTTTATCGTGTTTTTACTAGTTTTTGTACCGGTTTAGTAACCGGAGTGTCGTGGTCGGATTTACGCTTGGTATTTTGGTGGTTCTTTGCAGATTATACATTGACCAAGATTCCACGTAACGACATGTTTTGAGTCTAAAAGATGTGTTTAGAGGATTAGAAGAAGATGCCACAAGTTTACGAGTTCAAATGGATCAAATTATCTTACATACTTAAAACCAAAACCTGTTTCGACAGAGATTTGACCCAAATTAGAGGCATTTTCAGGATGACTTCTTAATGAAAGTTGTATATCTTCACATAAGATTTCCAACGCACTTTGAATCACGCCAATTGGAGTTCTACAACTCAAGTTATGGTCAATTGACTAATCAATTCGGATTAGTAAATCCCAAATATCTTCGTAATACGAATGGCTCATCAAAACGACATTTTCAAGAAGTTTCCTTCATAAAAGTTGTATATCTTCAAGAAAGATTTCCAATGGGATTTGAATCAAGTCAATCGGACTTTTACAACTCAAATGGTAGTCAAGTGGCTAATTGATTCAATTTCGTAAAAATATCGAAAACGCTCGAGGAACACGAGGTACTCAAGAAGACGTTTTCTGAAGAAGAGTCCTTCATGAAAGTTGTAGAGTTTCTCGAGACCGTAATTTTGGCATTTCGCTTGCAATTTTTGGAGGTCTACAACTCAAGATATGAATTTTAGAAGTTTTATTCCAAAATATATAATTTTTATCCTAAAAATATAAATTAGGGGATGAATGTAATCATTGCACCCGGTCTAGACCGCCCCTACCCGGTCTAGACCGCCCTGACTTTGCTATATAAGGACGCATTCAGAGAGCGGAGAAGGATATATAATATATACACCTTATATATATATACTCAGTGTATATAGATCTAACTCCCTCGCTTTTCTTTTTTTAGTTTTAGTAAAGGCATTATGCCGGGAATAATTTAGTAGTAGTAGTATCGTTGTAATGCTCGGAAATTATCGGAAGTTCGGTGTTGCTGAAGTCGTTGTAATGTCCGGAAGACTACGATCTCGGAATCAATAGTTGTAATCGGGTAATTTTATTTATATATATATATAGATCTATTTCCATTTTCTTCCCTCTTCTTTTTTTTATCTTATTCGGGCCGTATATATATATATATATGTTTTGTATAAATTAATTAAAATACCGTTGTAATAGTATAGTTATCAATAGTTCGTTGTTTCGATCTTTCATTTACTTTTACGTATTTTACTTACGCATTTTATTTACGCACTTATATATATATATATATATATATATATATAGTATATTTACTTTTATGCAATTATATATATTATTAGCTATATAACTATATATCTATATATATAAATACATATATGTACTTATAAAAAAAATGAATTCGCTTTTACTTTCCGTTGTTAATATAATTTCCGTTAATCATTCCGTTATTATCGCTAAAATGAATAGCTAAACGCGTTTATATAGTCGAATTATGTAAAACGAGTAAAAACGCCCTAAGGGGATTAAACGGGAGTTGTGTAGCGTAAAATAATGTTTTAATGAGTAATCCACGCCCTAAAACTTAATCAACGCCTTTGAATTAAACTGATCATTTAGTTCATCGTCACACATATCGAACCTATAAATGTATTTTGCGGTGAGATGTGGGAAAAGGGGTTTTGGGATCGCTATGTAGATTCGGCCTAGTTGTTAGGACCGCTTCCAATACAGAGGTTTGTCATCGTTGTTCGAGCGACTTTCAAGAGCATAATCATGTTAGGTTAATTGGTTTTCTAAAGGGAAAATTAATTAACTTCGTGATAGGTGTTGAGCGAGAGTTGTTCGATCTTAACACCGTAATTAGGAGTTGGCACCCGTGGATGTCGTTAAAATTACCGTGGAAAGGAAGGTTGGTTAATACACGCCCTTGTCAAGTCTTCCTTGTGGGTAAAAATAACTCGTTGGATCATAATTCGCCATACCTTTTAATAACTAGAACTACACCGTTAGCTAATTTTTACTTTGCACTAGTGTAATATCTCTCCACCGCAATCTTGACCTAAACCAAGTTCTACGTCGACTTTGGTACTTAAACGTTGTTCCTCGTGGATTCGACCTTGTTATCACTATACTACATCGCTGACTCGACACTCACCGGTTAAAGTTAGCGCTAGTTATTTTGCTATCAAGAATTTTTGGCGCCGCTGTCGGGAATACTACGCTTGATATCTTGTAAGTTGACCGAAAGCCTGGCTTAGTCGCTTTTATTTTGTTTTCGTGTTGTTTCTTGTTCGTCGCTGAATGACTCAAGCTCTAAAGAACCTCTCATTGAACCCATCCAAGAAATCGCTTACGCGACGCCATAAAAAATCGGCGCCGAGGAGAAATCCTAGTCGCTAGTCCGAACCCTTTGTTTGAAGAAAGAGAGACATTAGAAAGATCACTTTCTAATTCCTCTCAGAAATGGACGATATAATAACTAGAAAAACGGTAAGGATCCCAAAGATGAACAGACTTCTGCAGGGCAAACCTCAACCACTATCGGTGGTAATGCAACAATATTTTGCAAACTCCACCGAGGACCCTCGTCATGAATCATTGAGAGAAGAGAACACAGGGCTACGCTACTGGGATCTGCATAGCTTTAATCAGAGGCCGTGGATTGGACAAGACAAAGGAGGACAAGATCCTCAGGATACGCAGAACTTCAGACCCGAATTAGACCAAGAGACGGTAAATCGAGTACTGCGGATGCTGGAGAATCAAGGAAATCAACAGGGGTTCCAAAACCCGTATAACCCGTATGATCCACCTCCTCAGCTCAGCCGGTTTATCGAAGAATGTATGGCTCGGCAAGCACAGGGACCGAGGGTTTGTCGAGATTACGCCACTACCCCACAGAAGTTATAGGGCACAACCCAATTAGGTACCCCAATTAATGCGAATAACATGGATATTAAGCAAAATATTTTGAACATGTCGGGGAACATGCCTTGTTCCACGGGAAGTCGATCGAGAACCCGAATACTTCGATCACTTTCTCCAGATCTGTGGAACAATGAAATATAATGGAGTAGTGATGAGGCGGTAAAACTAATAGTTTTTCCGCTTGCATTAAGAGAGTCATAAGGATTGGTACGACTCATTACCAAATGATTCGTTACATACGTAATGACGTAACGAGAGTGTTCCTCGAAAAGTACTTTCCTCCGCAAAGATTTTAGATCTCGAAAGAAGAAATCTCTTCGCTTGATGGTCTCGAGGAGAGACACTAAAAGAGACTTATGAGAGATTTAGGGGTTGCTTAAGAGATGCCCTCCACACGGTTTTTCTACGGTGGAGCAAGTCATTATATTATTCAGTGGCCTTAGAGCCGATGGACCAAAACAAGTCGAATGTCGCAAGCGGCGGCGATATTATGAATCTACCACCGCAACAAGCAATGAGACAGATAGAAAATGCGGCGGATGGAGAAGACACAATGGGGATCGAGCGTAGAAGAAGAAGAAAAGCCCCAATGGAAAGTGTAAAGTCACGAAAGAGGAACTCGATCGAGAATCGCCATGCATGACAAGATGCAAGAAATGGTACTAAAGATGGACCGAATGGAGTCGAAAAAAGAAGACACATCGCCCAACTCAGTGAGGTGGACATTCCGCCATAGAATGTGCATCATTGAAAAATCCACTTATCCACAACAGCTGACACCTACTCAAGACAACAACACCGCAATCGTAATGACCAACAAATAATGAATGTCTATGCGATGACGACAGATGGATATGAATCGGCAAGAGTTTGGCCAAAGAACAAAGGAACCAAAACTTTAATAATCGCCAGCGGCCACAATTGATTATGGTATGAATGATGGTTCACAACAATATGATGTGAATTATGTTGACAAGGTTGGAATCAAAGCGTAATCGAATTGAATCGTAACAATAATCGTAACCAAGGTTTTAGGCAAAACCAAAGCTCATACAACCGACCTTGGAATCGTAATTTCCGTAATCGAGTTCACACCGTAATCAAAACCAAGGATACTATCGTAATAGTCGAATCCACGCTTCACCACAAGGCCAACAAAGCAGGCGTAATCGAACCGTAATCAAGGTTGGAATCGTAATCAAGGTCAAGAAACAATCGAATCGCAAAGTGAGCCACCCAATGGCTGAGAAGTAATACTCGCACCTATCAACATCCAAACGCTCATCTCGCACTGTAACAATCAAAGCAATCAACAACCAAACAATTCTCGTGTCCGTAAGATGACCACCGAGATACTCCTGGAGAAATTAGACAGGAATGTTTCTGAGTTAAATAAGAATGCTATAGAGCAAAAAGTGGTCACACATTCTGCCATTCGGAACTTGGAGACCCAAGTAGGTCAAATAACCGACACTCTAAAGACAAATCTAAGTGGTGGACTCCCGAGTAACACTGAGAGGAACCCAAAGGATGTGAATGCTGTGTTCACACGGGCGGTAAAGAGGTCGGGCTGAGTGACAAAAAGAAAGAATTGTGGGCTGAAGAGGCAGAAACTGAGAAAGCTGAGAAAGAGAAAGCAGTTGACTGTGAAGGAGCTATGTATGGTGAAGTCGAGATCGAAGATTTACAGACTGGCAATATAAAGCAGAGAATGGAAGCAATGAGGAAAGAATTGGAAGCCACGAAAAAGGCTTTGGCTGAGGCAAATAAGAAAGCATTGGAAGGGGCAGCACCGAAGAAAGACTATGTGGTCTTGGACATCAAAGAAGAAGAAGCCTCACCGCCTAAAGAAAGAGGTAAGAAAACAGACTTCCTCCTCCTCCCCCGATTTTGATGTTAATACTTTACCCTATCCTCCTAAGGGAACCAGAAAGACATCCCGACCTGTGGTCGTGCAAAATTTCTGAATCTTTTAAGGAAGGTAGAGGTGAATATTCCCTATTAGAGGCAATTTTGAGCATTCCCCATACTTTAAGTTTCTAAAAGGAATGTTGTCGAGTAAGGAGAAGATGCAACAGATGGTGCATTTGAGTGAGGAATGTTCTGCAATCTTTGAGAATAAGATACCCCCAAGTTACAGGATGATAGAGGTAGCTTTACCATCCCAATTACCATTGGCGAAACTGTGTTCAAAAATGTGCTATGTGATTTAGGGGGCTTCGTGAGCCTCGATGCCTAGAGGAGTTTATGAGAAATTGGGATTGGGAGTGTTAGAGCCAACAAGAATGACCTTACAGATGGCAGATAGGTCTGTTAGGAAACCTCTAGGGGTAGCTGAAGATGTGTTGGTACAGGTAGACAAGTTTGTTTTCCCTGTTGACTTTGTAGTTTTAGATATGGATATGGATTCTAAAACCCCACTTTTGTTAGGTCGGCCTTTCTTGAACACAGGAGAGACCTTGATAGACGTTAAGAGGGGAGAGATTATACTACGAGTCGGGAAAGAGAGTGTAGCCATAAATGTGTACAAGGCAATGAAGCATCCTGATGATGAAAAGAGTGATTGTTTTTCTATTGATGCTATATATCCTTGTATTTTGGAGCACACTAACCTGCAGGGATACCAAGAACCAATGGAAGAATGCCTGATGAAGTCAAGCACCGCAGAGGATGACGATCCACAAATGAAAGTTCGTATATATCATTTGGAGGCAACTCCTTTTGTTGACGCAAGTCGAATAAGAAGCTAGAGCTCGGTTTGATCGGCAAGCCGCCAAAGCCGCCAATCGAGGAACCACCTACTGATCCGAGTTGAAGCCACTTCCTAAGCATTTAAAGTATGTGTTTTTAGAACCTCGATGAATTACTTCTCTTATTGTTTCATCTCGCACTAACCGCTTTGGCAGAAGCTGTTGATCCACGCTCAAAAAACACAAAAAGGCCTTCGGATGGAAGATGGTTGACATAAAAGGGATCGCTCTTTGATATCTGCAAGCACAAGATCATTCTGAAGAAGATGCCAAACCGGTCGTGCGCTTGAAGACGACTAAACCCACATATGCAAGAGGTGGTAAGAAAAGACGTGGTAAAGATGCTTGAGTTAGGGATAATCTACGCAATCTCCGATGGAATGGGTGAGTCCCACACAAGTCGTGCCTAAGAAAGCGAGGCATCACAATTGAGTTTAATGAAAAGGTGTGCCTATTCCTACTGCTTAGTTACCGGTCATGAGTTTGTATTGATTTTCGATGCCGAATGATAAGACTAGAAAGATCATTTTCCCTACCCTTTATTGATCAAATGCTGTAGCGCCTGAGTGGTCATGCATTTTATCGCTTTTTGGATGGTTTTAGTGGCTATTATCAAATTCACATCGATATACATGACCAGGATAAAACTACTTTCACATGTCCATATGGCACTTTTGCATTTAGAAGAATGCCGCTTGGGTTGTGTAATGCACCACGACATTCCAAATGATGCATGATGGCAATTTTTGCCGATATGATAGAACATTTCATGGAAGTTTTTATGGATGACTTTAGCGCTTTTGGTGATACTTTTGATGAGTGTTTGTTTAACATTGATAAGGTGCTTAGACGCTGTGAAGAGACAAACTTAGTTTTAAATTGGGAAAAGTGTCATTTCATGGTAACTGAGGGAATTGTTTTAGGACATAAGGTATCGGGAAAGGAATAGAGGTCGATAGAGCAAAAATAGAGGTAATTTCTAAGCTTCCTATGCCTACAAATCAAGACTCTACGCTCGCTCTTGGGACATGCGTGTTTTTATCGTAGATTCATTCCAGTGTTTTTCCCACATTGCTAGACCTCTTACTCTTCAATTGATGAAGGGAGCCCTTGTGTTTTGATGCGGCATGCCTAGATGCTTTTCGAACTCTTAAGAAACTTCTTACTGCTCCTATCTTGGTAGCACCCGATTGGTCTAAGGGGTTCGAAGTGATGTGTGATGCAAGTGATTATGCCGTAGAGTCGCCCTAGGTCGAAGATTGACAAGTTGTTTCGCCCTATCTACTATGCGAGTCATACCATGAACTCGGCTCAACAAAAGTATGCCACAACTGAAAAGGAACTTTTAGCTGTTGTTTTTGCTTTCGATAAGTTCCGGTCATACTTGGTTGGATCGAAAGTCATAGTTCACACTGACCATGCTGCGTTGAGATATCTATTTGCCAAGAAGGATGCAAAACCACGCTTGTTGAGGTGGATATTGCTTCTTCAAGAATTTGACGTAGAAATTAAGAATCGAAAGGGGTGTGAGAACGTAGTAGCTGACCACCTCAGTAGGATGGAACAGGGAGACAATAAACACTCTATTAGGGGTTGAAATTGATGATCATTTTCGGATGAGCAGCTTGTTCAGTAGTGGATACGATGCTCCCGGTTGCGAGGAAATTTCCCGCAGAGAGAGGAAAGAATGGGAACCCTTGGTATGCACCTTTGTTAATTATTACGAGTGTGGATTTGTAGATCCCGAGTTTGATGAAAACCGTAAAAGAAGTTTTTAGTGAGGTAAACCGATATGTGTGGGAAGATCCCTTAATTTTTAGGCTATGTGTCGATGGAATCTCGAGGAGATGTGTTGATGACAAAGTGAGATAGTGAGTATTCTCTCGCTTTGCCATGATAAAGAGGCCGTGGCCACTTCTCGGCGAGAGAACAAATAAGTAAAGGTGTTACAAAGTGGGTTCCCACCGCCCACTATTTTCAAGGATGCATATGCTTATGTTAAGATGTGTGATGCCTGTCAACGCTCAGAAGGATTTCTAGAGAAATGAGATGCCCTAAACCGATATTAGTGTGTGAAGTATTTGATATATGGGGATTAGACTTCATGGACCATATCCGCTTCTTTTTCGGGAATCAAGACATTCTTGTCGCCTGTGTGATTACGCTTTCAAAGTGGGTTGAGGCAATTGCTTCACCTACTAACGACAAACATATAGTCATAAAGTTTCTTAAGAAACATATTATATCCCGGTATGGAATACCTCGAGCAATAATCGCGACAATGGAAGTCACTTTGCTAATAGAGATTTCAATAAGCTTTTAATGAAGTGCGGGTCACTCATAAGTTAGGCACCGCCACCATCCTCGTACTAGTGGCCAAGTAGAGGTGTCCAATCGGGAATCAAAAGGATCTTGGAGAAGACAAAGTGAATTCTAACCTTAAGGATTGGTCAAAAAGTTAGATGATGCGCTTTGGGCACACCGAATCGCTGCTTTAAGACACCAATAGTATGTCACCCTACATGCTCGCTTTTGGCAAGGCTTGCCATCTCCCGTAGAGTTAGAGCATAAGGCCTATTGGGCGATTAAGAATCTAAATATGGATGACGATTAATCGGTGAAAGAAGGATGGCTCAGCTTGAACGAAAGTTAGATGAGTTTCGCTTTCAAGCTTACGATTGTTCGGCAAATATAAGGAAAAGACCAAAATGCTTCATGATAAGTTGATCAAACCTCGTATTTTCGACGTAGGTGATGAGGTCCTTTTCTATAATACTCGCCCCATTTATTTCAAGGCAAACTTAAGTCAAGGTGGTCGACCATATACGGTATTGCGAAGTTTTCGACTCAGGAGCCATCGAGGTAACACATCCAAGCATGGAACTTTCATCACGAACGGCCTTCGCTCTAAAGAAGTATAAGAAGTTACCATTCGATGAGGCTCTCAAATTGTGCATTTGACTGATCCCGAGTCTTGATAAATCGCTTCTAAGTCTTAGTCGAGCCAACGACGTTAAACAAAAGCGCTACCGGGAGGCAGCCCGTTAATAATAATAATAATAATAATGATAATTTGAATAAGCCTAGTCTTAATGAAATGTAGAATTTGTATGAAAGATGAACACAACGCACAACCAAGTCTCAAGATGAAGGTTTGAATGTTATTAAGATGGGAACGATTAGGTGGTTATCCGAAAATCCCGAGGGAGAATACAGAGAAAAATTCAAACACTTCATTTCTTGGACTTAGGTTGTAGAACCCTTGAGAATCTGGGTATAAAAGACTCAACACTCTTTCACACATTTCATTTTATGATCTAGTATGTTTCAAATTTCTAGTAGTTGTAGTATAGTGGTGAGTATTCCCACCTTAATAAAACCTGTGTAATAAAAAAATGAAACTAGAATAGCCGACTTGACTACGATATATGCTCACGTGATACTCTCTATTTGCCTATCGAATTTTCTCGACGTGACAGGCCATTATCTTATTATTCCCATATCCCTATTGCATACTTTTGCACGAGGACCATGTCCCGTGTTTGCTTCGTGTTTGTTTTGTTTTGGTTTTGATATGTGGATTCGGTCGTGCTTTCTCATGGTCGTTACGGGATTCGTAGCACCTTTCTCGCCAAGTTTATAAGCTAAGTTTTCTCTCTATCTCATTTACACTCTTAGAATAATGCAAAATCGTAAGTGGGGGTAGAGTCCGTTGGTTTAGAAATGGCGTAAGTGCTTAAACCCTTAGTTTTTGATTCTTTTTCGAGCATTATTTAGTTGATTAAAATAATCAGATAAGGTATATATTTCATGGATTTAAAGATGTATTGATCAATTTGGATATGTATAACTAAAGTGAACCGTAAGTGCATTTTAACCCCAAATTTATTTGTGTAATCGATGTTGCGTGGAATATCACTTTGCGGTAATAAAGGTCAATCTTGAGGATATAAGGTCATTATAGGTGATTCCTCCGGAGAGAGGGTACGGCGGTTATTTAGAACAAGGTGGCGGAATAAGCATAAAGTAAATAATAAAGAGATTGGGCCGGTGGTTAGCGGCAAAAGGGAGAGTTTGGTCAGGTGTGTATTTTTTTCTCTCGATCTCCTTCTTCGTTACATATGATCCTCTATTTATAGACAAGTAAGTCGGTCTCATCGCTTCTTGATTAGACAAATAATGATATAATAAGAAATAACTTATACAAGTGTCATAAGTATCTTAAATAAATATCTCGCATGCACTCGAATCAAGTAAATAGTCATGCCACCGAATCGATGTCTCCCGCAAGCGATTTATATCGTGGTGATGATGCGATCGGCCGGGTACGATCTTGCCTTGATTGTAAGGAGAGAGGAAACCATATGAGGAGGGAGCTACGTCCGGTTTGGAAGTGGGCGGACAGAAAGACGGCTGGACCTAGCGCCGCCTTGATATAAATGGGGCGGCTACAAATGGCGAGGCCCATGATATTTATATTGGGCCGGGTTGGCTGCCCAATCCATTGGAACAAAGGTCCCCGCTCATGGGTTAGGTATATCAATGGCCCCTACTCGCGATCGATGTGCCCCGCCAGCGAGAGTAAAAGTATGTCAAAGAAGTGAATACCACCAGTAGTTGCCGTGGCTTGTAGCGAATGTGCTTTGATCGCCGATAGTCGCTATATCGGCCTTAGTTGCCAACAACGCCTGGTGGGCTAAGTCGCCGACAACGCCTGGCTGGGCTTAAAGATGACCGCCGTAGTCGGGCGACTGTAATTGAAAAGGAATGTATCGTGAGTTCAAACGTCGCGTCACCACGTGAGAGGTTGCGTGATGATCCGAATCGCCGCCATTCTCGATTGGTCGCCGCTTGGGGATACGAACCGACGCCGCTTAGACGATCACGAGACAAGACGCTTCAAACGCTTTGAATTTCAAAATCGTGATAACTGCTCCCGCCTTTTCTCCTCTATAAAAGGGGGTCCTCTCCACCATTCACCACTTTTGGTGAAATCGACCTCGTGATAACAAAACTCCGGCGAAGGCGATTTCCGCGTGGTTTAACAGGTCTGATCAAGCGCTTTCCTCAAAGAATCGCCTACTTTTCACCCTTTTTCAACGATCGTAGCAAAACCTTCCTCTGCTTTCCGCTTTTTCACTTTGATTCCTTCAATAAATTGTGATTTTGATTTGTCTTCCTTGCGCTTTTGTATGAATGTTGCCCTAGTTTGCTTTGGTGTAGTATATGATCCTGATGATCCCGCTTTTTTGAGCATTGTGTACGCTTGTCTTCGCCTAAATCCCCGCTATGCTACTTCCATGATTTGCTTGCGCTTATATGTGACATATCGCTTATTCCTGTATGAATGCACATGTGATTGGGGGTAGTTTGCCTGGGGTTTTTCTGGGTTAATGCTTGGGAGAAAGGTAGGTTTTCTTCGAGTTTCTTGTTTAAAGAAGATAGAGGGGCGAGGTGTCGGGTGTACCCGCTTTCACCTCGACCCGACTATCACGCCTGGGTGATTAAACGTGTCCACCTTGCCCTTTTTCTTTTTCAAAGATGTCTTCAAGATACTCAATCAAATGAGGAAGTTCGTAGTCGCCGGTTACGGATCCGGCGACGAGGTGCGATGGTCGATGACTCGACTTGATGAGAGCAAGAGAGGCAGAGCCGGAGGATGAAGTCGCTTTATTGGCAAAGGCGCCGCTGGTGGTGAGATTGAGGAAGTAGGCGGCGACGAGGGATGAGGATAGGGTGGTGCCGAGTTCGCTGGGTAGAGGGCCGCGAGTTCTTCTAGATTCCCGGACGCCGACCGCGAGCAAGAAAAGGTCTCACAAGATTAGTCCGCGGAAGTTACCGCCGAGCCGAATGCGCAAAAGAGTGTCGACCGCGAGCTCATATCTCAAAGCGGAGGGGAATGAGGAGCCTTACAGATTACACGCCGTCGCCGGGTTATATATGACATTCCTCTCGATTATCGATTCGCGAGCACGGGAGCGACAATGTCAAGAAGAAAATGCGCCGCTAAATCAAGATTACATATGGCTCCACTTCGACCACTTTGTTGCCGGACTCAGCCTCCTTCACCCATTCTTCGTGAAGTTTATGGAGGAGCCGAGGGTGATGCCTCGCGACCTTAGTTTGGGAGTTGTTCGCGGCGTGACATCCTTTATTATAATCACCGATTGAAAGGGCGCGAACCTCTATGGGCGCTTTGCTATATTTCTACTTCTTTCTCGAAAGGCGACGCCGCCGATTCAACCACGAGTCGCCGAGTAGTGGTCGGCCCCGCTTGTTATTCGACCTCCCGATAAAGTAGCGGATCGATAAGAGATGCATGGGCGTGGAGTCACGGGTAGGATGGCCTTTGCAAAACCGCCGCAAACTCGTGACAACCGAACACCTCAAAGATATCAAAACCCAGTGACGACGGCGATGGGTTCATAGCCGAAATAAAAGATGATCTAGGCTATACTCGCAGGAACGAGGATCAAGCCCGCTGCATAACCCGAGAGTGCTTCTCGATATTAGCGAACCGTATTCGGGTTGGCGGGGCTTCCCGCCAAGGGGGCGGCGCCCCTTGCTCTCGCCGATCCGCTGCCAACCCACCCCGACCGGTACGGGAATGTCATCATGCTATATGCCTACCATCCCAATGTACCACCTGTGGAGGCGACCCTCTATGCGAGCACCGAGTAGGATTCTTACTTGTTACTTTTTGCATCCGCATCTTTCTTTTCCCCATATATTTATCTCAACACGCTTCGTGCTTTCCAGTACCATGGATAGATTGACTCAAATAAGAACTTTCATTCCGGCGAAGACGACGATCGGGAGGTGAACAGAGCGTAAATCGTGAAAGTGCAGATCGATCTTCCAAAGGTCACCCTGACCGATGGGCGGGCGGGCACCTCAAGCTCGCAGTGAAGAAGACGGCCGTGCCGCCGATGAAATCTATTACGCCACACCGGGCGAGCAAGGCAATGAAACAGATAACTCTCTTGAAGTTGCCACCTACCGTCGTAAGAAAAGGGTCAGATCTCAAGAGGTCAGCCCGCATTGATGACATCGGGCGGCGATCGTGATGCTCCTCCCCACAAAAATCCAAAAAGATGAAACCAAGGAAAAGTCCGCCGCGATAGAGAGGCAGAGGTGAGGGGGTGGCCGAGGTTACCGGGCTCGACATCCGCCGATAAAGGCAAGAAGGTTTCGAGGTGTCCGCAGCCGCGGCACCGAATCGATCACGCCGCCTAAAAATGTGCCTGTTGGGCTGGCTTCCCAAATGTCTGGTTGATGAGGGGTTTATGAGCCAACCCTCAATATTTCGGCGGCAAAGGTAATTTCGGGCGGATCGCAGATGTTCCTCCCTAAAGCACTTGAAGCTGGGCCCGCCTCAAACATTAACTTGAGATCGGTCGCGGGATCGCGGATAGGGTCGCCCCGGCGACTGCACTCACGCCGCGCAGCACCTTTGTCCCCAACGCCAAGATCTGTGGGGTCTGCTTGGCACCGCGCATGAGCACGGTAAAGTTTCCTTTGTTTTACCATATTTGTCTTTTGCCTTATTTTTCAAAGTTGATACCGACTCTCGCATATCTCTTTCTTTTCGCTTTGGCAATCGGGTTGGCCTGGCTTTATAAATGACCATATCGAGACCATATCCTCGAAGGCCGATAGTGCTAAAGCGCGGATTTGAGTCCAAGAAAGCATTGAAAAGTCCCATGACACTATGGCGCAGCAGCTTCACGGCGAAGTTGGAGTCCGAGAAGGACAAAGTGAAGCAAATGATCGCAGAGAAGAAAGCGCTGGAGGGGCGCTTTGCCCAAGAGCGCAAGGCGCGCTGGTAGCGCCGATAAGGCGCGATGAGTTTCGATAAATCGCTATTAGAAGCCGGCTGACTTCGGGCGGAAGTCGACAAAGTGCGGATAGAGGCCGAAAGCGTACGCCGCCTGATCGGAGGAGCTTGCATGCGAGCGCGTGTGGCCAAAGCTCAAGAGTTATCCGATTTGATGGAGCAGCCTTCAAGCTAAATGCGACGATGCTCATCGTGCACTCGCCAGCATGAATCGTAAGATGGCCGATAAGAGCGCCGAGGTCGACGACGCCTTTGTTATGGGCTTCACCAGTATGGCTATCATCTTGCTCGCCGCTTATGGGCCCGGGTAGCGAGGATCCGGATGTTGAAACTTTGCGACCGGATTCTCACACACCTTTCGATGAGGAACTAAGGGCTTTCCATGCGCGCGGATTCCTTATTCGATAAGGAGCTCGAGGCCTATGCTCCAAAGCTTGCTCTCGATCGGGTCGCCCCGCCGCTGTAGTAAAATAATCTGAGGGAGTTAGTTCGCCGCGAGCTCGAACCGTCGACGCCGGCGTGGAGATGATGATGAAAACTCATGAGCGAATCAAGATCGATCGGCCAAGGCGCCACTCCGCTGCTTCTCCGAGTCGGGTCGACAAGCTACTCCACTCCTCCTTCACTCGCCAATATTCAAAACGAAGACAAATTCCTGCATGAAGCTTAGCTTTGCTTTTGTCTTGATCTCGCTTGTAAATTCTGCTTTGACTTTGCCTTTACTTGATTTGTAATTTGCAACTTATTTTTACTTTTCCGCATAACTCCTTACTTTTCCATTTGCAATTTGTATATTGAGGTTTGCTTTCTGCTCGCCATATTTGCTTGTTTGCCTCCGTTATTGTTATTGAGTCCGATCAATCTCTCTTGGGTTAGATAAGATTCCAAGCCGCTGTTGTATTTCAATTTGTGCCTCCTTGAATCTTATCTAAGCCAATTGTTCACCGCTATTCGCTCGCTAAACTGATGTCAAAGATACCGCTTTTGAAATTAAATTTCGCGGGGTGGCCTCTGCTTGATATGAGATTTGGCGGCGTGCTTTCTTGAAAAACTCCTCATATTGCCCCCACTTTTTGACGAAGGTTGAGGGAAACCGAGACCTTTGCTTAAAAATTTTCTCTCGCTCGAGTAAAATGTCAGTGTGAGAAGGGATGTAAATTTGATTTATAAAATTTTGATCACCCCGCTAGATGATAAAAATTTACAAAGAAAGCCTAGACGCTTTTATCGCTGACAAGAGGATGGCCATAACCCTATCCGATTATTACATATAGTATCTCTTAAGATTATCCGCATGCCAAGGCCTCGTTGAGCTCGTGAACCTTCTGTGGTTCTTCAAGACGTAGGTTCCTTTTTTGATCTCCTTTGCCACCGATAAGGTCCTTCCTGGGCCACAGTAAGTTTACCCTTGTCAGTTCCATGCCCGCTTGCTTTCCTATTGCGAAGAACGAAATCCCCACTTTGAACGAGTGGTCGCGATACGCTTATCATGTTCTCTTCGCTATCTCGCTTGTAGTTTAACAACCGCTGATAGGTCATTACTCTTTTTTCTTCTACCGATCGAGATTGATTTGTTTATTCAACGCGTTATCCTTGGGGTCGTGAAAGAGCTTACCCTCGATGCTTGGCAGGGCCATCTCGACCGGCTCATTGCCTCCGATCCATAAGTTAAAGCAAAAGGAGTTTCACCTGCTGGTGTTTTGATGGTGGTGCGGAGACCATAAGATGGCGGGCAACTCGCCTACCCACCCTCCTCGCTTTTGCTTTATCATCCACACTTTTCTTTAGCATCTTAATTACTTGCTTATTGCCGGCCTCACCCTGACCGTTACCCCTGTGGATATGCTACGATGATTGCCAATGCTTTACCTTGAATTCTCGCAAAAGGTTTGAAAATCCGTCATTTAAATTGTGGACCGTGGTCCGACACCACCGCCGCATGAACACCAAAGCGAGAGAAAATTTGATCGTGCAAAAGTAACCCGCCGCTTTTGCGTTTATCTTAATCATAGGTTTGGCCTCAATCCACTTTGTAAAATAATCGACGGCTACTATGATAACTTTGCATCCGCTTCTTCCTGGTGGAAATGGTCCGATTAGATCGAGTCCCCACATGTCGAAGGCCAAGGCGCGACCACAATGCTCGCTTCGACAGATGGTAATCGTGGGATATCCGTGATGCTTCGACATTTAGACATTCCCCGACTAGCTTCTCGTAGTCCTTAAGAATACTAGGCCAAGAATACCCGGCGTTAAAACCTTTTGTGCCGAGAGCGGCTTGCCGGATGTCCTCCGCACACGCCTTGGTGAATCTCGCTTAGAATCACCAAGCTTTCCTCTTGTCGCACACACCGTAAAAGGGGCTTTGTAGCCGACCTTCTATAAAGAACTCCGCTCATGATGATATACTTCGCAGCTCTTCTTCCGAGGGGTGCGTGATTTGTCCGCCTCATCGGGCAAAATGCCCGCTTCGATGTATGCTTGTATCTCATCTATCCAACATGCGACCACAGTGATGTGTCTATATCCATAATCTCTCGCCGCTCGATTGAGGGCGCCGCTAAATATTCGATCATGATGGAAGGGTCCGCGAGCTCCTCCTCCGAGAGAGTTTTGATAAGTAGTCCGCTTCGCTGTTGTCCTCTCTTTGATTCTCGATAAATTCGCAATATTGAAAACCCGCTGCTAGCTTTCGACAACCTTACCGTATTTTTCGAGAATATCACAATGCGTGTCATAATCCCCGAGATTTGTTTGACGATAAGTCGAGAGTCACAATAAACCTCCACATTCTCTACGCTCAACTCCTTTGCAAGTTTGAGCCCCGCTATGACCGCTTCATACTCGGCCTCGATTATTCGTGGCGGCAAACTCAAACCTGTGAGCCTTTTCGATCTCCTCTCAGAGTTCCCGGTTCCATTAAAATGACTCGCTTCCACAACCATTCCGACTGATGCCCCGCCGACGCATAATGACCAACATTGCTCGTCTCGCCTCCCGACCTCTCAAGGGTCCGATTGGCATAGGCGAGTTTGGTCGTGGCGAGTTAAAACTTGTTTCTACGATGAAGTCCGGCAAGGTTTGCCCTTTGATTGCGCTCCTAGGTTGATATTGATATCAAACTCGTAATTTCGATTGCCCACTGAGGAGGCGACCGAAAGGTCCGGTTTGTGCAAAATTTGTCGATCGGACTCGCTCTCAAAAAACAATTATTGTATGGGATGTGAAGTAGCCCCCGAGTTTGCGGGCAAAGAATAACAAGAGAGTAAGCTAATTTTTCAATGTTAAAATAGCGGCTTCACCGGATCGAGCTTTACTTACATAAAACACGGATTTTGGAGGTTCCGGCCTCTTTCACAAGCACGGGCGCGATGTACCAACTGCCGCCGCTAGATATAAAATAGCACATCCCCTACCGCCGGATCGACTAAGAGAGGTGGCTTGCCCAGTATACTCCTTCGGGCTTGAAAAGCTTAAGAACATTCCACTTCTACTAAAATGTCTTATCTCCTTTCGTAATTTTAAAGAAGGGAAGACACTTTTCGGCCGACTTTATATGAAGTCGACCAAGTGCGATAATGCGCCATTTAGCCTTTGAACTTCCTTGATCGCTTGTGGGCTCCTTCATATCGAGGAGAGCTTGTATCTTTCTCTGGTTTGCCTCGATGCCGCGACGGCTAACCATAAAACCTGTAAACTTGCCCGCCGAACCCCAAATGTACATTTTGGTCGGATTGAGTTTCATAGAGTGCTTTTAACATTGTTGAGAGTTTCTCAAGATCGCCAACGTGGCTCGCCTCCGCCGACTTCACCACCATGTCATCTATATAAGCCTCCATATTCCTTCCAATTTGCGAGCTGAAAACTTGGTTGACCATTCGCTGATACGTCGAACCCGCATTTTTCAACCCAAACGGCATCATCTCATAGTAATAAAGGCCCCCAAGAGCTCCTCAAGCGGTCATCTCCTTGTCGGATTCAGCCATTCGCACTGATGATACCCCGAGTATGCATCCAAAAACTCAACACCTCAAAGCCGTAAATCGAATCCACCAATCTATCTATTCGAGGAAGTTGATAAGGATCTTTGGGACAAGCTTTGTTGAGATCGGTGAAGTCCACGCACATCCTCCACTTGCCGTTATGCTTCTTGACCATTACCACATTTGCAAGCCGTAGGATAAGCAAGCTCTTTATGATACCCGCTTCAAGAAGCTGCACTTTCTATCTTTACAAACGCTTCTTTCGTATGAAAATCGGGCGTGTCGCCGTTGTATCGGTTTGAAGGTTGAATCCACGCCGATGATGGAGGGCGACTTGGCCCGACTCCTCGCATATCTCAGGACAACCCATGCAAAGGCACTCAGTTTTCCTTTAGCATCTTTACCAACTCTTCTCTCTCAGCAGAGCTTAACCTAGCCCCAAATTTAATCTTCTCGTCAGTGTACTCGCTGATGACTATCTCTACTAGTTCATCTTCAAAGAGCGAAATCGGGCTCATCCTCGACTTGTAGCGCTTTCACATTCCAACTCACGGGCGCTTGCTCGCCACATTCCCGATCATGTCGACCATTCCTTCAACCTCCGTACCCCAACCGTGGTCTCTAGCCTCACCTCATTTCTCGTATATAATTGAGGATCGCGCGGGCTCACCGATAGACGCTCCAACTGATCACCAACATAAAACTTTGCTCACGATGGGGATGGAGGTTACCATCCGAAATTGACGTAGAGCCGGTATCCCTAAGATCATATTGTAGTTGGACCGTAGGTCGACCACCAAGAAAGCGACCTTTCTGCTCTAAAAGGCGATAATCGCCCATTTGCACGCTCTAAATCGATGGCCCTTGACACTTACTTTGTGATTTGTAAACCCTCAAGCGGTGCCGCAGCGGCCTCAAACCGAGTCGCCAAATCCCAACTCTCAAGCAATCAGAGTATAGAATGTCACGGCAGCTCCTCGTGTCGATCATCACCCGCTTTACGATGCACGGTTGATAACCGCCGACACACACAAACACATGTCCTCAAAGATTGGTTGAAGCCACCAACTCACTTCGAGTAAAAGCCAAAGGGCTCTCGCTTTCTCGCAAAAAACCGGTTTTTCCACATGTTTGTTGATCGAGCCAATGCGACTTTAATCTGATTGTTGCCGGGCGGAGTCTCGGTTATCATCCTTATACTCCGATCAAACCGGGCGGGTCTGCTGATTCCGCCTATCTCACTTCCCCGCCGCTTTGCTTGTATCTCGCCGTGGCCGCCGCGAGCAAGTAACTTCTCCACCGCCGCTTAAATCAGATGCACTCGGTCGTGGTGACTTTATCTCCGGTGGTACCCACAGACTTGCTAGCGCCGCGACGTGAATCTGCGACTCACGGGATAAGGCTCGGGTACTTCATCTCAACCTCGCTTAGCATTTGAGTGTAGAGATGTTGATGGGGTAAATGCTCCTCTTGAACTTACCGGTTTCTTGATGTCCCGCTCATTACCTCTCGCGGTATCTTTCGCGGATCAAGCCACCACTCTCTGCTTATTTTTACTCGAGGAAGATGCTCCTCATTACTCACCGCCGCGACGATTTCCTCGCCGAGCTCAACATCTCCTCGCAAGTTCGCCGGTGGGGTTAGCGCCAAGAATGATTTCAGTACCCCGACTCAACTCGCTTCGGTCCGCTTCATCACGACGCTTGTCCGCCAGCCTCTCGTTAGCTCATAAACTTTATAGAATCGCCGTAATAGCCGCGAGTTCCTCGCTCGCCTCGACGGACCTCGTGATAGATCGATGTGTGTTTTCTTTGGTCCCCCCCCGATCGAACTCCGCTTATGAACTTGTTAACGAGGTCGCCCCATGATGTAACCGAGGCCGGAGGTAGACTCGAATCCATGACGCGCTCTATCCTCGCATAGATCCTACAAAAGCAATGCACCATGCATCCTCGCTAGCGCGACACGCATCGATCCTCGCTTTGAAAAGCGGATAGCCACCCAACGGATCTGTTATTCCATGATAATTGGTAAAGTTGATAATGCGCTCTTCGCGCGCTTCTTTCAAAATATCGTGGTGAAGCACACTTGTTCCCAGTGGGAAATGCCCTTTGCTCCTTTGGCCCCGCTGTAATTCCTCTATCTCGCTTTTTCATTACCCCCAACTCTTCCTTATTCTCGGGACGGGTATGTTCGCCGTGATAACCCCTTTTATCTCGAGAATCCCCGCCTCCATGCGAGTGTAAATCGACCGATTATTTCTTTGTGTTCCGGGAGTCGCACATGTCGCCGCATCGTGGCCCCAAATAACAAAAGTCGATCTCTTACGCGACGCCGCATGATCGCTCCCTGTGTTTCGCTTGCCGAGCTTGAGTTTTTGGGAGCCGCCACCGATTTTTTCGAGTGGTGCGGGTCAGAGACTTGAATTTTCGGATAGGCCGAGGTGGAAGTCCTCGCCATTAAAAGCTCATTTCCCAACCGCATTTCTTCTACATACTCCATATGTGCTCGCAAGGCTAATCTATTCGAATTTGGCGGTACGGATGCCTTATCTCGCCTCGTAGCATTCAAACGAAGTTCCCGCTAAATTCTCTTCACGCAATCCCGCGGGCACGAAGTTTTTTCCTCGTATGAAATCCTCATGTCCGGCGTGATATCCTCCTAAAGACTACCCCTGTAAGAAATCACCTTTCGGTTCTCTCCTCCCTCTCTTCATGGGGTTCTGTGAATTTGCTTAGCTGGGGTGGTAGGGTTTATAGCTTTTCCTCCAACCATTTTTAGAAAAGTTGTTGTGGGTATGTGCTAAATGGGGATATTTGGCTATTCGCTTTGATGATTTTCTCGAGTGGTATGTTTGGGAGTAAAGGCGATAGTTTAAGGGCTCTGTTCTTTTGAATCCTTGATGATTAAGAACTGAGCTGTAGATTTAACCAACCTTTATGTTTATAGATGGACTCGAAAAGTAGTTTGCATGTGATGATGATGATGAAGGAGTTCCTTCCGGTTGTGACGATCCGATCGCTTATCCAACCTTGTCGCCGCGCGTGAGATCCTCTTGCGGGAGCAAATGATCTTGACGAGAATGATATTGATGCTTTTCCCGGTAACGGAGCCAACTGATGTTGCGTGGAATATCAGTTTTGCGGTAACAGTGTCAATCTTGAGGATATAAGGCTGTTATAGGTGATTCCTCCGGAGAGGGTACGGCGGTTATTTAGAACAAGGTGGCGGAATAAGCATAAAGTAAATAACAGCAGATTGGGCCGGTGGTTAGCGGCAAAAAGGGGAGAGTTTGGCTGTGTGTATTTTTTCTCTCAGATCTCCTTCTTCGTTACATATGATCCTCTATTTATAGACAAGTAAGTCGGTCTCATCGCTTCTTGATTAGATAAATAATGATATAATAAGAAATAACTTATACAAGTGTCATAAGTATCTTAAATAAATATCTGCATGCACTGAATCAAGTAAATAGTCATGCCAGGCGAACTGATGTGCTGTCCGCGGCGACGATATCGTGGTGATGGCGATCAGCGGGTACGATCTTGCCTTGATTGTAAGGAGAGGAAACCATATGAGGGAGGGAGCTACGTCCGGTTTGGAAGTGGGCGGACGTAAAAGACGGCTAGACCTCAGCGCCACCTTGATATAAATTCGGGCGCTACACAAGGGCGAGGCCCATGATATTTATATTGGGCCGGGTTGGTCGCCCAATCCATTGGAACAAAGGTCCCGTCATGGGTTAGGTATATCAAGAATATGAATTCATTGTTCACGTAAGCCTTTGATATTGAAGCGAAAATTTTAAATCAGATCCATTCAAGATCCTAGTGGTTATTCTAGATAATTGCAAAGAACTTAGTACCTAATTTTTGAACGATACCGTGAATATCTCAAGGTTTGAATGTGATAGAAAGGATATAAGTTAAGTGGAATGAAAAGAAAATACCAAATTAAGATGAACTATATATATGTCGGTTGTAGCTACCAATGATTTGAGTGCAAGTAGGTGTTATCACTAAAACGCCCTATATCACTACGAGGTTTAAAAGCTCCCGATCGCTCGATGATAGTAGTCCAAATAGTGGTGTTATCACGAAACATCCTATTGCCGAATGAGGCATAGGATACACATGTGAAATTAAGTTAAATTTAAAAAAATTGGCAAATGACAATGTGGAAAGTTGGTTTACAACTTAGTTATCTTCCTCGACTATCCTCAAAGATAAACCGAATGATATGCTTTAGTGGATTATCCTAATAAGTACACGGGAGAACTTTGTGTGGAACTATTACGCTTTATACCTAGGAAATTTATTAGGACTGTCTCGAATGGATATTTGTGCGCTTGCTTGATTTATTCAAGAGAGGATAAGTGGAAATTGAAAAGGCTTGTCACACATACTGCTATACATTTATATTATGTTAACGTGTAGTTATGATTCAATGGTTGCATCATCTGATTGTCATTAATATCTTATCTTCATGAATTTTTCCTCATTCATTTTGTTTTATCGCTTGTTTTGTTCGAGGACGACCAAAAGCTAAGTGGGGGGTTGTGATAACGGAAAAATTCACAGTTATTTTTATAACTTTTCACCCCGTTTCTGATATCATTTTGAGCACTTTTGTATCATTTCGAGTCTTTAATTCCTAAGTTTCATAAAAATATATAAGTAGTAACTATTATATAAAATATCGTATTTTTATCGTGTTTTTACTAGTTTTTGTACCGGTTTAGTAACTGGAGTGTCGTGGTCGGATTTACGCTTTGGTATTTTGGTGGTTCTTTGCAGGATTATACATTGACCAAGATTCCACGTAACGACATGTTTTGAGTCTAAAAGATGTGTTTAGAGGATTAGAAGAAGATGCCACAAGTTTACGAGTTCAAATGGATCAAATTATCTTACATACTTAAAACCAAAACCTGTTTCGACAGAGATTTGACCCAGCTTAGAGGCATTTTCAGGGGATGACTTCTTAATGAAAGTTGTAGATCTTCACATAAGATTTCCAACGCACTTTGAATCACGCCAATTGGAGTTCTACAACTCAAGTTATGGTCAATTGACTAATCAATTCGGATTAGTAGAAATCCCAAATATCTTCGTAATACGAATGGCTCATCAAAACGACATTTTCTGAAGAAGTTTCCTTCATAAAAGTTGTATATCTTCAAGAAATATTTCCAATGGGATTTGAATCAAGTCAATCGGACTTTTACAACTCAAATGGTAGTCAAGTGGCTAATTGATTCAATTTCGTAAAATATCAAAAACGCTCGGAGGAACACGAGGTACTCAAGAAGACGTTTTCTGAAGAAGAGTCCTTCATGAAAGTTGTAGAGTTTCCCGAGACCGTAATTTTGGCATTTCGCTTGCAATTTTGGAGGTCTACAACTCAAGATATGAATTTTAGAAGTTTTATTCCAAAATATATAATTTTTATCCTAAAAATATAAATTAGGGGATGAATGTAATCATTGCACCCGGTCTAGACCGCCCCTACCCGGTCTAGACCGCCCCTGACTTTGCTATATAAGGACGCATTCAGAGAGCGGAGAAGGATATATAATATATACACCTTATATATATATACTCAGTATATATAGATCTAACTCCTCGCTTTTTTTCTTTAGTTTTAGTAAAGGCATTATGCCGGGAATAATTTAGTAGTAGTAGTATCGTTGTAATGCTCGGAAATTATCGGAAGTTCGGTGTTGTCAAGTCGTTGTAATGTCCTAAGACTACGATCTCTAATCAATAGTTGTAATCGGGTAATTTTATTTATATATATATATAGATCTATTTCCATTTTCTTCCTCTTCTTTTTTTTATCTTATTCGGGCCGTATATATATATATATATGTTTTGTATAAATTAATTAAAATACCGTTGTAATAGTATAGTTATCAATAGTTCGTTGTTTCGATCTTTCATTTACTTTTACGTATTTTACTTACGCATTTTATTTACGCACTTATATATATATATATATAGTATATTTACTTTTATGCAATTATATATATTATTAGCTATATAACTATATATCTATATATATAAATACATATATGTACTTATAAAAAAAATGAATTCGCTTTTACTTTCCGTTGTTAATATAATTTCCGTTAATCATTCCGTTATTATCGCTAAAATGAATAGCTAAACGTCATTTATAGTCGAATTATGTAAAACGAGTAAAACGCCCCAAGGGGGATTAAACGGGAGTTGTGTAGCACAGTAAAATAATGTTTTAATGAGTAATCCACGCCCTAAAACTTAATCAACGCCTTTGAATTAAACGATCATTTAGTTCATCACACACATATCGAACCTATAAATGTATTTTGCGGTGAGATGTGGGAAAGCGGGTTTTGGGATCGCTATGTGATTCGCCTAGTTGTTAGGACCGCTTTCCAATACAGAGGTTTGTCATCGTTGTTCGAGCGACTTCAAGAGCATAATCATGTTAGGTTAATTGGTTTTCTAAAGGGAAAATTAATTAACTTCGCATAGGTGTTGAGCGAGAGTTGTTCGATCTTAACACCGCAATTAGGAGTTGGCACCGTGGATGTCGTTAAAATTATCGTGGAAAGGAAGGTTGGTTAATACACGCCCTTGTCAAGTCTTCCTTAGGGGTAAAAATAACTCGTTGGATCATAATTCGCCATACCTTTTAATAACTGTAACTACAACCGTTAGCTAATTTTTACTTTCGCACTAGTGTAATATCTCTCCACCGCAATCTTGACCTAAACCAAGTTCTACGCCGACTTTGGTACTTAAACGTTGTTCCTGTGGATTCGACCTTGTTATCACTATACTACTGTTGACTCGATACTCTCTCGGTTAAAGTTAGCAGTTAGTTATTTTGCTACCAATCCACCACGTAACATCATCATCCTGCATATAAAAAGCTTCAGAAATAAATGGCACATAATTCATAACCGAATTAATACCATAATTAACATTCTCGACCTTGATGATGTGGTGGTCCTTGGTCTTTCGACCCTTGCTCGACCCTTGCCTTTACCATTCTTTCGAACTCGCAATCACCTTGTAGTGTCCTCGTCTTACCACAAATCCAACAGCCCCTTTTGGCCTTTTTTCCGGATTCTTTGTCATTTGACTTTTTCTTTTCTTGCCATGGTATTTCCCTTTGTTAGTTTTAGAACTCTCCCCACCTCCATCACATGAATGGAAGTGGATTCATCAATTTCCTTGCCCTTGGTTTTAACCTCTCCTGCGCTCTCGAGGATTCCTCAACGCGCAGATGGCTACCAAGTTCAACCAAGGAGAGTTCTTCCTTTTGTGTTTCAACATATGCTTAAAATCCTTCCATGATGGTGGTAGTTTGTCAATGATACTAGAAATGTAAATGGCTTCATCCATTTCCATTTTGTGTTGTGCAAATTGGCCTAAAATGCGTTGTAGTTCATTGAATTGTTCCATTACTGCATCGTGAATCTACCATCATGTATTTCATAAAATTACCAACTAGAAACTTTTAGCGGATGCATCTTCATTTAAATACTTAGTTTCTAGTGCATCCCATAACTCTTTGCGAAGCAAAGTTTTGATAAATGTCAAATAACGAATCGGACATACCATTGACAATGTGACTAATGATGTATGTAGTCATCATTTTCCCATTTGTTCCGCCTTCGCAATTCCTCCAACGGTGCATCATCATCAACTTCTGGTATTTCTGTACTAAGAACATACACCACTTTCAATGTTGTGAGAAGGAAATGCATCTTCCTTTGCCACCTCCGGAAATCAACTCCTTCAAACTTGTCTAATTTCCCGAAATTCATCATCAACTCCTTTGCATTCACCATTGTGATCAAAACAATAAATTTAAGAAGATTGTCGTTGTTTTGGTGGTCTTGATTGATCACCAATGCTATAAAAAACCTCGCAAATTTTATGAAGAATGGATCCTCGCAAATACGCTGTATATCATTTCCCTTCTTAAATTTATTCGACCTTAACTTGTCCGGAGTATCATGAATAATTTAAGTGAGATACAGATCGAGAGCCTTGCCTTTTGTCTGTGACAAAATAGATCAAAAGATTACTTGAAGTGTTTAGATGTTTAAGACTTTATCAAGGATGCATACAATTGTTGTGTGTTTGTTCAACAATGTAAAAGAGCCTTTATGGTACTTGGATTGCAGAGAAATAAGTTACAAGTTCGTAATTTAAGGTTGCAACCTAAGTGAAAATGTATCACTTGGTTATAACCACTTAAAAGCGACTCAAGAGAGATCTAAAAATCAGCTGGCACACCAAAGTAGGCGCCTGTGATCAACGAAAAACCGCAAAACTCTCTGCTCAACATTTAGGCATGCTTTGAATCACCACAGCGTATTGTCCACTCTGCTTCACCAAAAAGCTGATTTTTGGTCCTTTAAATGGTTTTCCGGTCCTTTAAGCCGATTTTCTCGAACTATACTTGCTTATTTTCCATCCTCATACTCATATACACTTATATAAGCGTCAAGACTCCGCACTCTCCAAACTTATTATTAAGTGTTACGAGTATATCTACCTCAGATTAGCGCTCGACACTTCAACTGGCCATGATTATACTTAAATCACCAACAAAGACTGTCGAAAAACAATTTCTTTTTGTTTTTTATTTTATTTTTAAACACGGTTTAATCCCATGTCATCTAGCCGGGTCCTAATTTTCCGAGTCAGCTGATCCGAATGGTGCCGGGCAAAACCGCGGCTGCTCTTGTTGCTGCGGTTTCCATAGCAGCTCTCTCTTACTTCATCTGCAACACCCCTCGATCAAAACCTTCATCCCGTCGGAGCTATTACAAGTCTTCGCGCAGAAAATACAGAGATGGGCTTGTGGCTGCTATTGGGAACACCCCTTTAATCAGAATCAACAGCCTCTCTGATGCCACTGGCTGTGAGGTAATCTCTTAACGACAATTATGTCCATAATTTGTTCAGACTAAGTTTTTTCTTTTTCTTTTTTCCTCAACGTCTCATAATTCTACTTGTACTTTCCTTTTTAGATTCTTGGTAAAGCAGAGTTCTTGAATCCTGGAGGAAGTGTCAAAGATAGGGTGGCTGTGAAGATCTTTGAAGAGGTGACTTCACTCTCTGGCTCATGTGTTTGCTTGGAAATTTTCGAACTTGTTTTCTCTGATGTACGAATCTTTAGCTGGTTGATGATTTGATTAATTGTCCGTAGAGTGAAATTTAAGAGCCCATTTAAATAAGAGTGGTTTTGGCTGCCATATTTTATCACCCCAGCATTCCCCAGTTTTCTGAATTCTGATTGTTGCTACTCAGTTTGCAGTTGCATTCCCTGTAGGGGAACTTTTTGTAAATCAACAAAAGAAATCATTGATTGAAGAGGTTATCCTACTTGATGAAATTAATGTTGGCAATGTTTGACGTTAGAAGGTAGTAGCAGTTAGGCTCTCTAACTTTCCTACTTAAGTACTTAACCCGTTAGTTACTTAAAATTGAAGTGGATTAGTTAACTTTGTGTGCTATCCATGTTATTTGCGTGTGTATAAAGTTCTTATGTGCTATTGATGAATATCAGGAATAAGACGTTCATTTTTTTTCTTTCTTTCTGTGGCATGTATTAATGCTGGTGGAGTGGAGATGCCAGTTTCATTGTTTGATTTACTCACTTGCACAGAAAAGCTGATTAAAACATAATTTACTATGCTTGTAGTGGTGCTGAATCTTTGCTTCACCTTTACAATTGTTTGTAAATCTCATTTTAGTCGACTCCATTGATTTTAAAGCTGTCTCTTGTATAGGCGTTGGAATCGGGAGCTCTAGCTCCAGGTGGGGTCATTACTGAAGGAAGTGCTGGAAGCACAGCCATTAGTCTTGCAACAGTAGCTCCTGCTTATGGATGCAAATGTCATGTGGTCATTCCAGATGATGCTGCCATCGAGAAGGTATATAGGACTATATTCGATTTACCTTTTAAATTATGTTTTTGATCAGTTTTGTGGTGGTACTATTGATTTGTTTAGTGGTGGTTCAAGGGTGTTTCTGATACGTTTTCAATGAATTGTGTTGGCAGTTTTTTTTTAAGTTGAATACTTAGCGTCTGTAATTCTTGAGGAACGTCGTGCTCTCTGTATAGTTGCAAATATACTGGTTCTGATCTCAATAAGTTGATGTTTTCAGTCACAAATACTGGAGGCCCTTGGTGCTACAGTTGAAAGGGTAAGACCAGTTTCGATTACACATAAAGACCACTATGTCAATATTGCTAAGAGAAGAGCACTAGAAGCAAATGAACTAGCTTTTCAGCAAGCAAAAGAAACATTAGATGAAAATATACATCTGAATCCAGCAAATGGATACATAGCTAAAAATGGAAACCAGGGTGAAAAAAATTCTAAGAACAACAAAGGTGGGTTCTTTGCAGATCAATTTGAGAACCTTGCTAACTTCCGCGCCCATTATGAGGGTACGGGGCCTGAGATTTGGGAACAAACTGGGGGAAAGCTGGATGCTTTCATTGCAGCTGCCGGAACAGGAGGCACTGTAGCTGGTGTTTCTCGATTTCTCAAGGTAGGATTTTCCATAATCGACTACTTTGTTTCCATCTTGTGTCTTGTGTCTTGGCTTACACTCTTCAAACAGGAAAAGGGGTCGAAGATCAAGTGTTTTCTCATCGACCCTCCCGGTTCTGGTTTGTTCAACAAGGTAACAAGAGGAGTGATGTATACAAAAGAGGAAGCTGAAGGGCGACGATTAAAGAACCCATTCGATACTATAACAGAAGGGATCGGAATTAATAGATTGACAGAAAACTTCAAGTTAGCAGAACTTGATGGGGCTTTTCAAGGAACTGATATGCAGGCCGTTGAAATGTCAAGGTTCGTGTTCTTTTCTTATTCGTATACTATTTTGACTGCCTCCCATTATCAGAACATATTTTTACGTCAATGTATGTAACTGAAAATGGTTTTATAGCAAGATTTTAATAGCATATTATGCATATCTCAGGTATCTTTTGAAAAACGATGGGCTCTTTGTTGGGAGTTCGTCAGCTATGAACTGTGTTGGTGCAGTAAGAGTGGCGCAATCAATCGGTCCTGGCCACACTATCGTGACAATTCTTTGTGACAGTGGGATGAGACACTTGAGTAAATTTTACAATGATGGGTATCTCTCTCAACATGGTTTGATGCCTTCTGCTAAAGGATTGGAGTTTTTAGGTATCTGTTAGAAAAGTTTGGCATTGCTTACAGTTTCCAAGTATTTCTTGAATTCTTGTAATGAATGATGAGCTTGTTCTGGAAATTTAGTATATCCGCTTTGAGCAATCTGGTAGGTCGGGAGAAACTTTATGGTACAACGGTTGTATAGCAATAGTTGTAACAAGTGGATGGACGTGAGCTATACAACTCACCCGCACGGTACAACGATGTTATAACGGTTGTACCTTAATTTTTTTTTTTTTCTTAACATGTCAATTATAACTAGTTTTGTAAATTCAAGTGATTACCAGATCACTGCACTGGCATCAGACTTTATAATTTCTATCATTCTTAGCAGGATTGAGCAAAGAACCATCTATAAACTTCATTTTCCCATTTCAGGACAAAACCATGCTTATGGTTCTCTTCCAACAATGAAAATTCTCAACTCCTTTTAGAACCGGTTGAACAAGAACCATAGTAGGATTTTCACCAGGATGAATATAGTAGAGATTGCCTACATTACTCATGTTGTTCACAACATCATTATTCTGATTAGCCATCGATACAAGAAGTGTATGTAACTGAACTTCCAGAACTTAAGATTCAAAGTTAAATCCACGCAATCTAGAAGCAGAATTGCTTTGAACCATGTTGAAAAACATGAAGATCAAGAAAAACGAGAAGAATTATGATGAAAGCTAATAAGAAGAATTTCCCATTCGATTGAACATTTTGAATCATGAATTTGTCGTGAAATTACAAGATGATCAAATAACTAATTTAGCTATGCATATGGCTAATTCATCATTCTGATTGTTTTCCACAGCTCATACATCATTTATATAGTGTGTATAAGCTCAATCTTAACTAACTAACTAACTAACTAATTGATTTCCAACAAACTAACCACCTCACACACAAAGTGCTTGATGGGTGCCTCACTGAACTCTTCAACTATCTTTTCTCTTCATAACTTCACCAGTTTGAGCCCTTCTTTCTTCTGTATCTATAACAGACAGGATAATACCTAATTGAAACAGTTTCAAAATGCAGTAATTTCTTGGAATTTTGTCTTGAGGAACAACTATTTGCACGACTCACAATCTCAGAATCTTGTCAGTTTCAAGTTCTAGTTCTCAGGATATTCTTAGTCTTCAGGTAGCTATAAGGCCATTCTTCTAGCGCCAAAAGATCATGTTTAGCTTTTTGGAACACCAGGTCTCCCATCTAGCGCCAAAAGACAATGCTCAAAATCGTCAAGAATGAAATTCGGTTGTGATTAGGGTAATTGGGCTTCAAGAGTATACCCCCAACAAGTAATTTGATGGTTTTGTTGGTGATTTATGGATGTGCCAGTATTTAGACTGCCTACGTACCCAGAGTAATTAAGATCAAGTCGAGCGTAGTTGTTTGATAATGAGGATTGACGATCCGTCTCCCTCATAGGGGAGTTGACTGTGCTGCACTTGAAGACATGGTTGATGACATGGAGCCGTTTAAGAGACAATCATGGTCCTTTAGGCGAGAATCATGGAGAGGTTATGAGGACGTGAGTTAATGCCTAGATGATGAAGTGTAATTGCATATGAGGCCGAGACTGATTCGCCCTACACCAAGTATAAATGGCTGAGGTAAACCTGCGCCAGGTCGACAATATAGGACCATAGACGTCTTGCGTCGTGTTGACCATAGAAGACAGATGACGACTTGAGCCATGTCTCACAAAAGACGTCATACGTCGTGTTGGTAATACGATTATAAAAGCGACCTGCGTGGCCTAGCAGTAATATGATGATTTCACCGGTAAAATTCATTGTGTTTTCAGAATTCATTGTTAATTTTGACAGTGAAAATTCTCTGAATTAACAGTTGCAAACATACTCATATCCTAAATGGGCTTGAGTTCAATCAACAGATATTAAGCCCCGCTCAGTTCATGATAGCGCACACTGCATCTGAATGTCTTAAAAAGGCAAGTAATGTTCTCATAAAAAAAAAAAAAACAAAAAAACAAAAGGTAAGTTAAGCTGAAGTGAAGATCACTACTCCAAGCACAATTTATGAGTTATAAGCATAAGAAAATTGGGTAAATGATAAAGGGCATTGCAGTGTACTACACCATTACATCACTGCAATCAATAAGAGAGACTGATACAATTGATCAAGATAGCTTTCTCTCAAACTGGGACTCATGGCAATGTGGATCTAGCCAACCTTTGGAAGAAGAATTTTCCGACAATTTGACTGCCATTTTTGCACCACCCACAAGTTCTCTCAAATTCTCCACCTTATTCTCACGTTCGCTTCCACTAAACCTCTTGTCAGCTTCTTTCAGTTTCTGCTTGAACCGGTGCTTCCTAGCAGAAGAGCTTTGCTCCTGTTTTTGTTGTGATGGAGGAGCCCCGTGAGGACCTAGGTATATATGTTCTTCTTTCAAGTCCTGCAACATTGCAAAAACAGTCCTTGTTCAGATCAACATTGCAAAAACAGTACTTCTACAAAGCTGTAATCACTTCTTTTTATACTAACCTTTACTAAGCTTTCAGAATCTTGCACTGCATGAGAATCGGATTTCACTTCCTCATGGTCGCCTTCAATCTCCAAGCTTGGAATCACAAATCCATCAGTGTCTGATAACGAAGAACAACTCAAGCGCCATTTTAAGCTTTAAAAAAAAGTATACATAGTATGCAGCAAGCAAACTTGGAAACTCATTAGGGCTCAAATCAAAGATACATGCACCAGATTTAAGTCACTCTATAGCCTTCTTTTAATGGCCATAAATACAGTGCTGCACCCATAAGGATAACATCTAACATGATTTAAGTCACTCTATAGCCTTCTTTTAATGGCCATAAATACAGTGCTGCACCCATAAGGATAGCATCTAACATGAAGATATCCTACCTATTATTATAATTTAAACATAGTGCTTTCTTGGAATGTTTTAAATCTCAAAGTCGCTCCTATACTGTATGACCTCTCCAAGTGGCTGTTCGGTCTTTTTCTATAAGAAGACAACATTAATAAAAAGAAATACCGAAAGAGGTCTATGCATTGTCTTGTTTTCCCTTTAAGAGACAAAAAGGATAAACCTTGACCAATGGAGCTTTCTTTACCAGTAAGTATTTTTATCAGGTCATGAAAGGTTACACTAAAGATGCTCCTTGAAGTACACTCACATGGTCTTTATTCAAGTAGGCCGAAAGTGGTTTATATTTGTCAAATCAAGCGTGATGACAAGCTACACACGGAAGATAGTTTAACCAGACGTTGTCTACTCTTTTTTTCTACACAAGGTGATAGTATAGGGGAACAAAATATACAACCTCCCCACCCCTCCCCTTCCCCCTTCCCCCCCTCCCCCCCAGTCGTCCCTCCTACTTATGATAAAAGTATGGTGGCTCACCAGCATCCCAATGCATTTCAAAGGGTGTATTTCTAATCATCAACACAACAAAGACGAAAACTATCAATGAGAAAAACATCGGCCAGAATATTGAGCTAAAAATTATTCTGCCAGACTTCACTATGGGAAATACATAAGTTGCGTGTGTTGTAAATAAAAGAAACTTTTGCCGATGTGTTTCCTCTCAAGATGAAACTGTAAACATAGCAAGAACAACATTTTTCTCCATAAGAACAACATTTTCTCCATAAAAAAACATTCCTGGACATTGCAAATCTAAGGTAGGTAGTTGGTACAAAAACTTTGGAATGAATAACAATAATTTAAAAAAAAAAAAAAGAACCTCAGAACTGACACAAGCTCCACATCATATCAACGCGAGTTAGCTTGTGAGTTTACAAAATAAAAGTTTTGAAACATGGCAGTTTCAGAAGAAAAAGAATGAGCCCCATAAAGAAAAAAGTTAGGTAATGATAGGAACACAGAGTCATCAGTTGGCAACAACCAATAAAATCCCAAAGTTTACCCTAATCTTACATACATTTCACATTTCATTGCAGCAGTTAAAGGCATGGAAGCTAAAACCCTTCCCACAGGACCATCCAAAATCAACTGATTAAACGTTCAAACCAATAAGCAGCAGCCATAATTTACATGTAAAATTATCAAACTTGATTTTATGAGCAACAAAAACACAAGCAAAACGCATAGCATAAGATCATATATGCTGACGATTTCAAAACCAAGTTAAAAGAACATATACTCCTAACCTTTACCTTAATTATTGCAGAATATGAAGGGCATCAAAGCTAAATCTTTGCCAACCTAGGCTCAAGGACCACTCAGAATCAATGACTAGATGTTGAACCATCATAGTCATAGCTACACAATAACTACAAAGACCGATTTAATTGACTGCGTGCAACAAAAACACAGGCAATCCCCCATAACGTATGATCAGACATAAAAAATATTTCAAAACCCAAGTATATAAAAACCTATACTCCTCCTGGTCCATACGTTACCTCTAAGAGTCGAATCAAAATCAAAACACGAAATCAACAGCAAAATAATCCCATTAAATTGAGTAAATGACACAACTAGCAACAAGAAGTGCTGAAATTTCAAACTTTCACATGATCAAATTCGTGATTTTATCGAAGCTATTTTTCCCTAAAAAAAATAAAAAAATTGTAATACCCCACTCGTCTTCTTTAACTGGAAGCGTGGATGGGACTGGAGATGGCTCCATAGATTGCAGACGACCATGGGATTGGACAGGAATGGATGAAAAGAGTTTCAATTATACCGGAGGGAGTCAACACAAACCAGCAGAATCTAAACAAAGTTGAACGCTTTGTTGAGTATAAATTTGTTCTCCGTCCGTCCGTCCGTTTTTTCCCTTTCTTTTTTAATTACAGATTCGAAACGAACATGACGTGTCAAATTACACAATTACACGACAATATTTTCCTCCGAGGCAAATAAAACACGAATGTTCTGTTTGTTTTGGGTTGTAGTTTTTTTTTTGGTTGAGGTTTTTTTAGATAAAATAATTGAAATAATGATTAGAAAGTTAAGATGTAAAATTTGTGCAGATTATGAAATGATTGGTGAAATAAAGTAAAATAATGAATAAAATAATGGTAAAAAATGTAATAAAGTTGATAAAGTGAAATGATGAGAGATGATTTAATATTTTTTATTTATAATTGATTTGATTCATGGAGAATCAGAAGAAATGATTAGTGATGCTGGTGAAAAACTCCCAAAAACTCTTGACAAAACCAACAGAGTCGTAGGGTGGGAAATACTTGTGTGGTGTCTCTCAACACGGTGGAGACACCGCGTGTGGCACCATCTGACTACGCGCTTTTTATTTTGTATTTAATGCGTGGCTCTCGATCATTTCACCCAGAATTTCACCTCAAATTCCCACATCACACAAGTATTTTCCACGTAGGTCGCCACCCGATTATCCCGACCCGTCTTGAAAAATATCGATCCTGAAATTTCCGATCTTTCTCGACCGAAAAATGCGGGAGGATCGGGTATAAAACTCAATCCCGCCGGGTTTCCGATCCCGACTGAATACATATACTACATCCGTCCCTAAAATATAAGTCATTCTACACATTTAGTTTTGTCTCACAATATAAGTTTCATTCTACATTACTAACGCAACATTTATTACTATTTTCTCTATCTTACCCCTAATTTATTATCAATCAAATAACTTTTCATTACTTAACAACTATTGCATTAATGATAGTCAATGGACATTTTAGGCATTAACCATCAAATTTATGACATTCAACAACTTTCTCAATCTGTGTAAAAACACTTAGGATGACTTATATTTTAAAACTATGTAGATACACACACACACACACACATATATATATATATATATATGAAACATTTTTCATCCCGATTTAAATATCCACAACCCTAAATACTAAAAACATAAACATACTACACTATCTGCTTCCGCCGTTTCTCACGTTATTTGCACCTCTCTTCTCTCTTCTAATATTCCGTGTGTTTCTTCCTCACAAAAGCCACCCGCCTCCACCGGTCGCCGACTGCTGTCACCGTTAACTCATTTCTCCGCCCCTACATTTTGAACTATTATTTTGATCAAATAATTGTTTTTTATATTAACATGAATATATATTTTTAACATGATATGTTCGGGACAACCATTCTCGACCCGATGTGATCCCGAATATTCGGGTATCCCGATTGTCAGGACCCGACACTTATCGGGTACGGGCTCGGGAAGAAAAATTGGAATCCCGAATCTTGTCGGGGCGGGTTTCGGGTAGGAGGTTTACGGGTCGGGTCCCGACCCGATGCCACCCCTAAAAATATGCACCAGTTATTTTCATTTACATGACGATAAGTCAGAATGCCCCTGCACTCGGGCCTGGTAAGCGCTTAAATAGTCATAAATGTCCGTCAACCGCTTGACCCAGCCCCGTCCTGGCTTAGTCTAAAAGGCTAACCCGAGTTGATGAGACCTTTATGCTCTGCACTTATTAATAGGGTGAGCATTCACTTAATTTACCAATGTGAGATATCACATTCTCCCCTTATAAGGGGATCAAGCGTCCTCGCCAGACGGCCAAGACTTGTCTGGATCGCCCTTACCGGAGGTAACTAGATGTCATCCTTACACCGCTTTTCTTATGCGGTGCAAACAGCATAGTTCCGTCTGATAGACCTCAGGCCTGGTAGCGCTAAATGAGTCATAAATGTCCTGTCAACTTCTTTGACCGCCGTCCTCGCTTGGTCTAAAAGGGCTAACCCGAGTTAACAAGATCTTTATGTCTCACACTTATATAGGGGTGAAAATTCATTTAATTTACCGATGTGGGATATCACATAAGCATTTTACCTTTGTGTGGAATATTAATGACAATTTACCTTCTATAATTTATCATATAAAACATGGGCTAATGGTCCCTGCAAGGCAAATTGGTTTGGCATCTATTAACTGGTGATAAATATCTCTGGGTTCAGGTGTTGGGGTTAAAATATGGCAATCCCTTCGAGAAGCCAAATCCAACTGCTTCATCAACCTAGAAAAAGTATATGTTTGGCAGCCGCAGCCTTGCAAGAGCACATTACTGTTAGAGATGGTAACATAATCTGGGAAGGTGCTAATGAAAACAAATGTGTTGTTTATGATGCATATGCTACACTTGCTGGCTTCCAAAATAGTGAACCTGAACATGATCTGTCTTGGCTTGACATCTGGAGATTAAAAGGACCAGGAAGACTCAATTTCATACTATGGCAGCTTGCCCATGAATCCTTACCAACCCTTGATATGTTCTATATAAGACATGTTAGCAGCACTAATATTTGCAGCATTTGCAAAGAAACACCAGAATCCCACCTCCATGCTCTTAGGGACTGCATATTTGCTAGCCGACTCTGGAAAAACATCATACCCAAGGCTCGTTGGCAAGACTTATTTGGACAACAAAATGTGAAGACCTGGGTTGCCCAGAACATCCAAAGTAAAGCTGACTTTCCAGATTAGGCTTATACGTATAGAGATGTGATTTACACACTTTGGCATCGAAGAAATAAGCTATACCATAATCCACAGGCAAATCATCCTCCTATTATTGTGTTGATATCACAGATGACGCCGCGCGTGAAGAACCTAAGATTAGCTTGGAATTTGTAGCTAAATTTTTACAGTTTTTGGTTTTATCTTTTCTAGATATCTACTTTGTAAAAATACATTATTTGGTTTTACTTATTATCAATAATATAAAAGCTCGTTTCAGTGGTTATTAAGGACAAAAATAAAGAAGAAATTGTCAAAAATAACAGGTGGATTGAAAAATGGTGAAAAAGGACAAAAGACACTAGAAATGACGAAATTACCTTTGTCAAATTTAACGACTTCAATTCCACTATCAATCAAATCCACTAAATTTTTTTAATATCAAACAAATCCATTCCTATACAAGTCCACTAAAACAAAACCAAAAACAAAAAATGTATGCAGGGCATAAATCGTCCAGTGGAATGACGATTTGTCCTTTTTCACCATTTTTCAATTTCATTGAACTAAATGCCAATTAATACATAAAATTTGTCACTTTTAACATTTGTTCAATAAAACATTTACTCCCCCGTATATTAAAATTTATGGTTATTTGTTTATAAGGATTATTTTTAAACTTAATAAAACATTTAGAACACACAAAACAAATCAATGATCATAAGGACAAATTAAGAGTTTCTGGGCAAATTACCCACATCTTCTATTTATCTCTTTCTCGTTCTTCACTTCCGGAAAGAGATTCCCATGGCTGAACATGGTCGCCTCCTTTCATGACCAATTCCGATGAGGCTCTGACAACTCCCGCCGATCTGAGCCTCTGATGCTGCCACCCGATATGGTATTCAGATTCCGATAGCTTTCGATCACTCCTCAATTTGTGGAGATTCACAACTATTTCTCCTCTTTTTGATTTTTCCATGTCTTGCTTTGATTTACTGATTTAACAGCGATTTTTTTCGTAATATTGTTTTGATGCTTTGGTGATGCTTTGGCGATGGACTATTGTGCGCCGGTGTTGCAGTATTTTATGATGTATTCTTGTAATAATATTAGTAAGGGTAGTACGTTTGGAAATTATAGGTAGATGGTGAAGCCCTGGACATTTACTATATATATTGTAACTTTGTGATTGATTGGAGATATGAAAATTTTCCCAGAAAACTTTACATGGTATCAGAGCACTCGAAAAAAAATTCGTTTGAAACCCTAAGTCGAAGCAAGTTCATCAAGGCAGTTGTAGTAGAGGCGGAGAAGAAGCTCGACACTTTTTTTCCTCAGTAACACCGGGATTACAATTGATTACCACCGTTCAACTCAAATGTGATAATTATGATGAGTGGGCTCGAGCTATTCGCTCAGATTTACAAGCGAAACGAAAATTCGGCTTTCTAGAGGGAACAATTACCAAACCCACCAATGAAGGAAAGCTTGAAGATTGGTATACGGTTCATTCCATGTTGCCGGCATGGATCATGAATACCATAGAACCCTCAATTCGAACCTTCCTACTATAAAGATGTCCTCAATTCGAACCTTCCTACTATAAAGATGTCCACGAATTGTGGCCGGCGTTGAAGGATCGTTTCTCGGTGGTTAATGACATGAGAATTCGCCAGTTAAAGTCGTCCCTTGCCGAGTGTAGACAAGGTAAATGAGAAACGATCGCGTCCTACTTTGGTCGGATGAGCAGAAAATGGAATGAGTTGGCTGTGCTCGTCGTTCTTCCGGTGTGTACTTTCCGGTGCTCGTCCTACTTTGGTCGGATGAGCAGAAAATGGAAGACGTGGGATTGGATTTTTGTTTCTGGATTACTTCTTTAGGACATGTTCTTGACTTTAATAAAACAAAAAAAAAAAAAAAATCTTCAAAGTACCGTCAAATTGATTTGGTTATTGGAGTTCTTAATTTTCTATTCCTCTTTATGGGTTTGGGCACATGTTGGGTGAATTTAATTGGGGAGCATATAGACTATGAAGGGTACTCAATGCTGCCAATGCCTACACGACAATTAAGACGCAATAATTGCGATTAGAGTTAATGATTCACAAAATGTTCTTCGGGTTGCTAATGTTAATCATCAGTAGTACTCCCTGTGCACCTATCATGCTAATTCCGACCATGTTTTTTTCTTTTATTTTATTTTTTTGTTATTTTTGCCAATGCTTCATTTGTCGTTAAGTATACTTTGAATTTGATTATAAGGAGACAATCAGTACAGATTTAGTTAGTTTCTGATGCAAATGTATGCTGAATTGTGGTGAAGTTTGGACCTTTTGTTTTATTTATTTGTTTACTCAAATAGCTATGGGGTGTTGATGTTGTTTAACATTAATTATGCATGTATGTCCTCGGATAAGATTGAAAGATATGTCTCTTTAAGCCTTAGTTGTTTGACCCATGAAAAAGGAAAAAAATGGATACAAAGACCAACTAAAAAGCTGGGGATGTTGGTTTCGGTTCAAAGGTTGCATTGTGCAGCTACATTCGGTTCAAAGGTTGCATTGTGCAGACGTTGAGAGTTATGGATTGGAAAACGGATAAATTGATGGCTTTGGTAATTAATGTGAAAAATTAGAAAATAATGATGTTTTGTGGTACGATATTCTGGTTCTCATAAAAAAAATTAACAGGAAATCGATCTGAAAAATCAGAGATGAGGCCATTATTTCATTTGCAGGTAACATCAAAATCTTCTTAATATCTGTTCCTTGCAGAAAAATCATTTTCGGTGGAAAACGATTAGTTGTGTCCGTTAGAACTGTATTGCATCGAAATGCTGCCAAATGCATGCGTGTGTTAGGATTGACTACTCTTATCGTGAAGGTTGTATTTTTTGTACTTTTCTCTATTTTTTAGGGATCATTTTTCTATCTTTTTTTCTGTTTATTGGAATCCCTACAAACCTTAATCTGAATAGAGCATTATTGTGCAGTAAATGTAGTAGAGGTTTTGTTGCACATGTTTTTTTTTATTAGATCTCAATGTTTTGGATCTTTATTTTACAGAGTTGCCGTACGTAAATGCACAAATGCTCTCTACTAGGCATTGAAGAAACTTAATTGATATTGATTCCTATAAGTCCCACAATAATCAATGTTGTAAAAGTGATCTCAAATCGATCAGTTAGCTTCTTCATTCAGGGATACCTTGGTCATACATATGTATCCTAAGCTACCAAAAGGGCTTCTTGCTCATTATTTGTATAGTTGTGCTAATTACTCTACTCAAACGTATATGCATTTTGTTGCAGAGTCCACTACTCGATCAAAGGTACTCTATTTTCATCCTTTCTCGAATGGTTAAGCGTTACACTTGATGTCGTGAGATGTACCTTCATGATAAAGGAATGACCAATGGAAATTGAAAGAACTTTTGGATGTTTTTTTTTTGTCTTACTTGAAAAGTGGTTTCAACACATCCTGATGAAGCGTTCAGTTGGAATGTTGTATTTGTAGCTAATAAAAGTTTGATAGTTGGAGACTTTGAGTGAAATGTTCAACATCTTTCCGCAGATGCTAGATTTTTAAACCCTTTTAATTATCCAGGTGGAGGTATTGATTAGAATATCATATTTCAAGAAATGATGTCGTTAGCGAACTGAATGTCGCAATCTTGCTCGACTAAAACTATAGTATAGTTGTTCATCTGTAATCACGTTGAACATGCCCTTTCAGCATTTATTCCACTTGATCATTCCTTTTCATTTCAGTTTTTTATGTTTCCTTTTCAATTCATTAATTTGTATTTTTTAAATTATTCGCCCATTACTTTCTTGAAACGAATGTGTTTCTTGGGCCTATTGGTAGAAATGGTAGAGAGGAAAAAAGATTTGTAGTGTCTTATTGCTGTTTCTGAAGCAATTTTGTTATTATCGGGGGTTCGGTATAGTGCTGCATCAAAATATGATTAATATTGATTTTTAGATTGTACATATAATATCCCATGCATCGCATTTAGTTTTCTTACTAGTATATATATATATATATATATATATATATATATATATATATATATTTTTTTTGAGGGAGTCAATATCTCCTTTTTTTTTTTTTAAAGGGGTAAAATGTCTTTATTTTATTACTCAAATTATCTTCTTACAAGCACGAATTACATGAGGCGAGGAGAAGAATCTCATTCTTTACTTCCAACTAGATCGAGACCTTCTCTAGCTAACAAATATGGGCGGCAGTAAGTCCCTTGCCTTTTGACAAAGGAGAAAGATAAAGAAACAAAGACAGCATTAATTTACGGCAATCCTCAATGATAATCGCCACATAAGACAAGTCCTTGGTGCAATCCTTGAGGCGTTGGTGTATAAGGTAGAGTCCCCTTCTAATATAACATTGAAATAACCCTGTGTTAGAGCAAAGACTATGGCGTGATAAGCGGCGAGAGCTTCACCAACTAGGACACCATAGCTACCTTCAAGTTTCTTGGCAAAACAAATGGATTATTTTTCCTTGATTGTTGCGTAGTAAGCCACCCATCGCGGACGGCGATGATTCACCAAAAGCCGCATCTAGGCTCAGAACGAGCCGAACCCTACCGAACCCTGGCGGTGGTTCGACTCGGCTCGGTATGTTCGAACCTTAGGCTCGGCTCGGCTCGAAATGGCCGAGCCTTATATTTTCATTATTCGCCTCGGGTTCGGTCCGGTATTTGGGAAAAAAGCTCGGCTCGGTTCGGCTCGAACATGTCGAACCGTTCGAACATGTTCGCTCGAATCGGGTTTTAAAAAATCGAACATGTACGGCTCGGTTTTAAAAACATGTTCGCCCGAATCGTATATGAATTTATAATATCCGAGCCGAACATGTTCGAACATGTTCGGCTCGACCACCGAATATCTAATTTGTAAGGTTCGGCTCGAAGTTCGAACCCACGAAACGAGCCCGAATCGAGCTTTTTCGAGCCGAATACTCTGGATCGAATCGAATACTTAGGTTCATTTATAGCCCTAGCCGCATCTACATTGAAACACATTAAATTAAATTAAAACTTACGCTTGGTATTCAATTAAAAAAATTAAAGTAAAGCTTGAAGATTGGTATACGGTTCATTCCATGTTGCCGGCATGGATCATGAATACCATAGAACCCTCAATTCGAACCTTCCTACTATAAAGATGTCCACGAATTGTGGCCGGCGTTGAAGGATCGTTTCTCGGTGGTTAATGACATGAGAATTCGCCAGTTAAAGTCGTCCCTTGCCGAGTGTAGACAAGGTAAAGGAGAAACGATCGCGTCCTACTTTGGTCGGATGAGCAGAAAATGGAATGAGTTGGCTGTGCTCGTCGTTCTTCCGGTGTGTACTTTCCGGTGCTCGTCCTACTTTGGTCGGATGAGCAGAAAATGGAAGACGTGGGATTGGATTTTTGTTTCTGGATTACTTCTTTAGGACATGTTCTTGACTTTAATAAAACAAAACAAAAAAAAAAAATCTTCAAAGTACCGTCAAATTGATTTGGTTATTGGAGTTCTTAATTTTCTATTCCTCTTTATGGGTTTGGGCACATGTTGGGTGAATTTAATTGGGGAGCATATAGACCCTGAAGAGGAGGGTACTCAATGCTGCCAATGCCTACACGACAATTAAGACGCAATAATTGCGATTAGAGTTAATGATTCACAAAATGTTCTTCGGGTTGCTAATGTTAATCATCAGTAGTACTCCCTGTGCACCTATCATGCTAATTCCGACCATGTTTTTTTCTTTTATTTTATTTTTTTTTTTGTTATTTTTGCCAATGCTTCATTTGTCGTTAAGTATACTTTGAATTTGATTATAAGGAGACAATCAGTACAGATTTAGTTAGTTTCTGATGCAAATGTATGCTGAATTGTGGTGAAGTTTGGACCTTTTGTTTTATTTATTTGTTTACTAAAATAGCTATGGGGTGTTGATGTTGTTTAACATTAATTATGCATGTATGTCCTCGGATAAGATTGAAAGATATGTCTCTTTAATCCTTAGTTGTTTGACCCATGAAAAAGGAAAAAATGGATACAAAGACCAACTAAAAAGCTGGGGATGTTGGTTTCGGTTCAAAGGTTGCATTGTGCAGACGCGTTGAGAGTTATGGATTGAAAACGGATAAATTGATGGCTTTGGTAATGTGAAAATTAAAAATAATGATGTTTTGTGGTACGATATTCTGGTTCTCATAAAAAAAAATTAACAGGAAATCGATCTGAAAAATCAGAGATGGGGCCATTATTTCATTTGCAGGTAACATCAAAATCTTCTTAATATATGTTCCTTGCATTGTAGGACAATCCGCTGCTTATTACAATTGATTTCAGCTCAAAATGTGGACTATTGGGGACTTGTTGTTTATGTTCATCTGTTTTAACTTTTTTTATATTTTCAGCTGTACCTATTCTTGAGTTATTAGGAGAACATATTCGCCTGATTTTCACACAACATGTCTGGAACTGGTCATTGAAACTTCTTGGGGTACAAAGGATTCCATGACTACATAAAAGTTGAAAGGAATAGACGTTCGAACACCAGTTGGTCTTGATGTCCTTTATCCTTTCTTATAGGGTCTAGACTCTCAAGCTCTGCTGCATTTGTTTGTTCTGCTACAATTGCGATAATGGCTTCTTTAGGTGTGAATAATCCTAAGGTATTGTTTAATAAGTCATTTATCCTTATAATGTAATCTCTGAAGCCGTGATGGTTGCATTTTCGTCTGAATAGGCATATGTTTTCCACTTATGATCATATAAAATTATAAGTTTTGTTTGATCTACCTCATATCACTGTAGTTTCCGTGTCTGGTAAATCTAAATTCCTTGAATAGCCTTCTTTATCTGATTACTTAGACATTTTTAGTTTTTTCTATTGCGATTTGTCTTGGTTTCATTTCACGTTTTCTTGCAGAATTGCAATTGTTTACGGTAGTTAAGAACCTCTGGCCGAACTTCTTTGCTACGACTCAGTTTTATGTGTTTGTTTTTCTTGATATTAATTTGTTGGTTTGTTCTGCATGCACACCTTGATTGACGTGATTTGAATTTCTTTAATCTCATTCTCAGGCTAAGGCAATCACTTATTGTGCGAGGTATGTTTCCCATAGTTGCTGATCCTAGCCATCCGGTGAGTTTTTAATGTTTATATTGTCAATTTGTTTTTCTTAAATGTTGAAGATAAGAGCACTTGCAATTGTTCATTTTAACATATTTTTTTCATTTTACGCACTTAGACACAACTTTTCTCTATTTTTAGGGATCATTTTTCTATCTTTTTTTCTGTTTATTGGAATCCCTACAAACCTTAATCTGAATAGAGCATTATTGTGCAGTAAATGTAGTAGAGGTTTTGTTGCACATGTTTTTTTTTAGATCTCAATGTTTTGGATCTTTATTTTACAGAGTTGCCGTACGTAAATGCACAAATGCTCTCTACTAGGCATTGAAGAAACTTAATTGATATTGATTCCTATAAGTCCCACAATAATCAATGTTGTAAAAGTGATCTCAAATCGATCAGTTAGCTTCTTCATTCAGGGATACCTTGGTCATACATATGTATCCTAAGCTACCAAAAGGGCTTCTTGCTCATTATTTGTATAGTTGTGCTAATTACTCTACTCAAACGTATATGCATTTTGTTGCAGAGTCCACTACTCGATCAAAGGTACTCTATTTTCATCCTTTCTCGAATGGTTAAGCGTTACACTTGATGTCGTGAGATGTACCTTCATGATAAAGGAATGACCAATGGAAATTGAAAGAACTTTTGGATGTTTTTTTTTTTTTGTCTTACTTGAAAAGTGGTTTCAACACATCCTGATGAAGCGTTCAGTTGGAATGTTGTATTTGTAGCTAATAAAAGTTTGATAGTTGGAGACTTTGAGTGAAATGTTCAACATCTTTCCGCAGATGCTAGATTTTTAAACCCTTTTTAATTATCCAGTGGAGGTATTGATTAGAATATCATATTTCAAGAAATGATGTCGTTAGCGAACTGAATGCTGCAATCTTGCTCGACTAAAACTATAGTATAGTTGTTCATCTGTAATCACGTTGAACATGCCCTTTCAGCATTTATTCCACTTGATCATTCCTTTTCATTTCAGTTTTTTATGTTTCCTTTTCAATTCATTAATTTGTATTTTTTAAATTATTCGCCCATTACTTTCTTGAAACGAATGTGTTTCTTGGGCCTATTGGTAGAAATGGTAGAGAGGAAAAAAGATTTGTAGTGTCTTATTGCTGTTTCTGAAGCAATTTTGTTATTATCGGGGGTTCGGTATAGTGCTGCATCAAAATATGATTAATATTGATTTTTAGATTGTACATATAATATCCCGTGCATCGCACGAGTTTTCTTACTAGTATATATATATATATATATATATTTCTTTTTTTGAGGGAGTCAATATCTCCTTTTTTTTTTTAGGGGTAAAATGTGCTTATTTTATTACTCAGTGTCCTTCTTACAAGCACGAATTACATGAGGCGAGGGAGAAGAATCTCATTCTTTACTTCCAACTAGACTGAGACCTTCTCTAGCTAACAAATATGGGCAGGTAAGTCCCTTGCCTTTTGACAAAGGAGAAAGATAAAGAAACAAAGACAGGCATTAATTTCTGGCAATCCTCAATGATACTGCCTACATAAGACAAGTCCTTGGTGCAATCCTTGAGGCGTTGGTGTATAAGGTAGGAGTCCCCTTCTAATATAACATTGAAATAACCCCAGGTTAGAGCAAAGACTATGGCGTGATAAGCGGTGAGCTTCACCAACTAGGACACCATAGCTACCTTCAAGTTTCTTGGCAAAACAGCGGATTATTTTTCCTTGATTGTTGCGTAGTAAGCCACCCACTGCGGACGATGATTCACCAAAAGCCGCATCTAGGCCTGTAAACGAGCCGAACCCTACCGAACCCTGGCAGGGTTCGACTCGGCTCGGTATGTTCGAACCTTAGGCTCGGCTCGGCTCGAAATGGCCGAGCCTTATATTTTCATTATTCGGCTCGGGTTCGGTCTGGTATTTGGGGAAAAAAGCTCGGCTCGGTTCGGCTCGAACATGTCGAACCGTTCGAACATGTTCGGCTCGAATCTGGTTTTAAAAAAATCGAGAACATGTACGGCTCGGTTTTAAAAAACATGTTCGGCTCGAACTGTATATGAATTTATAATATCCGAGCCGAACATGTTCGAACATGTTCGGCTCGACCACCGAATATCTAATTTGTAAGGTTCGGCTCGAAGTTCGAACCCACGAAACGAGCCCGAATCGAGCTTTTTGAGCGAATACTCTGGATCGAATCGAATACTTGCGCTTCATTTATAGCCCTAGCGCATCTACATTGAAACACATTAAATTAAATTAAAACTTACGCTTGGTATTCAATTAAAAAAATTAAAGTAAAGCTTGAAGATTGGTATACGGTTCATTCCATGTTGCCGGCATGGATCATGAATACCATAGAACCCTCAATTCGAACCTTCCTACTATAAAGATGTCCACGAATTGTGGCCGGCGTTGAAGGATCGTTTCTCGGTGGTTAATGACATGAGAATTCGCCAGTTAAAGTCGTCCCTTGCCGAGTGTAGACAAGGTAAAGGAGAAACGATCGCGTCCTACTTTGGTCGGATGAGCAGAAAATGGAATGAGTTGGCTGTGCTCGTCGTTCTTCCGGTGTGTACTTTCCGGTGCTCGTCCTACTTTGGTCGGATGAGCAGAAAATGGAAGACGTGGGATTGGATTTTTGTTTCTGGATTACTTCTTTAGGACATGTTCTTGACTTTAATAAAACAAAACAAAAAAAAAAAATCTTCAAAGTACCGTCAAATTGATTTGGTTATTGGAGTTCTTAATTTTCTATTCCTCTTTATGGGTTTGGGCACATGTTGGGTGAATTTAATTGGGAGCATATAGACCCTGAAGAGGAGGGTACTCAATGCTGCCAATGCCTACACGACAATTAAGACGCAATAATAATTGCGATTAGAGTTAATGATTCACAAAATGTTCTTCGGGTTGCTAATGTTAATCATCAGTAGTACTCCCTGTGCACCTATCATGCTAATTCCGACCATGTTTTTTCTTTTATTTTATTTTTTTGTTATTTTTGCCAATGCTTCATTTGTCGTTAAGTATACTTTGAATTTGATTATAAGGAGACAATCAGTACAGATTTAGTTAGTTTCTGATGCAAATGTATGCTGAATTGTGGTGAAGTTTGGACCTTTTGTTTTATTTATTTGTTTACTAAAATAGCTATGGGGTGTTGATGTTGTTTAACATTAATTATGCATGTATGTCCTCGGATAAGATTGAAAGATATGTCTCTTTAATCCTTAGTTGTTTGACCCATGAAAAAGGAAAAAAATGGATACAAAGACCAACTAAAAAGCTGGGGATGTTGGTTTCGGTTCAAAGGTTGCATTGTGCAGACGTTGAGAGTTATGGATTGAAAACGGATAAATTGATGGCTTTGGTAATGTGAAAAATTAAAAAATAATGATGTTTTGTGGTACGATATTCTGGTTCTCATAAAAAAAATTAACAGGAAATCGATCTGAAAAATCAGAGATGGGGCCATTATTTCATTTGCAGGTAACATCAAAATCTTCTTAATATATGTTCCTTGCATTGTAGGACAATCCGCTGCTTATTACAATTGATTTCAGCTCAAAATGTGGACTATTGGGGACTTGTTGTTTATGTTCATCTGTTTTAACTTTTTTTTTATATTTTCAGCTGTACCTATTCTTGAGTTATTAGGAGAACATATTCGCCTGATTTTCACACAACATGTCTGGAACTGGTCATTGAAACTTCTTGGGGTACAAAGGATTCCATGACTACGCAAAGTTGAAAGGAATAGACGTTCAACACCAGTTGGTCTTGATGTCCTTTATCCTTTCTTATAGGGTCTAGACTCTCAAGCTCTGCTGCATTTGTTTGTTCTGCTACAATTGCGATAATGGCTTCTTTAGGTGTGAATAATCCTAAGGTATTGTTTAATAAGTCATTTATCCTTATAATGTAATCTCTGAAGCCGGTGATGGTTGCATTTTCGTCTGAATAGGCATATGTTTTCCACTTATGATCATATAAAATTATAAGTTTTGTTTGATCTACCTCATATCACTGTAGTTTCCGTGTCTGGTAAATCTAAATTCCTTGAATAGCCTTCTTTATCTGATTACTTAGACATTTTTAGTTTTTTCTATTGCGATTTGTCTTGGTTTCATTTCACGTTTTCTTGCAGAATTGCAATTGTTTACGGTAGTTAAGAACCTCTGGCCGAACTTCTTTGCTACGACTCAGTTTTATGTGTTTGTTTTTCTTGATATTAATTTGTTGGTTTGTTCTGCATGCACACCTTGATTGACGTGATTTGAATTTCTTTAATCTCATTCTCAGGCTAAGGCAATCACTTATTGTGCGAGGTATGTTTCCCATAGTTGCTGATCCTAGCCATCCGGTGAGTTTTTAATGTTTATATTGTCAATTTGTTTTTCTTAAATGTTGAAGATAAGAGCACTTGCAATTGTTCATTTTAACATATTTTTTCATTTTACGCACTTAGACACAACTTTTCTCTATTTTTTAGGGATCATTTTTCTATCTTTTTTTTCTGTTTATTGGAATCCCTACAAACCTTAATCTGAATAGAGCATTATTGTGCAGTAAATGTAGTAGAGGTTTTGTTGCACATGTTTTTTTTTATTAGATCTCAATGTTTTGGATCTTTATTTTACAGAGTTGCCGTACGTAAATGCACAAATGCTCTCTACTAGGCATTGAAGAAACTTAATTGATATTGATTCCTATAAGTCCCACAATAATCAATGTTGTAAAAGTGATCTCAAATCGATCAGTTAGCTTCTTCATTCAGGGATACCTTGGTCATACATATGTATCCTAAGCTACCAAAAAGGGCTTCTTGCTCATTATTTGTATAGTTGTGCTAATTACTCTACTCAAACGTATATGCATTTTGTTGCAGAGTCCACTACTCGATCAAAGGTACTCTATTTTCATCCTTTCTCGAATGGTTAAGCGTTACACTTGATGTCGTGAGATGTACCTTCATGATAAAGGAATGACCAATGGAAATTGAAAGAACTTTTGGATGTTTTTTTTTTTTGTCTTACTTGAAAAGTGGTTTCAACACATCCTGATGAAGCGTTCAGTTGGAATGTTGTATTTGTAGCTAATAAAAGTTTGATAGTTGGAGACTTTGAGTGAAATGTTCAACATCTTTCCGCAGATGCTAGATTTTTAAACCCTTTTTAATTATCCAGTGGAGGTATTGATTAGAATATCATATTTCAAGAAATGATGTCGTTAGCTTAACCGAATGCTGCAATCTTGCTCGACTAAAACTATAGTATAGTTGTTCATCTGTAATCACGTTGAACATGCCCTTTCAGCATTTATTCCACTTGATCATTCCTTTTCATTTCAGTTTTTTATGTTTCCTTTTCAATTCATTAATTTGTATTTTTTAAATTATTCGCCCATTACTTTCTTGAAACGAATGTGTTTCTTGGGCCTATTGGTAGAAATGGTAGAGAGGAAAAAAGATTTGTAGTGTCTTATTGCTGTTTCTCAAGCAATTTTGTTATTATCGGGGTTCGGTATAGTCTTTGCATCAAAATATGATTAATATTGATTTTTAGATTGTACATATAATATCCCGTGCATCGCACGAGTTTTCTTACTAGGTATATATATATATATATATATATATATATATATATATATATATATATATATATATATTTCTTTTTTTGAGGGAGTCAATATCTCCTTTTTTTTTTTAGGGGTAAAATGTGCTTATTTTATTACTCAGTGTCCTTCTTACAAGCACGAATTACATGAGGCGAGGGAGAAGAATCTCATTCTTTACTTCCAACTAGACTGAGACCTTCTCTAGCTAACAAATATGGGCAGGTAAGTCCCTTGCCTTTTGACAAAGGAGAAAGATAAAGAAACAAAGACAGGCATTAATTTTCGCAATCCTCAATGATATCGCTACATAAGACAAGTCCTTGGTGCAATCCTTGAGGCGTTGGTGTATAAGGTAGAGTCCCTTCTAATATAACATTGAAATAACCCCAGTGTTGTGAGCAAAGACTATGGCGTGATAAGCGGCGAGAGCTTCACCAACTAGGACACCATAGCTACCTTCAAGTTTCTTGGCAAAACAAATGGATTATTTTTCCTTGATTGTTGCGTAGTAAGCCACCCATCATGGACGATGATTCACCAAAAGCCGCATCTAGGCTCAGAACGAGCCGAACCACCGAACCCTGGCAGGTTTCGACTGCTCGGTATGTTCGAACCTTAGGCTCGGCTCGGCTTCGAAATGGCCGAGCCTTATATTTTCATTATTCGCCCGGGTTCGGTCCGGTATTTGGGGAAAAAGCTCGGCTCGGTTCGCTCGAACATGTCGAACCGCTCGAACATGTTCGCTCGAATCGGGTTTTAAAAAATCGAACATGTACGGCTCGGTTTTAAAAAACATGTTCGCTCGAATCAGATATGAATTTATAATATCCGAGCGAACATGTTCGAACATGTTCGGCTCGACCACCGAATATCTAATTTGTAAGGTTCGGCTCGAAGTTCGAACCCACGAAACGAGCCCGAATCGAGCTTTTTCGAGCCGAATACTCTGGATCGAATCGAATACTTAGGTTCATTTATAGCCCTAGCCGCATCTACATTGAAACACATTAAATTAAATTAAAACTTACGCTTGGTATTCAATTAAAAAAATTAAAGTAAAGCTTGAAGATTGGTATACGGTTCATTCCATGTTGCCGGCATGGATCATGAATACCATAGAACCCTCAATTCGAACCTTCCTACTATAAAGATGTCCACGAATTGTGGCCGGCGTTGAAGGATCGTTTCTCGGTGGTTAATGACATGAGAATTCGCCAGTTAAAGTCGTCCCTTGCCGAGTGTAGACAAGGTAAAGGAGAAACGATCGCGTCCTACTTTGGTCGGATGAGCAGAAAATGGAATGAGTTGGCTGTGCTCGCTGCTTCTTCCGTGTGTACTTTCCGGTGCTCGTCCTACTTTGGTCGGATGAGCAGAAAATGGAAGACGTGGGATTGGATTTTTGTTTCTGGATTACTTCTTTAGGACATGTTCTTGACTTTAATAAAACAAAACAAAAAAAAAAAATCTTCAAAGTACCGTCAAATTGATTTGGTTATTGGAGTTCTTAATTTTCTATTCCTCTTTATGGGTTTGGGCACATGTTGGGTGAATTTAATTGGGGAGCATATAGACCCTGAAGAGGAGGGTACTCAATGCTGCCAATGCCTACACGACAATTAAGACGCAATAATTGCGATTAGAGTTAATGATTCACAAAATGTTCTTCGGGTTGCTAATGTTAATCATCAGTAGTACTCCCTGTGCACCTATCATGCTAATTCCGACCATGTTTTTTTCTTTTATTTTATTTTTTTGTTATTTTTGCCAATGCTTCATTTGTCGTTAAGTATACTTTGAATTTGATTATAAGGAGACAATCAGTACAGATTTAGTTAGTTTCTGATGCAAATGTATGCTGAATTGTGGTGAAGTTTGGACCTTTTGTTTTATTTATTTGTTTACTAAAATAGCTATGGGGTGTTGATGTTGTTTAACATTAATTATGCATGTATGTCCTCGGATAAGATTGAAAGATATGTCTCTTTAATCCTTAGTTGTTTGACCCATGAAAAAGGAAAAAAATGGATACAAAGACCAACTAAAAAGCTGGGGATGTTGGTTTCGGTTCAAAGGTTGCATTGTGCAGACGTTGAGAGTTATGGATTGAAAACGGATAAATTGATGGCTTTGGTAATGTGAAAAATTAAAAAATAATGATGTTTTGTGGTACGATATTCTGGTTCTCATAAAAAAATTAACAGGAAATCGATCTGAAAAATCAGAGATGGGGCCATTATTTCATTTGCAGGTAACATCAAAATCTTCTTAATATATGTTCCTTGCATTGTAGGACAATCCGCTGCTTATTACAATTGATTTCAGCTCAAAATGTGGACTATTGGGGACTTGTTGTTTATGTTCATCTGTTTTAACTTTTTTTTTATATTTTCAGCTGTACCTATTCTTGAGTTATTAGGAGAACATATTCGCCTGATTTTCACACAACATGTCTGGAACTGGTCATTGAAACTTCTTGGGGTACAAAGGATTCCATGACTACGCAAAGTTGAAAGGAATAGACGTTCGAACACCAGTTGGTCTTGATGTCCTTTATCCTTTCTTATAGGGTCTAGACTCTCAAGCTCTGCTGCATTTGTTTGTTCTGCTACAATTGCGATAATGGCTTCTTTAGGTGTGAATAATCCTAAGGTATTGTTTAATAAGTCATTTATCCTTATAATGTAATCTCTGAAGCCGGTGATGGTTGCATTTTCGTCTGAATAGGCATATGTTTTCCACTTATGATCATATAAAAATTATAAGTTTTGTTTGATCTACCTCATATCACTGTAGTTTCCGTGTCTGGTAAATCTAAATTCCTTGAATAGCCTTCTTTATCTGATTACTTAGACATTTTTAGTTTTTTCTATTAAGATTTGTCTTGGTTTCATTTCACGCTTTCTTGCAGAATTGCAATTGTTTACGGTAGTTAAGAACCTCTGGCCGAACTTCTTTGCTACGACTCAGTTTTATGTGTTTGTTTTTCTTGATATTAATTTGTTGGTTTGTTCTGCATGCACACCTTGATTGACGTGATTTGAATTTCTTTAATCTCATTCTCAGGCTAAGGCAATCACTTATTGTGCGAGGTATGTTTCCCATAGTTGCTGATCCTAGCCATCCGGTGAGTTTTTAATGTTTATATTGTCAATTTGTTTTTCTTAAATGTTGAAGATAAGAGCACTTGCAATTGTTCATTTTAACATATTTTTTCATTTTACGCACTTAGACACAACTTTTCTCTATTTTTTAGGGATCATTTTTCTATCTTTTTTTTCTGTTTATTGGAATCCCTACAAACCTTAATCTGAATAGAGCATTATTGTGCAGTAAATGTAGTAGAGGTTTTGTTGCACATGTTTTTTTTATATTAGATCTCAATGTTTTGGATCTTTATTTTACAGAGTTGCCGTACGTAAATGCACAAATGCTCTCTACTAGGCATTGAAGAAACTTAATTGATATTGATTCCTATAAGTCCCACAATAATCAATGTTGTAAAAGTGATCTCAAATCAGTTAGCTTCTTCATTCAGGGATACCTTGGTCATACATATGTATCCTAAGCTACCAAAAAGGGCGATCTTGCTCATTATTTGTGTAGTTGTGCTAATTAATCTACACAAACGTACGTATATGCATTTTGTTGCAGAGTCCACTACTCGATCAAAGGTACTCTATTTTCATCCTTTCTCGAATGGTTAAGCGTTACACTTGATGTCGTGAGATGTACCTTCATGATAAAGGAATGACCAATGGAAATTGAAAGAACTTTTGGATGTTTTTTTTTTTTGTCTTACTTGAAAAGTGGTTTCAACACATCCTGATGAAGCGTTCAGTTGGAATGTTGTATTTGTAGCTAATAAAAGTTTGATAGTTGGAGACTTTGAGTGAAATGTTCAACATCTTTCCGCAGATGCTAGATTTTTAAACCCTTTTAATTATCCAAAGTGGAGGTATTGATTAGAATATCATATTTCAAGAAATGATGTCGTTAGCGAACCGAATGTTTGCAATCTTGCTCGACTAAAACTATAGTATAGTTGTTCATCTGTAATCACGTTGAACATGCCCTTTCAAAGATTTATTCCACTTGATCATTCCTTTTCATTTCAGTTTTTATGTTTCCTTTTCAATTCATTAATTTGTATTTTTAAATTATTCGCCCATTACTTTCTTGAAACGAATGTGTTTCTTGGGCCTATTGGTAGAAATGGTAGAGAGGAAAAAAGATTTGTAGTGTCTTATTGCTGTTTCAAGCAATTTTGTTATTATCGGGGTTCGGTATAGTCTTGCATCAAAATATGATTAATATTGATTTTTAGATTGTACATATAATATCCTGTGCATCGCATTTAGTTTTTCTTACTAGTATATATATATATATATATATATATATATATATATATATATATATATATATATATTTTTTTGAGGGAGTCAATATCTCCTTTTTTTTTTTTTGGGGTAAATGCTGTGCTTATTTTATTACTCAAACATTGTCCTTACAAGCCCGAATTACATGAGGCGAGGAGAAAGAATCTCATTCTTTACTTCCAACTAGACTCGGCACCTTCTCTAGCTAACAAATATATGGCGGTAAAGTCCCTTGCCTTTTGACAAAGGAGAAAGATAAAGAAACAAAGACAGGCATTAATTTACGGCAATCCTCAATGATATCGCCTACATAAGACAAGTCCTTGGTGCAATCCTTGAGGCGTTGGTGTATAAGGTAGAGTCCCTTCTAATATAACATTGAAATAACCCTGTGTTGTGAGCAAAGACTATGGCGTGATAAGCAAATGCGAGAGCTTCACCAACTAGACACCATAGCTACCTTCAAGTTTCTTGGCAAAACAAATGGATTATTTTTCCTTGATTGTTGCGTAGTAAGCCACCCATCTGCGGACGATGATTCACCAAAAGCCGCATCTAGGCTCAGAACGAAGCCGAACCTACCGAACCCTGGCGTGGTTCGACTCGGCTCGGTATGTTCGAACCTTAGGCTCGGCTCGGCTCGAAATGGCCGAGCCTTATATTTTCATTATTCGCTCGGGTTCGATCCGGTATTTGGGGAAAAAGCTCGGCTCGGTTCGGCTCGAACATGTCGAACCGTTCGAACATGTTCGGCTCGAATGGGTTTTAAAAAATCGTAACATGTACGGCTCGGTTTTAAAAACATGTTCGGCCCGAATCAGATATGAATTTATAATATCCGAGCCGAACATGTTCGAACATGTTCGCTCGACCACCGAATATCTAATTTGTAAGGTTCGCTCAAGTTCGAACCCACGAAACGAGCCCGACCGAGCTTTTTCGAGCCGAATACTCTGGATCGAATCGAATACTTAGGTTCATTTATAGCCCTAGCCGCATCTACATTGAAACACATTAAATTAAATTAAAACTTACGCTTGGTATTCAATTAAAAAATTAAAGTAAAGCTTGAAGATTGGTATACGGTTCATTCCATGTTGCCGGCATGGATCATGAATACCATAGAACCCTCAATTCGAACCTTCCTACTATAAAGATGTCCACGAATTGTGGCGGGCGTTGAAGGATCGCTTCTCGGTGGTTAATGACATGAGAATTCGCCATTAAAGTCGCCCTTGCCGAGTGTAGACAAGGTAAAGGAGAAACGATCGCGCCCTACTTTGGTCGGATGAGCAGAAAATGGAATGAGTTGGCTGTGCTCGCTCGTTCTTCCGGTGTGTACTTTCCGGTGCTCGTCCTACTTTGGTCGGATGAGCAGAAAATGGAAGACGTGGGATTGGATTTTTGTTTCTGGATTACTTCTTTAGGACATGTTCTTGACTTTAATAAAACAAAACAAAAAAAAAAATCTTCAAAGTACCGTCAAATTGATTTGGTTATTGGAGTTCTTAATTTTCTATTCCTCTTTATGGGTTTGGGCACATGTTGGGTGAATTTAATTGGGGAGCATATAGACCCTGAAGAGGAGGGTACTCAATGCTGCCAATGCCTACACGACAATTAAGACGCAATAATTGCGATTAGAGTTAATGATTCACAAAATGTTCTTCGGGTTGCTAATGTTAATCATCAGTAGTACTCCCTGTGCACCTATCATGCTAATTCCGACCATGTTTTTTTCTTTTATTTTATTTTTTTGTTATTTTTGCCAATGCTTCATTTGTCGTTAAGTATACTTTGAATTTGATTATAAGGAGACAATCAGTACAGATTTAGTTAGTTTCTGATGCAAATGTATGCTGAATTGTGGTGAAGTTTGGACCTTTTGTTTTATTTATTTGTTTACTAAAATAGCTATGGGGTGTTGATGTTGTTTAACATTAATTATGCATGTATGTCCTCGGATAAGATTGAAAGATATGTCTCTTTAATCCTTAGTTGTTTGACCCATGAAAAAGGAAAAAATGGATACAAAGACCAACTAAAAAGCTGGGGATGTTGGTTTCGGTTCAAAGGTTGCATTGTGCAGACGTTGAGAGTTATGGATTGAAAACGGATAAATTGATGGCTTTGGTAATGTGAAAAATTAAAAAATAATGATGTTTTGTGGTACGATATTCTGGTTCTCATAAAAAAAATTAACAGGAAATCGATCTGAAAAATCAGAGATGGGGCCATTATTTCATTTGCAGGTAACATCAAAATCTTCTTAATATATGTTCCTTGCATTGTAGGACAATCCGCTGCTTATTACAATTGATTTCAGCTCAAAATGTGGACTATTGGGGACTTGTTGTTTATGTTCATCTGTTTTAACTTTTTTATATTTTCAGCTGTACCTATTCTTGAGTTATTAGGAGAACATATTCGCCTGATTTTCACACAACATGTCTGGAACTGGTCATTGAAACTTCTTGGGGTACAAAGGATTCCATGACTACGCAAAGTTGAAAGGAATAGACGTTCGAACACCAGTTGGTCTTGATGTCCTTTATCCTTTCTTATAGGGTCTAGACTCTCAAGCTCTGCTGCATTTGTTTGTTCTGCTACAATTGCGATAATGGCTTCTTTAGGTGTGAATAATCCTAAGGTATTGTTTAATAAGTCATTTATCCTTATAATGTAATCTCTGAAGCCGGTGATGGTTGCATTTTCGTCTGAATAGGCATATGTTTTCCACTTATGATCATATAAAAATTATAAGTTTTGTTTGATCTACCTCATATCACTGTAGTTTCCGTGTCTGGTAAATCTAAATTCCTTGAATAGCCTTCTTTATCTGATTACTTAGACATTTTTAGTTTTTTCTATTGCGATTTGTCTTGGTTTCATTTCACGTTTTCTTGCAGAATTGCAATTGTTTACGGTAGTTAAGAACCTCTGGCCGAACTTCTTTGCTACGACTCAGTTTTATGTGTTTGTTTTTCTTGATATTAATTTGTTGGTTTGTTCTGCATGCACACCTTGATTGACGTGATTTGAATTTCTTTAATCTCATTCTCAGGCTAAGGCAATCACTTATTGTGCGAGGTATGTTTCCCATAGTTGCTGATCCTAGCCATCCGGTGAGTTTTTAATGTTTATATTGTCAATTTGTTTTTCTTAAATGTTGAAGATAAGAGCACTTGCAATTGTTCATTTTAACATATTTTTTCATTTTACGCACTTAGACACAACTTTTCTCTATTTTTTAGGGATCATTTTTCTATCTTTTTTTTCTGTTTATTGGAATCCCTACAAACCTTAATCTGAATAGAGCATTATTGTGCAGTAAATGTAGTAGAGGTTTTGTTGCACATGTTTTTTTTTTATTAGATCTCAATGTTTTGGATCTTTATTTTACAGAGTTGCCGTACGTAAATGCACAAATGCTCTCTACTAGGCATTGAAGAAACTTAATTGATATTGATTCCTATAAGTCCCACAATAATCAATGTTGTAAAAGTGATCTCAAATCGATCAGTTAGCTTCTTCATTCAGGGATACCTTGGTCATACATATGTATCCTAAGCTACCAAAAAGGGCTTCTTGCTCATTATTTGTATAGTTGTGCTAATTACTCTACTCAAACGTATATGCATTTTGTTGCAGAGTCCACTACTCGATCAAAGGTACTCTATTTTCATCCTTTCTCGAATGGTTAAGCGTTACACTTGATGTCGTGAGATGTACCTTCATGATAAAGGAATGACCAATGGAAATTGAAAGAACTTTTGGATGTTTTTTTTTTTTGTCTTACTTGAAAAGTGGTTTCAACACATCCTGATGAAGCGTTCAGTTGGAATGTTGTATTTGTAGCTAATAAAAGTTTGATAGTTGGAGACTTTGAGTGAAATGTTCAACATCTTTCCGCAGATGCTAGATTTTTAAACCCTTTTTAATTATCCAGTGGAGGTATTGATTAGAATATCATATTTCAAGAAATGATGTCGTTAGCGAACTGAATGCTGCAATCTTGCTCGACTAAAACTATAGTATAGTTGTTCATCTGTAATCACGTTGAACATGCCCTTTCAGCATTTATTCCACTTGATCATTCCTTTTCATTTCAGTTTTTTATGTTTCCTTTTCAATTCATTAATTTGTATTTTTAAATTATTCGCCCATTACTTTCTTGAAACGAATGTGTTTCTTGGGCCTATTGGTAGAAATGGTAGAGAGGAAAAAAGATTTGTAGTTCTTATTGCTGTTTCTGAAGCAATTTTGTTATTATCGGGGTTCGGTATAGTCTTTGCATCAAAATATGATTAATATTGATTTTTAGATTGTACATATAATATCCCGTGCATCGCATTTGTTTTTCTTACTATATATATATATATATATATATATATATATATATATATATATATATATATATAGAAATGAGTTAATATACATACACTATTGATCCATGCTTATCAGACATACTACTAAAATAGTGCATCCGATCACTATTTTAGTGCACTTGCTATTTGCTTTGAGTGCACTAGTTAATGAAGCGGGGAAATCTGCTATTAGGTAATACTAGAAACCTAACTAAAACTCCGCTTCTCAATTTGTAGTTGACCAAACAATAATTGTAGCTGCACTAAAATAAATGATCGATGCACTATTTTAGTAGTATGTACTGATAAGCATGGATAATATGGTATGTGAGGGAACCCAACCCTATATATATATATATATATATATATATATATATATATATATATATATATTTTTTTTTTTTTTTTTTTTTTTTTTTTTTTGAGGGAGTCAATATCTTCTTTTTTTTTTTAGGGTAAAAGGTGTTTATTTTATTACTCAAAGTCATTCTTCTTACAAGACTAAATTACATGAGGCGAGGAGAAGAATCTCATTCTTTACTTCCAACTAGACTGAGACCTTCTGCTAGCTAACAAATATATGGCGAGTAAGTCCCTTGTCTTTTGACAAAGGAGAAAGATAAAGAAACAAAGACAGCATTAATTTACGCAATCCTCAATGATATCGCCTTACATAAGACAAGTCCTTGGTGCAATCCTTGAGGCGTTGGTGTATAAGGTAGAGTCCCTTCTAATATAACATTGAAATAACCCCAGTGTTGAGCAAAGACTATGGCGTGATAAGCGGCGAGAGCTTCACCAACTAGGACACCATAGCTACCTTCAAGTTTCTTGGCAAAACAGCGGATTATTTTTCCTTGATTGTTGCGTAGTAAGCCACCCACTGCGGACGATGATTCACCAAAAGCCGCATCTAGGCCTGTAAACGAGCCGAACCCTACCGAACCCCTGGCGTGGGTTCGACTGGCTCGGTATGTTCGAACCTTAGGCTCGGCTCGGCTCGAAATGCCGAGCCTTATATTTTCATTATTCGCCTGGGTTCGGTCCGGTATTTGGGGAAAAAGCTCGGCTCGGTTCGGCTCGAACATATCGAACTGTTCGAACATGTTCGCCTCGAATCGGGTTTTAAAAAAATCGTAACATGTACGGCTCGGTTTTAAAAAACATGTTCGCCTCGAATCAGATATGAATTTATAATATCCGAGCCGAACATGTTCGAACATGTTCGGCTCGACCACCGAATATCTAATTTGTAAGGTTCGCTCAAGTTCGAACCCACGAAACGAGCCCGAATCGAGCTTTTTCGAGCCGAATACTCCGGATCGAATCGAATACTTGTGCTCATTTACAAACTTCAATGCATCTACATTGAAACACATTAAATTAAATTAAAACTTACGCTGGGTATTCAATTAAAAAAATTAAAGTAAAAAAAACAACTAATCCTCTTGTCGGTGTGTTATAAAAATAAATTCGGTGAGATGTCGTATAAATAACCGCGGTTTGTGTATAAACGAAACACAAAGAAATCGTGGGTCACATTTTATAAACCAACAAACAAAATAACAATGAAATTATAACGTAGATACGATAATAATTTGAGTTAGTAAAAATAAAAAATAATAATTTGAGTTAATACAAGATAATCCCCAAAGTTCATTTTTACATAACAATGACAAATTATTATCCACGTTGCTTTGGAACCGAAGTAATGTTAGCTTAAAACTGACGCCGGGTATTCAATTTAAAAATAAATAATAAAAAAAAAAAAACCTCTTAAGTCGGTGTGTTATAAAAATAAGTTATAAAAATAAAGTCGGTGAGATGTCGTAGGTATAAATAACCGCGGTTTGTGTATAAACGAAACACAAAGAATTCGTGGGTCACATTCTATAAACCAACGAAGTAAATAACTTCCGAGAGGTTTTAGCGATGGAAAAAGAATCAAGCACCCCAGGGTTGTTTTGGATCTCAGATCCCAAATTTACAACAGGTAATTATTTTAATTATTATTCAGTTAATTCCTACGTTCTCTACGCTTAGGTTTTGTGTATTTGTGTAGGGTTTTGTGTTTTGGGGTGTTTTATCGAGGCAAATAGCTAGGGTTTTTTGTTGTTTTCATTTTGTTAAAAGATTGAATCTTGTCCGAGGGAAACAACAAATTTGAAGTTCTAAATTTTGGTGGATATGTATATATATGTACATGAATCTTTAATTATTCAGTCAATTCCTACATTAGGGTTTTGTGTATGTCGGTGTAAATAGGGTTTTGTGAAAAGATTAAATCTTGTACGGAGATAAATCTTGTACGGAGAAACAACAAATTTGAAGTTCTAAATTTGGTTGATATATATATATATATATATATATATGAATCTTTAATTCTTCGTTTAATTCCTACGTTAGTGTTTTGTGTATACGGGTGTTTATCAGAGTACGTGCAAACGGGGTTTTGTGAAAATATTAAATCTTGTTCGAGGGAAACAACAAAATTTGATGGAAGTTCTAAATTTTTTGGTGGTATGTTTTGCTAAAATTCGTATTTCATCGTGCATATATAAAAAGCGAAACCCGATTTACATAATTGACTTAGAATTTTGAAACGCAAACAATATCAAGATATGTCGAATCCCTAAAATAAAACAGAAACACATCGGAGTGTCTTCTAATAGTGTTTTTTTGTCGTAGAGGCCTTATTGTATCTCTTTTGGTTTTTTTGCAGTATGATTCTTGTTAGTATTTTGGCTCTTTGGTTTTTCAACAAGCTGTTAAATTGTGTTGTTTTCTCAATTGTTGCAGAACTCAAGTGGGGTAGGTCAGTCTAACATTAATTCACAAGGATTTCAGCCCAACTTTAATTGTCCCACAGCATATACAAATACCTTCCCCTCTCCAATAGTAGTTCTGCCTCCGCCCAGCACTACATATACAAATCCCTTTAACTTTAATCATACTTATCCCACAACATATCCATATTCATCTACAGTTGAACCTCTTGACAACTTCAATGATGATGAACCCCTTCCCGATCGACCTGCAACTACAACTTTGCCGAATTCCGGCCTTAAGAATGTTGCAATAGAGACTTCCACGGAATTCCCTGCAGTTGCTGCATCAGATTTTAACTCATCATTTGCTGTGCTTCTTGGTATCCGTGCTCCTCCCCTTCCAATGGAAGTTTCCTCTGAAAACCAGCGAGTACCGATTGACCTTGTTGCTGTACTTGATGTAAGCAGCAGCATGAGCGGTGAAAAGTTATCCCTTTTGAAATTTGCCACCAAGTTTGTGATTGATCACATGCTGCCTTGTGATCGGCTTTCCATTATTTCGTTTGAATCGTACGCTAGAAGGATACTACCATTGCGTAGGATGACTGAAAGAGGCCGTAAAGATGCTGAATTTGCTGTTGATCTACTCCAAGCGGAAGGATGCACAAATATTGTGGCTGGCTTGAATATGGGAGCCCAAGTTCTTGTGCAACGCCGTCAGAGTAATCCTGTTAGTAGCATTATTTTCTTATCAGATGGTCAAGATACAGAAAATAGTCTTTGTCGCAGGCTATCCAAAAACGAACCACCGGAATATCTACGATTGTTATCACCTTCCATTTCAAGTTGCAATAATCAAACTAATGATGGAAACCAAATTAGGCAAAGATTCCCGGTATACACTTTTGGTCTCGGGACGGATCATGATGCTATTGCAATGAATGCTATTGCTGATGGATCTTGTGGTGGAACATTTTCCTTTGTGGAGTCTGCTGAAATGATACCGAAATCATTTGCAAGGTGTATTGGTGGTCTTTTTAGTGTTGTGGCACAAGAAGTTCGTGTTATGGTATTGTCAGCTTCTGCTGGGGTAGAAATTAAATCCATCCCTTCAGGAAGACATAAGAATGAGATAAGTTGTCGAAATAAGCAGGGTATCATACATGTTGGAGATTTGTTTGCTGATGAAAAGAAGGAGTTTCTGATTTATCTATCGGTTCCTATTCATTCGGTTGACGACTGTATGGTGATGACAGAGGACGAAGCCGCCATTAGCAAGACACCATTATTGAACATTGTTTGCTATTACTGCAATGCCTTTACAGATGAGATGGTGCATATAGATGGCCCGAGCATTGGAATTCTCCGTCCAATTACTCTGTCTCCTGCGGACAAAGCGGTTAACTTGAAGGTGGATGGGCAAAAACCGTGTTGCTGTGTCTGAAAGTATCGCCAAGGCAAAGGAAATGGCTGATAGAGGCAACTTGAGAGGCGCCAAAGAGGTGCTTACTAGTAGCCGAGAGACTTTGCTGGCTTCAGCATCGGCTCAGTCAGGTGTTGAAATGGTTAGTTGGCTCGAGGCTGAATTGAAAGAGATCACCGCAAGAATGGAGAGTATGGATTCGTATGAACGACAAGGACGAGCTTTTATGCTAGCAGGTATGAGCGCCCACGATGCACAGAGAGCCACAACCCGGGATTACTCGTGTTTGCAGGCTGCGGCGGGTCGTAAAGGGGCATCAAGGAAAGATGCCATGTTTGCATCAGCTGGGTTTGCATGTGGAGCCGCCTATGATACTCCAATGATGGCTCAAATGCAAAGTAAGGTTCAAATGCCACTACCACCTCAGTTTCAAATGCCGCCACCACCACCAGCAGAGCCAAAAAAAGACAATGGTTGGAGAAAGAATGGTTCAGCCAAACGAAGACGATGATTTATTTCTTTGAAGGGTAAAGAAAGACAATGGTTGGAGAAAGTAAATCTGCATGATGTTTTGGTTTGGTTTGTTCTTTTAGTATTTATTTTTTTTAATTTTTTTATTATATATATATATATATATATATATATATATATATATATATATATTTGCAATAATAGACTCTATGATTCTATTTAGTTAAATAAAATGTAAGTTTGTCTTTTATTTATTTAGTATACATATGCCTATTTTATTACAGTGTGTGTAATAATAAATTTTCAGTTTGACTTTCAAATAAATAAATTTGTACTTAGCTGATCATAATTATTCACAATTTTTTGTTTTTGTTTTGTTTCCATTTCAAGTGTATTTTCATGATCTCACTCGATCTTTTGGTTTGTTAAACTTTTCTAATATTATAAAAAGCATTCTTACGACATTGTTTCACAATACAATATTAATCGTATTGTTTTCTATTTGCACGTTAAACAATGTAATATTATATGTCATTTTCAAATAACAATACAGTGTTATAAAACTAAGAAAATATTGGAGGAAAATAAAAGAAAATACAAGTATAGAAGAAGAGAGATAATCGCTGTATTTTATTCCAATAAGATAATACGATATTTATAGTAGAGATTACATGCGAACACAATAATTTGAATTAATCTCAAATCTACGTAAATCAATCAAAATAATAGATAATCCTTCAATGATATTATTTCATAACACTCCCTGACGAGGGTCGGACTAGCCCTCGCCACATGTCATCTTTATATCGATTAACCATTAAAGGAAAATAGAGAATTAATAATTACTAGCGCGAGGAGCCTCAGAGTTTAATCGAGAAATGGGACTGAACCCCACGGGAGGTCACCGCTTCTTCTTAACTTACCACCGCAGGTCGGCTCGGTAAGAGTGGAGGTCGGGCAATGCAGTGCAAGTCGAGATGGCCTTGGGGGCGGCCAGAGCCTTATTCGTATTTGACACACATGCTTAATAATATCAGATAAACAAGGAAAGAATCATAAGTCATAATGACTGTAATCTTGACATTAGATATGTCTATAATTATCTCTAAATTAGGAGGATTTATGCGTGTTAATTCTTAGGGGAAACAATAAATAATAATAAAAATCTAATTCATTGCAGGACAAGGAAAGGGATAAATCGTTCCCTATATAAACAACCTAAGGAATTACGGAGACTTGATTCCAATTCAACTATCGATACGTGGCGACTTTCGAGAGAGACTCTCAAGCTCGCCTAAAAATAACCCAAAAACCATCCTCGCTCATATTACCCTAGATTAAACGGCCCGGATTATTACTAGACGAGATCCAAAGATCGTTAATTGGCGCTAGAAGGAGGGCCTTCTATCGGTAAGTGGATCAAGGTGGTTCGTGATCAAATTAATGGCAAAAACACGCCAAAAACGCAGTCACATCCGAGCTAATTTCGAGATTGAACCGCTGGAATAAGAATTCCACCGTTCAGATTAGAGAATAATGAGGGACGAACAAACCCTCCAAATTTTGTGCCGATCGGAGTCTGTTTCAGTGCCCGATCGTTGTTGCAAAGTTGACGCTGTATCATCAAAACGCAGTAGACAGATCTAAGGCCAGCAGTCCGATCTATGGCCAATTCCCAGAGATTGAACCGTCAAAACAAGATTTCCACCGGTCAGATCGAAGAAGAAGGAGGGACGAACAAGCCTTCCAAATTTTGTGTCGATCGGGCTCCGTTTAAAGCGCCCGATCGTCGCCAGAAATTTGCTGGTGCCGCTTTCTATCACCAAAAAATGAAGCAGTCAGATCAGCGGCCAATGACCAGAAATTGAGCCGTTGAAAAAAGATTTCCAATGGTCAGATCGAAGATGAAGTAGGGACGAACAAGCCCTCTGAATTTCGTATTGATCGGAGTCCATTGGGATGCCCAATTGTCATTCGAGAGTTGCGGCTTGTAACACCAAAATAAGCTGCAGGTTTTCTTCCTTACTCTCCATGGTCCGAGTGGACCTGCCGAGCTCCTCAACTCTCCATGGTCCGAGCGGACCTGCTGAGCTCCTCAACTTTCCAAGGTCCGAGCCGACCTCCCGAGCTCCTCAACTCTCCAAGGTCTGAGCCGACCCCCATGCCGAGCTCCTCAACTCTCCAAGGTCCGAGCCGACCTCCCGAGCTCCTCAACTCTCCAACGTCCGGCTGACCTCCCGAGCTCCTCAACTCTCCATGGTCCGAGCCGACCTGCCGAGCTCCTCAACTCTCCAAGGTCCGAGCCGACCTCCCGAGCTCACCCAATCGGAGCTCCGAAAATACAAGCTCTTACCAGGTTTTTCTACGACTTAAATGATCGAACTATTTTATTTTTGGAACTCTCCCAACCTAAAGAGTCGGGACGAGCTTTCTCGTATTTGGAACTCGCCTTCGGGTGATCCTTCTGTAAGTTCGACTTCAGGTCGGCGTCATGTTTGGAACTCGCCGACGAGCAAGCCTTCTATAAGACCGACTTCAGTTCGGCACTGACAGATTACACCAATAAGCAAACGGTACGTTAACTTACTATTATTTTGTTTTTCATTATGCATGATCTTTATTGAGTTTGCAGGACAAACACACGATCAACAATATGCGGGAAGTCAATACAAAGTGGCCCAGCTCGCTCAAATAAAGTCCGGGAAGTCGATAAAATCAACTCGCCGCAAAAAAAAAAAAAAAAAAATAATAATAATAATCATAAGTCAAATAGATCGATTTAATCGAGCTCCAATGCCGGGCTCAAATAAAATTCCATAAGTCGCCAGGATCGATTTAATCGAGTCATGTCATATTCGTAAAGTTTGCAAAGGACAAACTTGCTCGGCTACAGTGTCGCTAGAGTTTTAATCGAGTCTCGCAGTCGACTCGATAGCTTGAATACCACAAGCTCCCCGAGTCCTCAGGCCAGGTCGGGGTATTAACTGAGTCAGGTAATACTCAAAAAGTTTGCAAAGGACAAACTTCCTCGGTCCGCAGTCGTCGCTAGAGTTTTAATCGAAGTCTCCGCAGTCGACTCGATAGCTTGAATACCATAAGCTCCCCGAGTCCTCAGGCCAGGTCGGGGTATTAACTGAGTCAGGTAATACTCAGAAAGTTTGCAAAGGACAAACTTCCCTAGTCCGCAGTCGCTAGAGTTTTAATCGAAGTCCTACAGTCGACTCGTGATAGCTTGAATACCACAAGCTCCCCGAGTCCTCATGCCAGGTCGGGGTATTAATCGTCGTAATACTCAGAAAGTTTGCAAAGGACAAACTTGCTCACCGCAGTCGCTAGAGTTTTAATCGAAGTCTCGCAGTCGACTCGATAGCTTGAATACTACAAGCTCCCCGAGTCCTCGTGCCAGGTCGGGTATTAATTGAGTCGTAATACTCGTAAAGTTTGCAAAGGACAAACTTCCTCACCGCAGTCGACTAGAGTTTTAATCGAAGTCTCAGAGGTCGACTCGATAGCTTGAATACCACAAGCTCCCCGAGTCCTCAGGCCAGGTCGGGTTATTAACTGAGTCAGGTAATACTCAGAAAGTTTGCAAAGGACAATCTTCCCTAGTCTCCAGGTCAGGCTAGAGTTTTAACTGAGTCCTGCAGGTCAGACTCAGATAGCTTGAATACCACAAGCTCCCCGAGTCCTCGTGCCAGTCGGGTATTAACTGAGCCAGGTCATACTCAGAAAGTTTGCAAAGACAAACTTCCTCGCCGCAGTCGCTAGAGTTTTAACTGAGTCATGCAGTTCAGACTCAGATATCTTGAATACCACAAGCTCCTCAAGTCCTCAGGCCAGGTCGGGGTACTAACTGAGTCAGGTCATACTCAGAAAGTTTGCAAAGGACAAACTTCCTCACCGCAGTCGCCAGAGTTTTAATCGAAGTCTCGCAGCTCGCACTCGTATAGCTTGAATACCACAAGCTCCCCGAGTCCTCAGGTCAGGACGGGGTGTTAGCTGAGTCATGCCGGTCAGACTCAAAAAGTTTGCAAAGAACAAACTTCCTAAGTCTGCAGGTCAGGCTAAATTTTTAACTAAGTACTGCAGGTCAGATTCAGAAAGTTCGCAAAGGACAAACTTTAAATTTAGTATGCCATCCAAAAACTATTAAGTTATTGCGTGGCATACTTGTATCGGAAGAGCAGATCGATGAATGTGACAAATGGAAAATTTGCAAGGAAAACAACCGGAAAGGGCAAGGTAAGTTGCAAAAAAAATTTATGTGCTATAATTTTTGAACTTATACAGTTTTGATATGACCAAAAAACTAAGTCTGCAAGTCAAACATCAAAAAGTCAAGTCTGCCTGAGCAGAGCCCAAATAATTAAGTCTGCCGAGCAGACTCCAAAAATTAAGTCTGCAAGAAGATGCATAAGCCGAGCTTCAAGAACGGACTCGCCAAATCATTAAAATCGACATCCGAGCTCCGCCGGTCGGACTCAAAGAATCACATGTCGCAGAATATTTATTAAGCCCGCATGACGGATATAAAACCGAGTACTCGCAGCCGACTCGTAAAGCATACAATGGAAAAATTCCCGAGTCCGCAAATCAAAGCTAAAACCAAATCGTATTTAGTATACAGAGCTCAAAATCAAAAACAAAGTATGCCATCCACTACAATAAGTAATGCATGCCACACTAGGGGGTGTACAGGGTACCAGGTAAGTACTCAAACCTCAAAATAAATTTCAAAATAAAAGTACAAACAAGCGAGCACTACAAACATCTAGAAAGCATACAAGTTTTTTTTAAAAGAAATTTCATAAAACAAATATGTCTTGACAATAGGAGAAAGGGCAATCAATTCTAGGCACCAAGATTTTGCTCTCTGCGAGGAAGGAGCCGCTCAAGGCTCGAGAAACAGGGCGGCGCGCAATATGCTTAGCCCCAATGTCCTCTCATTCCTTAAACTCTCCCAATCGGTGGTCAAGCAAAAGGAAGAGTAGATACCATCGCTGTCGTCGTCGTGGACGTAAAGCGCGCTTAACCCGAGGAAGGTCTATCCTCGGTCAGTCCTCGATATTGTCATCCGGATGAGCCTCAGCCTCCTCTGCTTGGATCTACCTCTTTGTGGTGTAGCAGCAGCTTATAACTCGCCTCTTCCTTTGAAGGCCAACTTCCTCCACTCCTCATCCGCATCCACTTCTATAAGATCAACCCATTCGCGCACGGAGGGTGACCTGTGCACGCCGCCGTGAAGCACGGATAAATGCCGAGCTGAAGAGGAATTCAGGACGGTACCCACAGATCGGATCACATGCAGATCAACGCGTTCGGTCCTCTCCGAGACCTGATTAGTCTCAGTCTACACCAAGGAACTGCAGCAACATTCTTAAAAACTCGTGAGAAAAACTCATAAGTCGCAAAGATCGACGAGCTGGCTCCGCAGTCGGACTCAACAAAATTTCACAAGTCGCAGGATCGATTTAACCGAGTATCGCAGTCGACTCGGAAAAGTTTGCTAAGGACAAACTCAATAAGTCTGGCAGATGTATAATCGTAACTAAGATGCATTATAAACTCGTAAAGTTTGTAATAATCAAACTTTCTAAGTCCGCGCAGATGTAAAATGAATTGCAAAGCTCTACAGTAAAGTCCGTGAGGCAAAAATCTACACACGCTACTAAGTATGCCATCCAAAAACTATAAGTTAATGCATGGCATATCAGGCAAGACACCCCACGGCGGATCAAAGTACTTCGTAAGTGCCGATAATAAAATTAGGCAAGAGAACTTGCAAAAGTTTGCATATATTAAAACATTGTACATGAAAAATTGTAAGCTTTTCTCCAAAGTATTACAAAACAGACTCCAAAATTTGAGCTCAAGAGTCGGACTCAAATCCAAATCGAAGGCCGGACCGGTAAGTTTTCTTAAGTCCGCTTGATGGACATCACCTTTCTCCACAGAGGCATTGACTGGGTAGCTCACAGAGAGCCGTTGAAGCATAAGCAAAGAACCGCAGAAGGCACTAAACAAGAAATTGCAAAGAACGTTTCAAAAACCGCTCCACTTCGTAAGATGTGGGCACAAATGACAAATCATATAATAAAGAACTATGCCACCGGGCAGAGAAAACCATTATAAAGTTCTACAAATCTAGATGACAAAGGCGGTCGAACAACATCTCTAATGCATCCGACCTCACAACGAGTGGTTCAATGATCCGGAGGGCTTATGACTAGCGCCGGACTAGCCTCTCGCCACGTGTCATCTTTATATCGATTAACCATTAATGGAAAATGATAATTAATAGCTACTAAAGGCCAGGAGCCCTAGAGTTTAATCGAGAAAGGGACCTCGAACCCCACGGGGAGGTCACTGCCTCTTCTTAACTTACCACCGCAGTCGGCTCGGTAAGAGCGAGGTCGGGCAATGCAAAGGTGTCGAGATGGCCTTGGGGGCTCGACGCAGGTCGGCCAGAGCCTTCCTTATTCGTATTTGACACACATGCTTAATAATATTAGATAAACAAGGAAAGAATCATAGGTCATAATGACTGTAATCTTGTCTATAATTATCTCTAAATTAGGGATTTATGCGTGTTAATTCTTGGGAAATAATAAATAATAATAAAAATCTAATTCCTTGCAGGACAAGGAAATGGATAAATCGTCCCTATATAAACAACTCTAAGGAACTATGGAGACTTTATTCCAATTCAACTATTGGATACGTAGGCAACTTGAGAGAGACTCTCAAGCTCAGTATAAAAATAACCCAAAAAAACCATCCCTCATTCATATTACCCTAGATTAAACGGCCCAGATTATTACTAGACGAGATCCAAAGATCGCTACTCCCTTGGATATCTATTATTTAAACATACAATGTATATGATATGCCTCATTAAAACCTTACTAAGAGAAAACCTGGAGGGAAAATAATCTTAGTTAAGGAAAAAGAGTACATATTTATCTCTGCTTGATTTACTCCCTCAACCAAGAATCAATTTAGATATTTCAATTGCCGCATCCCAATGCTCTTCACTAGTCTTTCAAATGTTGCAATGATAATGTCTTGATAAATAATTCGCCGATTATCGGTTGACCGGATCTCACAGCACATCAATCTCCTCATTCTTTTGCAAATCATGAGTAAAGAAGAACTTGGGTGAAATATGTTTTGTTCTATCCCCATTAATATAGCCTCGCTTCAATTGAGATATGCAAGATGCATTGCCTTCATATAAGTGCGCTTAAATGATTTTCATTCTCATCTGCACAATGTCTCAATGAATAAATGGTAGAATTGATTGTCTCGATTGTAGTTGCATAACGCTTATGTCATGTACTATTAACTTTGTTAGAAAAACCCAAAGGGGAAAAAAAAACTAGACAAGGTAAATAGTTCATGTCATATGCATTTCTATGTGTTGCAATCGACGCGCTTGATTAAAGACCTTTAACTAAGAAAACCTTTTGGAAAAACTTGGTTAAAGCGGAAAAAGAGTACAATCATTGGTTTTAAGACCAAATCCACACAAATTTTTTGAAGTTTTCGCTTTTCCCGACGGCAACAATCTTTCAAATGTACGATTCCATTATTATAAACACTTATTATCCAAAACCGATGTAGAATAATCTTAATGAACAAATCTATTAGATTGTCACTAGAGCGCACTTTTGCATATCACTCACTTTTAGAGTTTATTGCATAGTCGAATGTTAAATGATGATAAGTGTCATTCCCACTACTCACTTGTGCAACATATGCAACACAATCAACACTGTAATCATCTAAATAATGGGGGAAGTAATATAATCGAAATTTGCATGCATATATTTTCACTATCATGCATCGTAATTCCTTAAAATTTATGACATTAACCATGCATTACTTATACATATTCCTTTCTCAATAGAATCTACTCAACTCAAGTCATACTACATTCAACATGAATGTTAACGACCTTAGCCATATGCATGTTGCGATTGTCATATTAATTCATTTCTAAAATCCACCAAGGATTTTCATATCAATATTAATGTCTAACGACCCATAAATATACCTTCATGACATAAAGTTACTGCCGGATATATTAGTTAGCGGAACATTATATTATCTATAATGGGAGAATATATATGATCATTAACAAACAAATATTTCCAATTCAAACTCAACCTCAATTGCTTATTTCATTTTTACCTAGTCTGAGTGTTTCTGACACTCTGCTGATGACTTAGGTACTGGATCCAGTTATTATAATAGCACTTACAGAGGCGAATATGTCGTCGACAAATTTCTCCCATAAAATTTATTGCTAATTCGATATTAGCATAAACCAATTCCTTATTAATGTATGGATTGGTTGTTCCGCAACCCTAATATTAAATCGTTTGATGCACGTGCGATTTTATTTGGGTTTTCGTCTTGAAGACGGATCTCTTTAAGAGATTTCATGAGTGGCTGATTATGGATTTATTTTCCGCGGATATTTATCTTTTACACCGATCGGTATTCTACGCTTCTGGCATAGAGAAATATCATCAATCATATTGTTGGTGCCTTTATAAATAGTCACTCATTTAATTTCAATAACGGCATCTAGCGGATTACTTGTTAAATACTAAAAGTAAATTATTTTCGCAAATAAGTTAAACTGATGTGTGGAAGATCGTTTATGTTGTGAAAGTTTATCAGCATTCTTTTATTCTAAAATGGGATTTTCTTTATCTCCCCCTAATGCCGAGAATCGATCTTCATCAAACATGTTGCACTGAGCTATACCTTGATGCTCGCTTCAAATGATTTACACATTTAAAACATAGTGGTTTAATTAAATATCCCATTCCATGAGATTTTTGAAAACATTATATCTCTTGCGCTTTATATACCACTATGTGATTTCAGATTCTTCAAGAATCGTTCAAATTATATATCATATGTAGAGAAATCACTCGAACGAGACATTGAACTTTTGGTTCATTTCTCCATTTTTCTCAGAAAATATTTGATTTATGCAAAATGTGCATAAAATCTACCATTCATGGGTTTGATATCAATGAATGATATATGAACTCATAGTTCATTTATGTCGAAGTTTGTCATGAGATATAATTCATATTGGGTTTTCCTCCCCTCATTCTCGGACAACATTTTTTCATAATCGATATGTCAAAAATTTGAAATAACCCGTGACGGATTCAACATTTTAATGTGAGACCCTCTTATGCGGGTATCAACAAACTTTTATATTTTTTGATTTGTGGAGAAATTTTGTCTCATATAGAGATATTATATCCGTTCTCACAATTATGGATACAATGTATCGAGTTATACAAATTTTCTTGAATCACCATCCCAATTCTAGTGGGATTCTCACATAAAAAATGTTTATAACCACAATATTCAGAATCACTATATGCATCTTAAATACTTAATTTTGTCGCATTCATTTCACAAAATGATTGTGATGCATCCCATGTAATATGATACATATATCATTGTTTTAAATAATGCATGTAGTATCAGTCACATTCTCATCATGGAATGGACATATCTCATTATTTTCAAACACATTGTTTATACACATTTCATCGGGAAATAGTATATAAAGCAAATATTTCGATCTCGATATAGCACCCATATTACTAAAAAAAAATCGAGACTTGAGAGAGCATAGTGCTTTATTTCAAACAATTTTGTTTCAATATAGCGCTTGCATGTTGCATTACCATTTGCATCTCTCGTTAATTCTTTTGAGAACTTGTTTCTCAATATAATGTGCGTGTCGCACTATCGATGAGGCAATTTCATTGCTCTCATGTTCCGACTCCATTTCTTCCTTAGAACGAAATGAGCAATTAACTTTTTCAAAATTTAACAATTGTCACATAATATAAATGAATTACAATGATTAATTATTTTAAATAGAAAATTATATTGTGTATCAGTTCAAGCAAATCAAATTGATATTGTAAATGCTAGTGGATCCGAGAGACAAATATCCAGTATTACAATCCGTGAATCAATCATTATGAATAATTTCACTCACCAATAAAGCACTATAATATGTTGTCATATTCATTCTTATCACAACTAGACAACAAATTTTGAATATAATAACAATACAGAGCGAATGCACCTTACAATCAAAGACTATATACATGATATTCATTTTTTTTTAAAACGCTGGTTGAATATTTTTCTGTTGTAATAAACATGTGTATAGATAATCACATTAATGATGATCACTATTTTTATTGTCAATAAAATCTTTTCATTAAATTTAACAAATATGATTTTGTTTATTGAAATTATTGCAAATGTAGTTGTCAAAAATACAACGAATGCATTAATTACCGCAATGATCATGCAAATATTGTAAAGTTATGTTTAATATCAATCCAATTAACTAATGATATGGAAATATCATGTTTTTATTCCATACAATGTCAACTTTATAGTAAGAAATACTATATTGCTAAAATATAAAGTGATGTATAAATAGTAATAAAATCTCACACCCTATCAAAATAATACCAAGACAAGAAACCAATTCATTTATCAATAAACGATGCTTAAATTTTGAATGCATCGTATAAACAATTTTGTGAACCTGCCACCGATCAAATATGTGGTTTGATCTTCTAAAGATCATTTTGTTTCTTATCACGATTATTGTCATAATAATATATAATACTTCTATCAAGACCGTGATTCGCACATTGTCCATGTCCATAGTCAAATATTACAAATTAAGTCCTCGCTACCATAATCATATATTTAAAATTAGGTTGCATTCATTATAGTGAATCGACTACTCATTTGGTCGGACTAATGAGTTATCAATAATAACCCATTCAATAACAACCCATCATATTGTTTTTATAATTCTAACATGTGATGGTATATTTTGTTTCCATATATGGTATAACCACCATTCGGGTATATACACATTGCAAGTCTCTTTAATCTGTATTTCTACTTCAAGAGCATACCCTAACGATAAAATCTTATTTATCGATGATCATATAAATCTATTGATATATTCAATCGATTTTTATCTCTGAATTTCAGATCTCTCATGGAAACATGTCTTTTTCAATGGAGTTCAGGTCCTTAGTTATTTCTGTGAGTAACATGTCAACGTTTTTCCGGTGAATCTCAAGTTCACTTTTATCAGTATTTGGCATGTCCGACGTTCAAATATGTGAATTTCACATTCAATTTCGTCAACTAACAACATGCCCACTTTTTTGAATTTTATATTCACTTTCACGAGCTTTTTTACATATCGTGACTTCAAATCCATGTATATGCTCGCTTGAAATATTGACCTCGCCAGGCATCATATATATTTCTTTCAATTATTGTCTATAAGACAAAACTTAACCATGAGAACCTCATATCAAATCAATGGGTATAAGTCATAATCCCATAAGATTTACAACATCAATATTTTTTCCATATCATATATATAATAATATGATAGTTTTATTCAATTGATAATTATAAAATAAATTAAGCAAACAAAATTTTACTTCAATATTTACCTTATTAACCTTAGATCTAGAGTTTGATCCTCGATCTGCACAATAGCAATTGCGGCTGACCCCAATTGGTACCGCAATTGATCCTAGCAGACTGGTACAAATCTATCTACAAAATAGAATATTCTTGATAATCCAATTGATCAATCGATGCGTATGTAATGATCATCGAAGATGACATGGATCTTGAACTGTAGAAATAATTATATGTAATTGTTCGATAAAATCAGAATTACAAACACCTGATATTACTGGCACATTTACCCTTTTTTTTCTCTTAACAATACATAATAAAAAATAGATCAACTACTTGAACATTAGGGAAGCATTGTAGTATCTCGATCTACAAAAACAATAGAAAATAGAATAGATTAAAATATATCTATCGATTATTCTGGCCGGATGAAAAGATAAAGATTAATCGATCATGACATCAAAATAATTATCTATCTTTTGAAAGAAGATAAATACTCATGTAATCGTAAAATAAAAATAAAATATGCTTCAATTATTAAATAATAAAATGCTTCCCTTCTCGATCGCTAATGAAAGACTAAAGTGATGAATAATAGAAGGTAAGATGCCGGTTCCGAGATGTGACCAGCATATTCACGCGCTTAATATCACCGGTCATTAATCTGCTCAATCGCATAGATCTTTTTGTCGTGTTGTCAGTAGAGACTCGTGCTGATAACGTGTTATAAAACTATGAAAATAATGGAGAAAGAACAAGAGAAAATACAAGTATAGAAGAAGAGAGAATTGCTTGTATTTTATTCCAATAGTATAACAGGGTATTTATAGTAGAGATTACAATGTGAACACAATAATCTGAAATAATCTCAAATCTACGTAAATCAATCAGAATAATAGATAATTCATCAATGATATTATTTCATAACATACAGTATTTTGTCTTGAATTTTTATGAGAAAAACAAGTATTTTATCACACTAAATCCGCAATAGCGGCATAAATTATATCATGAAGAGAGGAAGTACCCCAAGCAATACGAGCAGAGTGACATAGCTCATGTCTAGCCAATAGATGTGCAGGAAAATTTCCACTACGCTTAACAAAATTAAAAGACGTCGAAACAAAGGAAGGCAAAACTGTAATACAATCCCACTCTAGGCAAAAGTGTAATACAATCCCGCGCTAAGCAGCTAAAGACAGACAAATCATCAGATGATCGTTGTAGCGCCTGAATGCAGGATAGACAATCAGACTCAAAGATGATTGTAGGAAGTCCCAATCGAATAGCATATTCCATAGCCAAAAGAATTGCCTGCATCTCCAAAGTCTCTAGACTGATATCGAGGTCAAAGTGGAACGAGTAAGCCGCAATGATCGCGCCAAGCGCATCCCTATACCCACTCCAGAACCTGAGTGCGTGACAAAAGCATCGATGTTACATTTCCAGCTACTCTCAGGAGGCGCACTCCAGATAATCGGGTGGGCGGTCCCCTCGACATCCACCTGTACCGAGCCCATGGCCTGGCGAAACTCCACTTCCCCGGCTAAGGACATAGAGACCACACGGGAGACATAGATAGGCGCATCACCAAAGACTGCACAGCACCGGGCTTTCCATAGATTCCAAAGTAGTAGACAGAAAGTAAATACCTCATCTGTGGTGTAACGCGCTATTGGTGCTCCAAAAAACTCCTTAAAGTTCGATCCCTGCTGAATCCGCTGGCTGCCGAACGGTGAAGCTGCCCAGATTGCCCTAGCATAATCACAATCAAAAGCACATGTCGTAAAGATTCCATCTCTCTGCCACATGCCAAACAAAGACCCGAGCCCATATTCTGCTTAGCAAATTGTTCCCTAATTGGCAAACAATCCTTCAAACATCGACATAAGAAATGTTGAACACGTGGCGGCACTGTGACTTTCCAAATACCGCCACTCCTCGTCCCAGATAGAAGAGGAGGATGCATGCACCGCCCCGCAACCTCCATACAAGCTCAATGCAAGGAAATAACCAGACCATCAGATACTTGCCATGCCGATCGTAATGCCAAATCAACTTATCGTGGTGCGGTTACCGCTATCGGAGTGTGCGAGATAGCATCCACTTCCCGAGCATGAAATTCGTTCATAAGGAGAGGCATATTCCATTGTCTAGTTCCGGGCAAAAGCAAATCATGCATCTTACTATCCGTGGGTAAAGAATGGGATGAATGAAAGCCGAAAGGACGACGGTCTAGAAACCCAAGCATCATGAAAGACATAAATAGAGCTTCCATCACCTACACGCCATCGTAATCCCTGCATTAACATATCCCGACCGTCGTGCCATATGAATGAAGGTCTGCTTCCCAACCCTGCTGCCATGATAGTTGTACCCGGATGGTACTTTGCATTTGAACTCGACTTGCTAGAGCGGTAGGGCAAGTGAGGAAATGCCACGATTTCTTAGCGAGCAAAGCCAAATTAAAACACTCCAGATTGCGAAAACCTAGGCCCCCAAGATTCTTGGGCAGGCAGCAGGTATCCCAATTATGCCAATGCACTTTCCGTTAATTTAGCCTCTGAATCCCCCCCAAAAAAACCCGCGGATATATTTCTCAATCTCCTTTACCGGCATGGAGGGAACCTTGAAACACTGCACAATAAAAGTAGGTATGGCTTGCATACTTGACTTGATCATAAGTTCCTTCCCTGCAGGAGAAAGAAGCTTATCCTTCCAACCAGATAGCTTTTTCCATACCTTTTCCCGGAGAAAATCAAAGACCTGCCCCTTGTTCCTTCCAGTGACAAATGGCATGCCCAAGTATTTACCCGTGCCATTCCAAATCGGAATCTGAAGAAACTCTGAAATGTATTCCCTGTCTGCTTGTTGAATATCCTTACTAAAATATAAGCTGGACTAATGAAAATTAATAGCCTGACCAGATAGCATCCCATTTTGAGTGAACAGATTCAACAGTGTTTCTAAAGCCCCATCCAGATACTCGAAAAATAACATACTGTCGTCTGCGAAGAGCAAGTGCGAAACCTGAACTTGTGCCTGCCAAATTTTTAGGCTTCTTAAAATGTTTGAAATTTCTAAAACAAAGGGAGTATATAGATTGGCATCATCATAATATTTTTATTATTTCGTGCAACATAACATCTGTGTCACAAACATTTTTTCCCGGTATACGTGTCACTAGCATTGACGTTCGTTTAATACCAACGCCGGTGACACTAATATTATAGTTATAGATGTATTATTGGTGAAAACGCCACCCCACTAACGCTGTTATTGAAAATGAACATCGCTGACACCGACGCTGCTCTCACGCCCACGACCACGACCAAAATTCAAGATTGTGTCCTATTCACACCAAAATAGATTGTGTCGCATTCACCCGGCGGAACGGATCGGCACCAATGGGATGAGACTCGTGATTTTTCATCAACAGTTCATTATTTTGCTCACCAAAGAATAGACATCCAATGCGATCGTAATATCTCTTGAAACCTTTCTCGATATTGCTCCTGCAAAAGCACATTCGAGACATGGAAGGTGGAAAAAGTTTTTTCTATCATGTCTCCATCTGTCACTTTACACCACATAATTTCAATTGTAATGTAATCTTATAAATGACTGAAGTATATTCAGTGACAGATTTAAAATCTTGTAGTCGTAGGTTGAACCAATCATATTTTGCTTCGGGTAAAGCGACCAACCTCAAGTGGTCGAAATTATAACGTAGATACGATAATTTATGTTAATACAATATACAAGAAAATCCCCAAAGTTTATTTTTACATAACAATGACAAATTATGAGAGCTTTTATTCGCACCACACCAAATCTACCACTACACCACACTTCAATAAAAATGGGTGACATCTACTTCTTACCCCACACCTATTATTTCAAAATTTTCAAATCTACCAATACACCACACTTTCATTTCAAAATAAAAATAAAAAAGACACTATTGCCAAACATGTTTTACTACCACAAGATATTTATATTTTTATATCTCCCAAAACTTTTAAAAATTACAAAAACCTCACCACCGTTAAAAAAAAACACCTGCTCATCCTCATCCCCTACATTTCTCCTCTTTTCAACTTCAACTTCCTCACTTCTTCTTCTTCAAAATTTATTAATATGCAAATTGGAACCGAATCCAAATCCACAATCATGGGCTTTTCTCCAGATCCAAAATCAATTTAAACGGCCAATGCTTCATGTCACCTTTGATAATTGGGTCGGAGTCGACGGTCCGATGAGACTTTTGGCATCAAAAACAAGTGTTCGCGAGTTCAATAGCCACTTGATTCTTAGTCGACGCCAATTAGCGCTCGGTATGAGTGAAAGCAACATAGGATGGAGTAGTTCTCATTGCCTTGATCATTGGAAATGATTTCAATCAGGTCGCCTTGCCAAACACCAACGCAAATTGTATGTTGTGCCCAGATTCCGATTGCTTTGCCTTCGACTTTTCCCGCCGCCATTGAAAACTAAATGCAAAATTGCAATTACAAAAAAATAATTTTTTGATTAGAAAAAAGTAAAATTTCTGTGAGGAAATTTCTGAAAATTTGTCTGTGTGTTCTTATGCTTTCTCTGAAAATTTCTGAATCATAACGATGGAATTGGGGAAAATTAGGGAGAATTGGAGAGTTGATGATTCAGAAAATTAGGGAGAATTGGAGAATTGGAATTGGGGAAAATTAGGGAGAATTGGAGAGTTGATGGGAAGAAAAGGCCATTGGCGTGGCCAAAATAGAGAAGAAACGGCCATTGAAAACAGAGTTACCTGTTGTACGACCCATCCGGTATCGGAAAATCGGTTTTTATAGATGCAACGGTGAATCTATTTGGAGATGGTGGAAATGGGTGGCAGTGTTGGAGGAGAATAGGAGATGGGTGAAGAAGAAGAGTTGATTGGATTGATTAAGGTGTAAAAATAAGGGACTAATTTGTAATAAAAATTGCAGTGGAAATACTATAAAACTATGGTGTAAAAGTAGAAATGCCACAGAAATAAATAATAAAAATCTTTAAAATTCAAATACACAGAAATGTAGATTTTGCTTTTTTAGATGGTAAAAATGATAGAGCCACAGAAATGATAGATCAATTACATGCGAATAAAGACTCTCATCATCCACGTTGCTTTGGAACCGAAGTAATGTAGCTTAAAACTGACGCCGGGTATTCAATTAAAGAAAAAAAAAAAACCGTGTGTTATAAAAATAAATTATAAAAATAAAGTCGGTGAGATGTCGTATAAAACTATAAATAACCGCGGTTTGTGTATAAACGAAACACAAAGAATTCGTGGGCCACATCCTATAAACCAACGAAGAAAATAACTTCCGAGAGGTTTTAGCATGGAACAAAAGAATCAAGCACCCCAGGGTTTGTTTGGATCTCAGATCCCAGATTCACAATCACAACAGGTAATTATTTTAATTATTATTCAGTTAATTCCTACGTTCTCTACGTCAAGGTTTTGTGTATTTGCATAGGATTTTGTGTTTTGGGGTGTTTTATAGATGCAAATAGCTAGGGTTTTGTGTTGTTTTCATTTTGTGAAAAGATTGAATCTTGTCCGAGGGAAACAACAAATTTGAAGTTCTAAATTTTGGTGGATATGTATATGTATATATATGAATCTTTAATTATTTAGTCAATTCCTACATTAGGGTTTTTTGTGTGTGGGTGTTTTATCGGTGCAAATAGGGTTTTGTGAAAAGATTAAATCTCATACGAGGGAAACAATAAATTTGAAGTTGTAAATTTTTGTTGATATGTATATGTATATGTATGTGAGTCTTTAATTCTTCGGTTAATTCCTACGTTTGTGTTTTGTGTATGCGGGTGTTTTATCGGTGCAAACAGGGTTTTGTGAAAATATTAAATCACAAAATCTGCTAAAATACATATTTCATCGTGCATATATAAAAAGCGAAACCCGTTTTACATAATTGACTTAGAATTTTGAAGCGCAAACAATATCAAGATATGTCGAATCCCTATATAAAACAGAAACACATTGGAGTTTCTTCTAATCTTGTTATAGATTTTAGTCGTTTGTTGATTTTCTAAAGTGGTATTTTCACATTTACATCATAGAATGGATGACGTTTCAGAAAAAATCCCTATTTTAAGTTATTGTATATCGATCTTTTGGTGTTTTTTTTTTTGCAGTCTGAATCTTGTTTGTATTTTGGCTCTTTGATTTTTCAACAAGATTGTTTGGAATATATCTCTGCTGTTAAATTTGTGCTGTTTTCCTAATTGTTGCAGAACTCAAGTGGGGTATGTCAGTCTAACATTAGTTCACAAGGATTTCAGAGCAACGACCCTTTTTATACCACCGCAAATACAAATCCCTTATCCTTTTCAAGAGTTCAGCCTCCTCCCAGCACTACATACACAAACCTCTTTAACTTTAATCATACTTATCCCACAACATATCCATATTCATCTACAGTTGAGCCTCCTCTTGACAACTTCAATGACGATGAACCCCTTCCCGATCGACATGCAACTACAACTTTTTCGAATTCCGGGCTCAAGAATGTCGCAATAGAGACTTCCACGGAATACCCTGCAGTTGCTGCATCAGATTTTAACTCATCATTTGCTGTGCTTCTTGGTATCCGTGTTCTCCCTTCCTATGGAAGCTGCCTCTGAAAATCAGCGCGTACCGATTGACCTTGTTGCTGTACTGATGTAAGCGGCAGCATGAGCGGTGAAAAGTTGTCCCTTTGAAATTTGCCACCAAGTTTGTGATTGATCACATGTTGCCTTGTGATCGGCTTTCGATTATTTCGTTTGAATCATACGCTAGAAGGATATTACCATTGCGTAGGATGACTGAAAGAGGCCGTAAAGATGCAGAATTTGCTGTTGATCTACTCCTAGCGGGTGGAGGCACAAATATTGTAGCTGGCTTGAATATGGGTGCCCAAGTCCTTGAGCACCGCCGTCAGTGTAATCCTGTTAGTAGCATTATTTTCTTATCAGATGGTCAAGATACAGTTAATATTAGTGGTGGTTTATTTAGTGCTATGCCATCCAAAAACGCCCTGCCGGAATATCTACGATTGTTATCATCTTCCATTTCAAGATGCAATAGTGAAACTAATGATGGAAACCAAATTAGGCAAAGATTCCCGGTATACACATTTGGTGTTGGGACGGATCATGATGCTATTGCAATGAATGCTATTGCAGATGGATCTTGTGGTGGAACATTTTCCTTTGTGGAGTCTGCTGAAATGATACCGAAATCATTTGCAAGGTGTATTGGTGGTCTTTTTAGTGTTGTGGCACAAGAAGTTCATGTTATGGTATTGTCGGCTTTTGCTGGGGTAGAAATTAAATCCATCCCTTCAGGAAGACATAGGAATGAAATAAGTTGTCGAAATAAGCAGGGGATCATACATGTTGGAGATTTGTTTGCTGAAGAAAAGAAGGAGTTTTTGATTTATCTGTCGGTTCCTATTCATTCGGTTGACAACCGTATGGTGACGACAGAGGACCAAGCCGCCATTAATAGCAAGACACCATTATTGAAAATTGTTTGCTATTACTGCAATGCTTTTACAGATGAGATGGTGCATATAGATGGCCCGAGCATTGAAATTCTCCGTCCAATTATTCTGTCTCCTGCAGACAAAGCTGTTAACTTGAAGGTGGATGGGCAAAGAAACCGTGTTGCTGTGTCAGAAAGCATTGCCAAGGCAAAAGAGATGGCTGATAAAGGCAACTTGAGAGGCGCCAAAGAGGTGCTAACTAGTAGCCTAGAGACATTGCTGGCTTCAGCATCGGCTCAGTCAGGTGTTGAAATGGTTAGTTGGCTCGAGGCTGAATTGAAAGAGATCACAGCAAGAATGGAGAGTATGGATTCGTATGAACGACAAGGGCGACCTTTTATGCTAGCAGGTATGAGCGCCCACGATGCGCAGAGAGCTACAACCCGGGATTACTCATGTTTGCAGAGTGCGGCGGGTCGTGTTGATGCATCAGAGAAAGATGTCATGCTTGCATCAGCTGCGTTTGGATGTGGAGCCGCCTATGATACACCAATGATGGCTCTAATGCAAAGTAAGGTTCAAATGCCACCTCAAACATCAAGTTTGTTTCAGTTTGGAATGCCGCCGCGGCCACAGGAAGACGATGATGACTTTCTTTGAAGGGTAAAGAAAGACGATGGTTGGAAAAAGTAAATCTGGTTTGGTTTGGTTTGATTTGATTTTAATAAAGATATTTGCAATAATGGACTCTATGGTTCTATTTAGTTAAATAAAATTTAAGTTTGCCTTTTTATTACTTATATATATTTATGCCTATTGTATTAGAGTGTTTGTAATAGTAAATTTTCAGTTTGACTTTCCTATTAATAAAATTTGTACTAGTTGGCTGTATTGTTCATCATAATTATTCACAAATTTTTGTTTTGTTTTTGTTTCTGTTTCTGTTCCTAGTAATGTTTTCTCCCTCCATCCCAGGTCTTTTAGTTTATTTTTTAAAAATATTTTTCATATATTATAAATCATTCTTACGTCCCAATACAATATTAATTACATTCTTTACACTTTCACATTAAACAATACAATATTATAACTCATTCTCAAAAAATAATATAATATTTTGTATCGTAATGTTAAAAGGTAACATATATATAACATTTCTTAAATTCTCTGAAAATTCTAAAAGTCCCTATAATACTGGACGGGGGAGTATACAGCATCCGTTCAAATACTTGTGTATTATGTACGGGACAATTGAAGCTTAAATTCAATGTGTAGTAGATAACGTTTAACCATTTATTTTAAAGTACATTTGTGTCATATTTGAAAATCATATGTAATTTTATCATCCAAGAAACTTAATTTGAGCTTTAAAGTTTTGTGTCATATATGAAAATCATATAATTTTACTGTGTAATACACTTAATTTGAGCTAACAACTTATAAAACATAAAAGCCGCGACAACCACTTTGTGTGAATTGACGCTGAGGCAAAGAAATGTAAAACCTCTCTCACGGAGAAAAGAACTCTCTCAAAAAAACTCACCAAAGACTTCTTTTAGCCGCTTCTCCGGCGCTTTGCCGGAGGCGGCCTCTTCTCCTTTCACTTTTGTCCTCAGAAATATGGGTTCCTTTTCTTCCGCTTTGGGGGCGATCCATGGCTCTTTCTTCAACCCATCTCGGAAGCTTAACCTCCAATCGCCTTTCTCCACAAGCCCGGCTTGTTCTCGGCGGTGGTGGTTAGATCTCGTGGTCGCCTTGTATGGATCTCAAGTGGGTCGCCGGTTTCACCTGACATCGCCGGGCGGTTTGGTTTGCCGCGGCCTTCAATCTGCCTCTCTCTTGTCGGCTACTTTTCAGGTCAGCGAGGAAGTCGCTTGCGGGCTCTTTCGATTTGGTGGTGGCTCACGGCGGTGCGTGGATGGTGCGGCGCTTCTCCGATGGTGATGTTGTGGAAGAATTCGGCGTTTTTTAACTGCTTGGGTTTCTTTGTTTTAGTGTTTTAGTTTGTACTTGTTTAGTTTTGGTGTGTTTAGTTTTGTTGTCAATTGATGGATGGACCCGGGAATCCGTGGTCTCATGGCCAAATTATCGGATTTTTTCCGAGATTTTTCTCTTTCTCCAAGACTTCGCTTTTTTCGCTCATTTGTTGACGCTGTTGTTGTTGTATCCTTGTTTGTTTGGTCTTTGTCGCCCGCCCGGTGCCGGGTTTCAGTGACCGGTTGGTCCGGTTGTTGTAAAGTACCGGTAGTGCCGGTTTTTGTTAGTCCCGGTTTCTCCGCAGAATAAAAGCTTTTCGCCCTTCGGGTAAAAACCACTTTGTGTGAATTAATATAATTAGTGGTTGCACAGTCGTTGTCCTCGAACATGTTTCTTCCACACATATACTATACTCATTTTCACCATTCCTGTTCAGCTGCTTGATCGGAGATGGTTTCCTTTTAAAGTTTCTCGTGTCTCCTCAATTTTTTGCTACATTATTTCCGCAAATAAATCCACCAGTAATCTACATTAAGTAATCTATATACGGAACATGATCCTCTCAAGTATTTGAAAAAGTATTTTCTCAAGTAGAAGTAATCTAACAACACACCCTAAAATGTGAAAAATCATCTAATCGTATATTTAGTTTTTCAAAGGTACGGCGTTTTAATGATAATGTATAAAAACAAATACACTTTACCCTTAAAGTGGCGTAGTGTCGATCTCACCACACTCGGTTGGCCTCTCATCACCTTGTGCTGTGAATATTGAACAACATACGGTTAGACCATAGGTATACTTGAACCAAAATAAACAAAGATCATGCTGCTAAATTAGTGTAAATTTAGACCTTAGGCAAGACATGAAGCAAAAATAATTAAGCTAAAACATAACCAGGTCTTGAGAAATAGAATTAAAATTTTCAAAGATGCCCTATTTGCTTATATTTCTTAGCCTTTCAGAAAACAACCTTCAAAATCGATTTCGGAAGAAACCAGAAGTGAGGTGGTGATGTGGTAGCATCAGTACGACCAAAAACTTGAGATGAAAAAGGGAGTCGAGTTGTAACGACCCGACACGGATTTTTCCAAATTACCCGATCCGACTCGTTCGGCCATGATCCGAAACCGAAATTTCAATCACGGCTTCATCACTGAAAAATGAAAAAAACTTAAATCACAATAAAATAATAATATCATGTTACATCTATATAATACTACCGGGTTCATGCCCTAACTTTTACATCATCTGTAACTTTTTACTCTCACCAACATTTCATTGAGGAAAAAAAATCAGGATCATTGTGCTCTCTTCTATATACGAACACGTGGTTCCACACGTCTTTTCTAACAAGTCTATCTTGGAAAAGAGAGCTAGACATTGTCTCTTCACCTTCTCGATACCCTAAATCTCATCTGAAAAAAATATAATAACTGAAGGAGTGAGCACGAATGCCCCGTAAGCAGTGTCTAAACATCAAAGGGGAACTAAGGAAGCCACTGAGCAAGCTTTTAGTGTTCCTTACTATTAGTCTAGAAAATAGTGACATGCTTAGTGAAAATATTTGTACTGTTAACATCTGTGTGAAAATAAGAAGCATAGCTTATCTGAAGATAATCATTATAGAAATAAATTATTGAACTGTTATAATACTACAACTAGCAACTGTATCAGATATTAATTCTTGTACCTGATTATTTATTGTAATTAATACTTTACTGTAATGCTGATAATAATGATACGGTTCTAATCCAACTGCGGTCCTGTATGACTCAAATCGTCTCGAGGTTGCATCGGATTTCCCGACAGTGCCCGCATATAAACTATACTCCCTATTATAGCCTGTGAATAGGGTCCGACATCGATTCTCGAGAACTCACCAGATCGAATCAAATCTAAATTCTCCTCTAACCCGGAGCCAAGGTTGTTTGTCCAAGTGAACCGTAAACAACAAAATTCACACCCGATAATATAGATGTAGTTACAACAAAAAAAAAAAATGTAGTAACACTAAATGGATTGAGTAACATATGTGGAGTAATTTTGCATCAATATTGTAGATAAAATGAGTATTTTGTTTTACATTAAAATGAAAATTTGTCGCTAAAAAATACAAATGTGTCGCTAAAAAGATTTTAGTGACACATTTGTCCTGTCCATACCAGAAAACGCCGTGTCAATACCAGTAGCCAGGAAATTGACTTGTGTGCCGTGGGGAATGATCATTTTCTGTGGATATTGAAAAAACAATATTTTGGTTTAATTGTATTTTAATTTAAAATAAGGGTAAGAGTAAAATAATAAATATCAGATTAAAATCTAAAACGATGTATAAATATAAAAATAAAAATTCCAAAAAGTGATGATTAAAAATAAAACGGAGGGAGTATCACTCTTGTAACAAAAACACAAACCTTTTAAAGCCCTTCCCGGAAAAAGAAAATGCATAAAATCATATCTATGTGTATATTTTTTTTATGGGAATTTCACCCAATTACATAATAATTGCGTCTCATATTATAAGTCATCATCCTAGATTTATGCACATAGATTAAAAAATTCAATAAATTGTCCAACTTTTGATAGTTTTTTACTAAAATGCCCTATACTAATTTATTAAGTGGTGTATGAAAGGTTATGCATTGAAATGAGTAAAATAGGAAAAGGAGTATTATTATCAGATTGAAACGCTTAAAACGACTTATATCATGACGAAATAAAAATACTAAGATAACTTATAATATATAACGGAGGTAGTATATTTAACCACACGTTATATTTTGTTACGTTTGAAGTTTTTAGTTCTATGAGGACAGATGCCAATGACAATAAATATATCACATGTTATTCACAAATGCTTTTTTTTTTTATTTGTCAAAAAATATACCCAGCTTTTCAAGGGAAATTCGAACCTAAGGACTCCATGACATGAGCTGACGACAAGCAAGACACTTCGACCACCACACAGCCATTACAGAATTTAAACTGCCATTATCCAGACATGCCATACGAGTCACTCCTTATGTTGGAGTCTCCATTGTAGAACCTCCCGCTTTTCAAGGCCCGGCTGACAGTTTTTTATTATTATTTTAAGATTTCACTTCTTGTTTGTCAAAAATCTCACAATAGCAAGTTTCCTCACCGTTAATAAAAAAATAGGAAGAAATTAATATACAACCCAATGGGAGCAGGCAACGTAAATGTTTGATGTGATAATAATAATTTTATATTGAAACAAGTGGTTTTGAAAGATTTAAAGACTTTACAAGAATTCAGAGAGTGTTTAGACTCACCTTCACAAATAAAAACCATAGTTATTTGTGCATAAACGGTAGAGGTGGGAGTGGTTTGTACCACCTTCACTTTCACATTTGAGACTTCAAACATTGATTATTTGGGCTATTGTAAATAATATTTTACAATTGTCAGAATAATGTCAGAATTTTGTAAATGCAGGGGGCTAAAAGCGTTCATTGTGAATGCTCTTAATGTAGTTTTGATGCATTGATCATTTGTGGATAGGATCAGAAAAGAAATCGCTAAGTTTAAATTTATGCTTATTTATTTATCGAATATTATTTTAAACATAAATAATATTCGCTTATCGGCGTTATAATGATGCGATTGGGGAGGCCACACTCCTTTACTTGAAAAAACTTGGTGATCAGTAAGATAAACCATCCAAATAAAAAAATAATTTTTTTTTTATGATTACTCTAATTGTTAACAAGTTTCAGAGCGTGTTTGGTAAATATATTAAGCATTTATTTTAAAAATTTTAAATGATAAATTAGTAAGAGGTGATTGTTAATATTTTTTATACCTATTATTATGTTCAGCGCATCTGAATATTTTGTTACGTTTGAAGTTTTTAGTTCTATGAGGACAGATGCCAATGACAATAAATATATCACATGTTATTCACAAATGCTGTTTTTTTTTATTTGTCAAAAAATATACCCAGCTTTTCAAGGCCCGTCTGACAGCTTTTTATTATTATTTTAAGATTTCACTTTGTTTGTCAAAAATCTCACAATAGCAAGTTTCCTCACCGTAAATGTCTGATGATAATAATAATTTTATATTGAAACAAGTGGTTTTGAAAGAGACATGAAAAGAATAAACAAATAAAAAACCATAGTTATTTGTACCACCTTCACTTTCACATTTGAGACTTTAAACGTTGATTATTTGACTATTATAGATAATATTTTACAATTTTCAGAATAATGTCAGAATTTTGTAAATGCAGGGGGGCTAAAAAGCGTTCATTGTGAATGCTCTTATGTAGTTTTGATGCATTGATCATTTGTGGATAGGATCAGGAAAAGAAATCGCTGTTTTAATTATGCTATTTATTTATCGAATATTATTTTAAACATAAATAATATTCGCTTATCGGCGTTATACTATATGCCATGACGTAAGGCCACACTCTTTACTTGAAAAAACTTGGTGATCAGTATATAAACCATCCAAATAAAAATAAAAATATTTTATGATGACTCTAATTGTTAACAAGTTTCAGGGTGTTTGGTAAATATATTAAGCATTTATTTTGAAAATTTTAAATGATAAATTAGTAAGAGGTGATTGTTAATATTTTTTTATACCTATTATTATGTTCAGCGCATCTGAATATTACTCCCTTTTACGTCGTTATGTTTTCAGATGCCTATCAAGTTCCAGAGGCGGACAATCTTAGCAAGTTTGGATCTGTAATTAAGCTCCGGTAGAGTTACAAAGATGATAAAGTATGAGTATTTGACTTATACTATTAAGATTCAATACTTGCACATGCAAGATGTCATTTGGCCCTGAAAACCATTGATTGTACTCTTTTCCTTTAATGTGTTTTTTCCACTCGGTTTTCTTAATTAAAGCCGCTTTTAACGAGGCAATCAAAGGCACGAGCACATATGTCATGAATCTTTTTCCTTACGGATTTTTCCCACCGGGTTTTTCCAAGCAAGGTTTTTGGTACATGCCATATATGTTATACAAATCGATCAAATGGAAAGCAAGTCGAGGACTTGTTTGTTACACGAAGATATCCTCAAGACGCCTAAATCCTCACGGTGTCCTCATGTGTTCTCACGGTGGATATCCGGGTCAGATGGCGGTGTGGTGATGCTCCGCTGGTGGTGGTGTGGAGAGTTAGAACGGAGAGAGCTTTTGCTTCGGGAATATAGTGTATATTTCATATCTCTCATCTATCTTTAGTTTACAATGACCACCCCTTTATGTGAGGTGGTTAACTTGTGTGTAAGTAAGTGCTGCTAGATATTTTACTAAGAGATAGTCTTACTTGGGGATATTAAGCAAGGTGAAATATCTAAGTTACAAGTGGGGAAAAGATCTCGATCAATCGGCGACCACTTTCCTGGGTCGCAAGAGCAAGCCCTCTTTGGCTCGCCTCTCGGCGAATTTTCCGACTCGCCTGATTTAGAGATTTCACAGGTCTCTGCTGCCTTTGCCTCGAGGCCGCAGATGCCTTGATCACGCGAAGGTAAGACACGCCGCCCATTTTGCGATCTCTTGTCATGCCGAGGGTGGTGGTCGTGTGGGTTGTCTCCTACCGCTGAGGTGGTGGAATTATTTGTACCCATCAACGGCCCCTACTCCGCGCTTTAATGACATTCCCGAGGATACGGCGATGGAGTAATTATCAACACTTATGATCCCATCGTCTGACGCGACTTGTTCGCTAAGAGCCGTGGCTTTTTCAAAACACGCGACAAAGCAACTCGGTCTATTTTTTGCGACCTTGTCGCCTGACGCGACTTGTTCGCTAAGAGCCGTGCTTTCAAAACACGCGACCTCAAAGCAACTCGGTCTATTTTTTGCGACCTTGTCGCCTGACGCGACTTGTTCGCCAAGAGTCGTGGCTTTCAAAACATGCGACCTCAAAGCAACTCGGGTCTATTTTTTCGACCTTGTCGCCTGACGCGACTTGTTCGCTAAGAGTCGCGGCTTTCAAAACATACGACCTCAAAGCAACTCCTGGTCTATTTTTACGACCTTGTCGCCTGACGCGACTTGTTCGCTAAGAGCCGTGGCTTTCAAAACACGCGACCAAAGCAACTCGGTCTATTTTTTGCGACCTTGTCGCCTGACGCGACTTGTTCGCTAAGAGCCGTGGCTTTCAAAACATGCGACCTCAAAGCAACTCGGGTCTATTTTTTCGACCTTGTCGCCTGATGCGACTTTGTTCGCTAAGAGCCGTGGCTTTCAAAACATGCGACCTCAAAGCAACTCCGGTCTATTTTTTGCGGGCGAGGCCATCAATCGCGGACGACGCCTTCTCCAGGTCTTTTGTCGCGGAGTGACGCGCTGCTTTCAAAGAATCGTCTGGTAGTTGTACGGGTATTGATGGGACGCCAGATTTCAAAATCGATAACCGCCGCTTAACTCAACTGCTGATGGCGCTCTCCCAACCGCTCGATCGTGGGCCCCTTGCCTATATAAAGCCTTCGCTTTCACCCTTCACACTTTTAGTGTTTCTTATTTTCTCCGTTGTTTGTTGTTTTTAGAATTCTCGAGTTTTTGGGCGAGCTTTGAAGGTTCAACGGCGCCTCGCATGTGGTTCTAGATTTCACGGGCGGCTCTTTTGAAGATTCCGCCACCTCTTTGAGTATTGACCGTGGCTTTAGTCACCTGGCTCGTCAGATCTCCGGCCGATCGAGGCAGGGGCACATCACTCGAGGATATGCCGCGTGGTGAACACGCGATCAAGGTCATCCCACCATCGCCTTCATCCGAAATCCTCACGCAGCGAGCTCATTACCTCGATTCGTGATCGAACAATGTACCTAAACGTAGCGAGCCTGCTTGGGATCCCGCCCGGCAATCCTGGTGAATTTTGAGATGTCAAGCCGCCGCCTCCGGAAAGCAAGGCGACGAGTTTATCAAGACTTCGCTTACTCCGCATGTTCTCTGATTTCTTTGACTTTCTCGCGAGCTCTTTGAAAATTTGATTTGTAACTTTGACTATTTACTTTGTGATTTGACCGAACCTTGATTTGTAATAGCTTGACAATTTATTTTCTCTCGATTTTTTTCAATTTATACTTCTGGCTTTTCTCTTTGTCGATTCGATCTCGGCTCATGCCTTTCGCGATTCGCGAGGCCGTGATGTGCTATTTTGTTCTTCCTCAGGTCCTTCTTTGATTCATGCTGGTCGCTTAATATTTGGCGACGCCGACCGCTGGGCGAGACGCCGTCATTGCCTTTTCTAACTAAGAGTCACGCTGACGCTAATTTTTCAAGGTTTCAGGCTACCTTATTGGAAAGCAGTTGCTTTTGTCAAGATAGAGCTCAAGCATGGCAGCCTTTGATCGTGTTTACATTCGGCAGAGCATGACCCCTAATGACTCAGTGTCACGGTAGAATCGTAGCTATAAATTTCGGGTCTCTTTATGGTCTGGCGCCTCATGCTGCTTGGGTCTTCGGCCGGGCTTTGCATAGTCCGCCCTCAGATCCAATTACATCCCAACTGCTGATCATACCCCTCCTCTAGTATAATAAAAGGGGGTTATTCGAACTCACTTTACCTCTTGCCTACATAATCGACTTTGCCTCTCCCTCAATCGCTCATTATCCTCACCGCTTATCCTTCAAACTCCATGTCTCATCCAGGGAAAGTTGAAACATGTGTCTCGGATATTCAAAGCCCGTCCCATCCGGGATGTTTCCTTTTTTCACCACCGCTCTCTATAGCCAAGGATTATTTCGGGATTTTTGAGTGGCGTGATATTATTGGGGGAGAGGGGCTTATATGAACAAATCTAATGTAAGACGGCTCCATGTTGCTGCCAAGCTCGCTTTCCTGGGTCAGGAATTTATTGCCGAGATCTTCCGGGAGCGTTAATGTTACCATGATACGGGAATTTACCTGGGTGTTGTCTCGATGAACTCTCCGGGCGGCAAAGAGAGCATCTCTCCTGGGTGTTCCTGCATATCTTTACTCCGAGAGAATTGACCAAGTTTTTAACATACCCGCTAGCAAATCCCTCCTCCCACATGATCGCCGGACTCATGGATGAGGAAAATAGGTGCATTCTGCCTGGTATCAGTGAATGTGCGAGCCGCTCCCTGAAATCAGGCTGGGTTTGGTCTTTGGGAGGATCGATCACACGAAATATTACTCCCTTTTACGTCGTTATGTTTTCAGATGCCTATCAAGTTCCAGAGGCGGACAATCTTAGCAAGTTTGGATCTGTAATTAAGCTCCGGTAGAGTTACAAAGATGATAAAGTATGAGTATTTGACTTATACTATTAAGATTCAATACTTGCACATGCAAGATGTCATTTATTAAAACCATTGATTGTCTTCTTTTTCCTTTTAATGCTGCTTTTTCCACTCGGTTTTCTTAGTTAAAGGTTTTTAACGAGGCAATCAAGACGAGAGAGCACATATGTCATGAATCTTTTCCTTGGTTGGATTTTTCCCACCGGGTTTTCCAAGCAAGGTTTTTGGTACATGCCATATATGTTATACAAATCAGATCAAATGAAAAGCAAGTCGAGGACTTGTTTGTTACACGTAAGATATCGAACTCCGAAAAAAGGCAAGGGCTCAAATTGGTTGCTCATTGATCAGTGGTAGTACATCGATTTCATGGTGTTGAACATAGCAAGATCAAACAAGAGCGACATCTACGAATCATGCAAGATAATAGCTATTCACGAAGCTAGTCGAGAATGTATTTGGTTGTGGTCGTTGACACATTACATCCGGGATAGTAGTGGCTTACCAAATAACAAAGATAATATTACACGAAGACAGTGCAACGGGTATTGCTCAGTTAAATGGTGGCTACGTAAAAGACGATCAGATAAAAGAATTTCATCAAATCTTCAGAAGAAGGGCCATATTGATGTTCAGCGAATCAGATCAAGCGACAATCCAGAAGATTTGTTCACTAAAGTATTAACTACTGCTATGTTCGAGAGTTTGATTAAGAAGATCGGGACGTGCCAACTTGAAGACCTGAAGAGATGTTCAAATCAGGGGGAGTAAAACATGAATGAAGGTTGTACTCTTTTTTCTTCATTATGATTTTTTCCCACAGGGTTTTTTCATAATAAAGGTTTTAACGATGCAGATTTTTTGTGGATGGACATCCAAGGGGGAGTGTTATAAATATACCCGTAATATGTGGATGTCCATTAGATATAATATATATCTCGTCCGTGTAAAATACTTAATTTCGCAATTAGTTTACTTAATAAAATAAAATCTCGACGCAAATACGACAAAGTGGATAAAGATCGACGTAAATATATGATGCGATCGACGGATATCTTTATACTGTAAAGCCACGTGTAATATATCGTGTCTTTATCGGTACCGCATTAAGGGATACTTATCCCTTGCCAAGCTTTCTTAATCCCTAAGCTTTGCCGACTACATCCTGATATATATAATAATGAGATAGACTTTGAACAACATCAGGACTAATGAATAATACCATGCAAGCTTTGTTTTCCTTCTCTTACAGTACTAGTTTGACTAATGATATATATATTATAACACAATATAATAATAATAATAAAAAAAGCCTTCTTCTAAAAATAAAAATAATAATAATAACAACACCTTTAAAAAAAAAAAATTTAAAATTAGATGGTGCAACGGTTGTAGGAAGGTTCTCATTTTTACTCTCTTCTACATAATATACTTTTATCGTGTGTGATAGATTAGAAATGAATGATTGTAATGTATGTCACTTGATAAAATCTTCTTACAACGGTTGTATTTTAAAATTTCACACAAACTACTCCTCGTTGCTTTGGAGCCCAAGTAATCTTTGCTCAACTCTTAAGTCGCGTCAAACACACGCAAAAAAGGAAAAAAATTCATTTAACTCAAAAAAAAAAAAAAATTTACTCATAAGTCGTTCCCCCCTAAAAAAAACAAAATATAACAAAATGTTTTTGAAAAAAAAAAAAAAAAAAAAAAAAAAAAAAAAAAAAAACTCATAAATCTGTCTGGAAAAAATAAAAATAAATCTTAAGTCGGTGACAAAAACCTCGAGGAGAAATATCCTGTATATATAGAGAGACGTGGCCTACGTACTTTATACGAAGCATAAAGAGAATGGGTATAGTTGTGGTGAAACATCATTTTTAATAATTGACGAAGTCAACGCAAGCAAGGAAGAAAATAACTGTCGATCGAGAGGTCTTAGCAATGGATCAAAAGAATCGATCAGTCCCCCAGACTTCTTCCGGATCCCAGATCCGTGATCCACAACCGGTAATTCTTTCGATTATTCCGTTAATTCTTAAGTTTTCTAATTAGGGTTTTTGGTGATTTATTGGTTCTAAATATTCCGTTAATTCTTAAGTTTTCTAATTAGGCTAATTATTGTTATTAGATCTAGACGTTCTAAGGAAAAAATTGTAATAAATTTAATTGCATGTTGATGCATACTGAATCCTTCAATATATACAAGTCTGCATGCATTTGAGATCGATTTATTGGACAATATAATGTTAATTTCTTCCTCCAAAAAAGATATATATTGTTATATGCGTAGTCTTAACTTTTTATTTGATTACGAAAATAAAAGCTGTTAAGATTCAATTCATATGGTTGGATGTGATTTTCGATTTCCTTAGACCACTCAAGAATCTGTCATCCGATTGAATCTCTGCTTACTAATGGATGCTCCATAAGCAAAGAACGATCGATCTTATTCGCGTTTCTTCTCAATTTTGTGTTGCAACGCAAGATGTGCTGCATGTTATTAATCGATATACCAGCTCAAATCTTAATTATTTTTTTATATAAATGTATGGTTTTTTTTTTTTCCTTTTTTGTTTGAGTCAAATTGTATCACCATTGAAATAATAGTATGTTTTTGTTGTCAATCCAACTTTTCCCAGGGGATCCCCGACCCTTTTCAGTATGTCCCTTCACAGTATGGATTTCAGCCCAACTCTAACTTTCACCCTGTAAATGTCTTCCCTCCACCACCCCCCCAAACATATCCATATCCCTATCCCTATCCCTATCCCCCAAACTCTAACTTCAACCATGGTTATAATACCACAACCATTGCTGAACCTTTCGTCAACTTTAATGACGATGAACCCCTTCCCGATCGACCTGCCACTACAACTTTGCCAAATTCCGGGCTTACGAATGTTGGGATAGAGACATCCACCGAATTCCCTGCAGTTGTTGCATCAGATTTTAACTCGTCATTCGCTGTGCTTCTTGGTATCCATGCTCCTCCCCTTCCAACCATGGTTGAAAATGAAAATGAGCGAGTACCAGTTGACCTTGTTGCTGTACTTGATGTAAGTGGCAGCATGAGCGGCGCTAAATTGGCCCTTTTGAAATCTGCCATCAAGTTTGTGATTGATCATATGTTGCCTTGTGATCGGCTTTCCATTATTTCATTTGCATCACATGCTAGAAGAATATTACCATTGCGTAGGATGACTGAAAGAGGCCGTAAAGATGCTGAATTTGCTGTTGATCGACTCCATGTGGAGGGAGCCACAAATATTGTTGCCGGCTTGAATATGGGTGCCCGTGTTCTCGAGCAACGCAATCAGTGTAATCCTGTTTGTAGCATTATTTTTGTATCTGATGGTCAAGATACAGAAAATAGTCAAGTGGTGTATAGACCTTCTCTATCCAAAAAGGGCCCACCGGGATATCTCCGAATGTTATCATCTTCCATTTCTAATTCCAATGAAACTAATGATGAAAACCCAAGGAAAAGATACCCGGTATACACTTTTGGTGTTGGGATGGATCATGATGCTGCTGCAATGAATGCTATTGCTGTTGGCTCTTGTGGCACATATTCCTTTGTCGAGTCTGCTGAAATGATACCTAGATCTTTTGCAAGGTGTATTGGTGGTCTTTTTAGTGTTGTGGTGCAGGATGTTCGTATTAAGGTGTTGTCGGCTTCTCCTGGGGTGGAGATTAAATCCATCCCTTCAGGAAGACATGCGAATGAGATAACTTCTCAAAATAAGCAGGGAATAATACATGTTGGAGATTTATTTGCTGAAGAAAAGAAGGAATTTTTGGTTTATCTCTCGGTTCCTATTCATTCGGGTGACCAGATGGTGACAGAGGACGAAACCAATAGCAAGACACCATTATTGGACATTGTTTGCTATTACCGAAACGCCTTTACAAACGAGATAGTGCAAATTGACGGCCCAAGCATTGAAATTCTCCGTCCGAATACTCTGTCCCCTACAGATAAAGTGGTCAACTTGAAGGTGGATGGGCAAAAAAACCGTGTTGGGGTGGCAGAAAGCATTGCCAAGGCAAAAGAGATGGCTGATAATGGCAACTTGAGTGGCGCCAAAGAGGTGCTAACTAGTAGCCAGGAGACTTTGATGGCTTCGGCATCGGCTCAGTCAGGTGTTGAAATGGTTAGTTGGCTCGAGGCTGAACTGTTGGAGATCACAGCAAGAATGGAGAGTATGGATTTGTATGATCGACAAGGACGAGCTTTTATGCTAGCGGGTATGAGCGCCCACGATGCACAGAGAGCTACAAGCCGGAACTACACATGTTTGCAGGCAGCGTAGTCGTCCTGGGGCATCATTTGGAGCCATGGCCTCTGCATCAGCTGGGGATGCATGTGGAGCCGCCTATGATACTCCAATGATGGCTCAAATGCAAAGTTTTCTTCAGATGCGACCACCACCAGCTGAGGCAAAGAAAGACAATGGTTGGAGAAAGTAAACCTGTTTTGAAATTCCCTTTTTAATTATTATTATTGTTCAAACTTGGTTTTGGTAGCAAGGTTGTTGCAATAAGGGGATTCTGTGATGTTGTGAGATTAGTTAAAAGTGTAACGTATGTATAAAATGCAAAAGCAATTTGTCTTCATATACATATATTAGTTTATGACTAGTCTCTCTTGTACTACGGTGTCTCTAAATAAATTGTAGTTTGAATTTCTGTTCTAGCTTCTTGTATAAAAATAAAGTTCATTGTAACAAATTGTTGTTTTTCAGTTCAAATGATTTCAAGTTTTCTTTTCTTTTCCTTCTTTTTGTTTTGTAATATAAAGTATGGCATTCGAGTAAAAAAAAATTATATGCAGCTGATATCTGTGGTTTTATTTTATTTTTTATTTTTTTATTTTTTGCAACGGTTTTTAATTCATAATTGTGACGTCTTCTTTCCGTCACCGAGGCCTTGTATTGAAATGAACGTCCGGTATGTATATAACTTATATTTATATCAAATTATATATGTAAGTCTTACAAATACGTAATCAAAGTATACTTGCGGAAACTAAAATGACTCGAGGAAACATACACAACTAAGGGTAGAATGGGAAAACTAAATATCAAGTCTTTTACGACATTTAAAGTCTGAGGCTTCAATATATTCCACAAGTTGAACACCTACAAGATTCAATAGACTTACAAAATGAGATAACTAATCTATCACCTAATTGAAAAAGAAAAACTTCATCAAAGCACCCACGAAGCATCTAGAGGTCAACATCGAATCTGTTCGAGCAGCAAGTATATAGCACAAGTCTACACACGCTACCAAGTATGTTATAAGAGCGCACTCCCCTTCAACTAGCCCCGCTAGCACCTCACGAAACATGGAATGTGTTGCATAAAAGTCCGAGAACACTTTGCGAGCTGATGAGTCCAAGAACACATTCAACCCCTTAAAAGGCATAGGGCTCCCCGCCCTAAGTGAAGTCCAAGGCCCTGAGTCTCCCGACCACTGGGCATTGACCCTTCCGTTTGATATATAAACGTGCCTTACCAGGGAAAAGAATGTTTTATCTTTTAGACTACCAAATATGTATTTATGTATTTAAACTAGCAACCTAAGTTCATTGCACATAAAAAGGCTTCTATGGATTACTAGACCTTTTACAACTATATGTTACACTACCTAGCACGTGTCATATAAATACCGGATTCTAATCCAATACCCACAAGGCTAAGGTATAAGGTTTTCGATGATCCCGAGTTTCTCCCTGCAGAGGGTCTCCACAAGGTGTTGAGTCAAATCCACCAAAAATCGAACCCTTAACTTCGTCACATAACAAGTACGGTGTTGCCATTCCGGAACAACACCTCGTAAGGCCAAATGATTCATGTTCCAATGCTCCCATGAGTCACGGTGCAATGCCAAAACTACTAGAACACTCACATTTAACTGTACAACAATCCACAAATGGTTACTACACAAAGATATGCCCCAAAAGTGATCAAAAACACAATTCTGGACATTCTGAGCCATAGGCCTGTGCCTAACAAACAATACGCGTGCGCTTATAGATGTTGGGAGCATCCTGAACTCTCTATGGCTTTGTTCAGCCTAGAAATTCTACAACTTTTCTATAACGATTTTAAGGCATTTTCTCCCAAAACAATACGCGTGCGCTTATGGATGATAGGAGCATCCTGAACTCTATATGTCTTTGTTCAGCCTAGAAAATCTGCAACTTTTCTACAACGATTTTATGGCATTTTCTCCCACATGCAATACTCAAATCAACCTCAAAACCATCCTAAAATATGTTTAAACTTAATAAACAAGTTATACAACATGAATCAAATATCTAACAAAAACATGGTAAGAAGTCCTAAACATAAAAAGGCTCCAAACACACTATCAAGTCCTAAAACATGATTTCAAGGTCCATAAGCATGGTGTAAACCCTAGAAACATGGATTAAAGCTTCTACTCAAGCGAAAGAGTTCTAAACATAATCTCAAAACTTAGAATCAGATCAAAACATAAAAAGATTCTAATGGAAGACCTCCTTACCTCTAGCACTTCAAGCAAGCTCCAAATCCAAGATCCTATTTTGAAGAAAACCCAAAGCCGTAATCTTAACCATGGAGGACGACTATATAGCTGCATATAAATCAACAAATGAAGCGAGAATGGCTCTACAAGTTCCTATATTCTATCGGTCCGGAAGTTGTTCCAGGCATGGATAAGCCCATCACCCATTATTGTGATAACAATGGTGTTAAGGCTAATTATGAGGAGCTTAAAAGCCACAAGAAGTCGTAACATATTGAGAGAAAGTGCCATATGATTGGGGAGATTATGTAGATAGAAGATGAGTCAGTTCTCAAGATCGTCTTCACCGGCAACCTAATTGACCCATTTACCAAGACATTGCTGGCAAGTGTGTTTGTCCGACACTTGGAGAACATGGGATTTAAGAACATGAAACACCTACTTTTGTATCAAGTGAGAGACGTTGAAAGCTAGTAAGGAATGTAATGGTGTGCTCTAAAAACGTTTATTCCCTTCACGGGCTAGTGAGAGATTCTTAGGAGTAGTGCCTGAAAATACAATATTGTATTGTCTTAATTAAATAAAAGTAATATTTTTTTATTAATTAATTCTTTTATTTGCTTATTATATGCATCTAAATGACACCCTAAGACCCCATTTGCCCACCCCTGACATCCCCTCCCCTCTCATTTTATCAACCAACCCCTTCAAAGCTACACACTAAGAAAACCCTAGAACCCTTTCCCCTAACAAAAACTACACCCTAAAAAATCTCAATTAAATCTTAAACCTATTTAATAGCTAGATGATGCATTTCGGTCGAGTTGTGCTTGATTTTTCTTTATTACCATAAGAAACGAGGCGTTGGATTATAATTGAATACATGAAAATCGTCATATTTGCCTACAGCCTATAAAATATAGTATTAAATTCTCTACTACATATAACTTAAATACTAATAGTGTATTTTGTATGTTGTAATTATGTAATTACATATCTGATTAATTATTTTTATGATATTTTTATTACATTTAAATAATTTTGAATGATTGTTTACCTATTGGGAGTAATTTGGTAAGGAGAAATATTGGTGATGGTACTTGTGCGTTGTGTGGGGAAAGTAGGGAGACTCGACGTCATGTTTTGTTTAAGGGTTGAAAATGGTAAGTGTAAAAGTGGCTAGGTGTTAAATTATAAGAGTGTACATGTGGCACATTGTTAGAGGGCCACCACTAGATTCTGTTGCATCGATGTTTGTGCAAATCTATCTATTTTTATCTCTTTTACATTCAGAATGAATAACAAGAAAATTATCCAGAAAATATCTTTGTTTTTGCATTCTTATTCTTCATGAAGAAGATTATCAAAACTTAACTTTGTATCAGAGCCAAATCGATCAACATGACAACAGGAATGTCGTCTTCCAGCATACCACCAGTGGCTTCAACAGTTGCCGGCAACATGAGCTCAACGTCAGCTCAGCCGACCGTTGCAGGAGTATCAGTCACCGGAGTCTCTACCGTTAGTGCTACTGCATCTAGCACAGTCACCGGAGCTGCATCTTTCTTAATGCCTTCTTATCCTGGATTTATGTTTCCACCACCGGAGTTTACCACCGCTTATCCTCTTAGTCAGCTCACTAGCACCGTGGTGCCACCGACACTTCCACCGATTGTATCCCCGTTCAGATCTGCATCTCCTAGCTCGCTTCTACAGTCCTCATCTCCCATTCATGGCCATCTCAGTCAGACTTGCAACGTCAAGCTCACAAGAGACAATTACCTTCTATGGCGATACACCATCCTGCCAATTGTCCGAGGTCATAAATTGGAGGGATTTCTTCTTGGAACTAAACCCAAACCACCAAATACAGGTATCTACTCTACTCTTCCTAATCCTGCTGTAGATGAATGGGTTGCCACAGATCAATTGTTATCAGGATGGTTGTTAAGTTCTATGACTGAGCAAGTGCTTATAGAAATTATGGGTTGTGAGACTTCCCATGAAACCTGGTCTACATTGGAAGTCCTATTTAACAATCAGTCTGAGGCCCGTATGTTAGAATATAAGAATGCCTTGACTATATCTGAAGAGAGTTTGAGAATGTGTTAACACAAGAGTAAACTTCAACTTAGTTTATTCATTGAGTAAAAGGATGTATAAATAGATACAATTGAGATAGAGACTAGCTAGCTAGCTTGGCGACCACTTGAGTATGTAGATGTGGGCGGCAAGCATGCAAAAGTAAAAAGTAAAAGTTATGTCTATGACATAAAGTAAACTAGAGTTTGACATATTAATTGTTTATATGACTCACAATTAATATGTCTTTTACAATTAATTTTACAATTAAATAAGGTGTACACAATATTATGCACGAAATCCTAAGGCTCAGCAATCTGCTGAGCACCCTGCTGAAGCCTCAGCAGACTGAGTCTGCTGAGTAATATTTCCACACCCCCTCAAAGCCGGGTCAGATATGTTGATGCGACCAAGTTTGCTACTTAGTCTATTTGAACATAAGAGGTGGAATAGCCTTGGTAAGAATATCGACGATACGATCTGTGAGGGAACATCTTTGGAGTTGAATAATCTTGGCATCAATCGCTCCTTCGAAAAGTGTCTGTCAATGTCCACATGCTTGGTTTTATCATGATGGATGGATCCTCTCGCCATGCATAAGGTTGAATTATTATCACAACAGAGTGTGATAGGTTCTTTGATATGGTTCTTTGAAGTTCGATCGAGTACCACTTTTTAGCCATAGAGCTTCACAAATGCCAAGGACAAGTGCCCTTAGTTCACCTTTCAAGATCGCTTCTTGACACGAGAGGTTGTTTCTTGCTCCTCCAAGTAACCGTGTTCCCCATATATATGAGCAATAGCCTGTGGTAGACCTCCTCATCAATGTGACATCCAGCCCAATCAACATCAGTGTAGACCTTGATTGATCTATCGGTAGACTTGGTGAAGTGCAGGCCTTGGCAGGAGTGGATTTTAAATACCTCGATATCCTATTCACTTTGCATCCCAATGTTGCTCAAGAGGGGCAATGCATGAATTGATCGACCAGATGACCCCATATGCAATATCGGTCTCTTGTGTGAGAAAGGTATATGAGTTTGCCTACAAGCCTTTGATATTGTTCTTTCCTCGACAAAGAATGTCACCATGCGATGGGTATGACCCAGGGTCTCTGGAGATCTGACAGGTTTGCATCCCAAAGATGCCGCTTTCCTTCATGAGTCCAGGACATACTTCCTTTGGGAGACCGAAATGCCATTGGTGTTTCTAGCTACTTCCATACCAAGAAAGTACTTGAGGTAGCCTGGATCTTTAACTTGGAACACCTTTGCGGTAGAGTCTTCAAGTTACGGATTTCAGAGTCTTCCCAGATAAGGATGATATCATCCACATATACAATTAGAATGGACCTCCTCTGGTTGGTTGTCTTGACAAACATGGTGTGATCGAGTTGCATTGATGATATCCAGCAGCTTTAACCACGTAGTGAGTTTTCCAAACCAGGCTCTTGGGGATTGCTTGAGCCCATATAGAGATTTCCGAGTTTGCATACCTTGCCCTGAGTGTGGGGATTGACAAAACCGGGAGGTACATTCATATAGACTTCCTCGGTGAGATCACCATTGAGAAAAGCATTTTTGATATCTGTGGAAATATTACCTCGGGGTGCGACCTCACAGGTGCTCCTATGCCTCTATTTGAGGACATGTTCAATGATCTCTATTTCGTGTATTATATTATTTGTACACTTTATTTATTTGTAAAAGACATATTAATTGTGATACATATAAACAATTAATATGTCAAACTCTAGTTTACTTTATGTCATAGACATAGCTTTTACTTTTACTTTTTGCATGCTTGCCGCCCACATCTACATACTCAAGTGGCGCCCAAGCTAGCTAGCTAGTCTCTCTCTCAATTGTATCTATTTATACACCTTTCATATCAATGAATAAACTAAGTTGAAGTTTACTCTTGTGTTTATCACATTCTCAAACTCTCTTCATGGTATCGGAGCCCTCACTGAGTTCTAATTTTCATTTGCAAAACTCAGCTTTTTTTTTTTTTATCAAGAATGTCTTCATCCCGAAGCATCCTACTCATTAAGTAAATCTCAGCAGGTGAGGTTACTAACTCCACTCCATATACAAATCACGAGACTTGATTACAACAATAATCTTGGGTTGTCAAGATCTATGAAAAGTATAACTCGAGGACAAAGCAAGATGGAAGACTTGTGCGAGTCCAAACACTCTCGTGATGGAATCACTTGGTGATATTATGGATTCTCGATTAGCTCTCTTCAAAGAGTTTCTCAAATGGCGTAAGACTCGATAACTCTCTCACAGGCATTGCCACTCATACCAAGACAGTATATCTTATTCCCAACTCAATAATGATACTGGATAGTTGATTCGGGCCTCATCTCATATGACAGAAATAAAACACATTATATAACCTCAAACCCTGTCAATGAGACTCATAAAATTAAAACTGCCGATGGATCTTTTCATATGCTCAAGGTTTTGGAATTGTCAAACTTACTTGATAAAATCTATCTCGAATGATGTCTGTTTGTTCCAAAGCTAGATCAGTAATCTCATATCGATCAAAGAAACTCACTAAGGACCTAAATTGGACAGTCACTTTTAAAGACAATCAGTGTATTTTCCAAGATACTTATTCACAAGAAGTAATGGAAAGAGCCAAAACTTGCTCAGGACTGTTTATTGTTCACCCTGCTGAAGACAGAAACTCAAGATCGACCGCCTCAAGACTTTGCTCTTATCTTTGTAGACAATATTATGTTATGGCATTATAGATTAGGACATCCTAGTTTTGGTTATTTAAAGACCTTAACTCCTGAATTATTTAAAGGATGCAATCTTAATGATCTTCAATGTGATATATGTCAGTTTGCCAAACTCACCAAATCTGTGTATGCTAAATTACCTCACCTACCCTCCTCACCTTTCACCCTAATTCACAGTGATGTATGGGGACCCTCAAGAGTAAAAAGCATAACAGGAAAGAGGTGGTTTGTTACCTTCATAGATGACCACACCAGAACCACTTGGTTATTTTTAATGAAGGATAAGTCTCAAAGTTGGACCCATCTTTCAAGAATTTTACAACATGGTCTCCACTCAATTTGACACTAAGATCAAAATCTTGAAGACCCGACAATGCTCTTGAATATTATGAGTCTCATCTCAGCAATTTCTTGATGGATAAAGGGATTGTCCATATCAAGAGTTGTGTTGAAACCCCTCGAAAAATGGGGTTCTTTGAGAAAAGAACAGCATCTGCTTGAAATGGCTAGAGTCTATTATGTTTACCACAAATGTTCCAAAATATATGTGGGGTGAAGCTATATTGACTTCCACATACTTAATCAACAGACTTCCCAGTGAGTGTTAGGTTTCAAAACTCCACTCCAAACCTACCGACCACACACTCCTGCCATCATCTTGTTTCCCGATTGCCTCCAAAGATCTTTGGTTGTCTTGTGTTTGTGTATATCCATGCTCAACACAGTAAACTTGATCCTAAAGCTCATAAGTGCATTTTCCTTGGATATGCACAGGGGCGAGAAAGGTTACAAGTGTTACTCTCCTACTCAAAAGAAATTTTACAGATTCTATGGATGTGAAATTTTTGAAAGGACTCCATATTACAAAGAAACCTCTTGAGCGATCAGCGATGGAAACTGATTGAGATTGAACTAAGTCCGTTCCTCAAAGAAACTATTTACCCTCAAAGAGAGTCCTAACTCTCGTGAGGATCACTTGACCCGAGCCTCTTGACCATCGCCAGCCTAACCCCAACAGACTCATAACCTTCAAATGGTGACCTCAGGCGATCTCTTTGCCCCCAGAGCCTGCTACACGGAACCTCGGCAACCTCTTCGAACCAGTCTGCTGGACCTCGACTCTTGACTCTCGGCAGACCCTCATCAAGTGGATGATGGACCTATTGCTCTAAGGAAAGGGAAGAGATCATGCACCGATCATTCTATTCATACTTATTTATCTTATGATCGGTTGTCTCTGTCTTTGCTATGTTTACACAGACTGGACTCTCACTCTATCCCTAGAAATATTCAGAGAGGCCTTCAAAATGATAAGTGGAAGGTCATTGTTAAAAGCAGAGATGACTGCCCTCCCGGACAATCATACTTGGGATCTCACAACTCTTCCAAAAGGCAAGAAGGCAGTCACCGCAAATGGTTATTCACTATCAAGTACACTGCTTGATGGCACTATTGACAAGTACAAAGCCGAGATTGGTAGCGAGGATTCACTCAAACTTATGGCATTGACTATAAAGAAACCTTTGCACCAAAGGCAAAGCTCAACACTTGTCAGGTACTAATTTCTCTAGTGTCCAACTTGACGGCCTCTTCATCAATTGGACATCAAAAATGCTTTTCTAAATGGGGACCTTCTTGAGGAGGTTTATATGACTATACCTCCTGGTTTTATCAATCCTCATACTCAAGGCAAGGTGTGCAAAGCGAGGAAATCTCTATATGGCTGAAGCAATCACCAAGGGCATGGTTTGGAAAATTAACAATCGTGGTCAAAGGCTGCTGGATATCACCAATGCAATTACGATCACACTATGTTCATCAAGACAACCAACCGAGAAGAGGTCTATTCTTATTGTCTATGTGGATGATATCATCCTTACCGGAGATGACCTGCCGAGATCCAACACTTGAAAGAAGCTGGCAAAGGGTATTTCGGGTGAAAGACTTGGGTTTCTTCAAGTATTTTCTTGGCATGGAAGTAGCTAGAAACATCAAAGGAATCTCGGTCTCCCAAAGGAAATATGTCTTGGACTCTTTGAAGAAATCGGCATCTTTGGGGTGCAAACTCTTTGTATCCCCAGTAGACCCAGGTCATACCTCGCTACATGGTGACATTCTTTGTAAGAAAAGAACAATATCAAAGACTTGTAGGAAACTCATCTACCTATCCCATACAAGACCGGATATTGCATATGGTGTCGATCTGTTGCTTGCTCATGCCATGCACTGCCTCTTGAGCAACATTGGGATCTTTGTGAATAGATATCTTGAGGTATTTAAAGTCCACTCACGGCCAAGGGTTACACTTCACCAAGTCTGGCGATAGATCCATCAAGGTCTACACCGATGTTTTGATTGGGGATGCCACATAGATAGAAGGTCGACCACAAAGACTCTTTGTTCCTATGTATGGGGCAATCTTGTTACTTGGAGGAGCAAGAACAACCTATCTTGTGTCAGAAGCGATCTTTGAAGCGAACTCGAGCACTTGTCTTAGGCATTTGTGAAGCTCTTTGGCTCAAAAGAGTACTTCTTGAACTTCAAGCCCTCTTGACAACCTATCACACTCTGCTTTGTGATAATAACTCAAAGACTATGCATGGCGAGAGGATCCATCCATCATGACAAAACCAAACATGTGGACATTGACAGACATTTTTGAAGGAGAAGATTGATGCCAAGATTATTCAACTCCAAAGATGTTCCTCAAAGAGATCGAAATGCGATATCCTTACCAAGGCTATTCCACCTCTTATGTTCAATGAGACTAAGTAGCAAACTTGGTTGCATTAACATATCTGACCAGATTTGAGGGGTGTGGAAATATTACCTCGGCCAGTGGTGCACCTCGGCCAGGTGCTCCTATGCCTCTCTTTGAGGACATGTTCAATGATCTCTATTTCGTGTATTATATTATTTGTACACTTTATTTATTTGTAAAAGACATATTAATTGTGATACATATAAACAATTAATATGTCAAACTCTAGTTTACTTTATGTCATAGACATAGCTTTTACTTTTACTTTTTGCATGCTTGCCGCCCACATCTACATACTCAAGTGGCCGCCCAAGCTAGCTAGCTAGTCTCTCTCTCAATTGTATCTATTTATACACCTTTCATATCAATGAATAAACTAAGTTGAAGTTTACTCTTGTGTTTATCACATTCTCAAACTCTCTTCAATATCCAATTGGTGTAGAGGCCAGTCCAGTTGGACAGCTAGAGAGATCAGAACCCTGACAGTGTTGAGTTTTGCCACTGGTGCAAAAGTTTCCTTATAGTCAATACCATAAGTTTGAGTGAATCCCTTGCTACCAATCTGGCTTTGTACTTGTCAATTGTACCATCGGCATTGTATTTGATAGTGAATAACCATCTGCAGCTAATCTGTCTTCTTGCCTTTGGGAAGAGTTGTGAGGTCCCAAGTATGATTATCCGGAGGCGATCATCTCGCTTTTAACAAAGACCTTCCACTTATCATTTTGAAGGGCCTCACCGATATTGCTAGGGATAGAGTGAGAGTCCAGTCCTGTGTAAACATGGCAAAGACAGAGACAACTGATCATAAGATAAATAAGTATGAATAGAATGATCGGTGCATGATCTTTTCCCTTTCCTTAGAGCAATAGAGTCCGTCTATCAATGTCGATGATCTGGCGAGGATCTGCGCAGATTCTTTGAGAGTGTCGATGGGCTCGGGAGCAGCGAGGCTCGAGTCGCTTGGTTCTTTGGGATCGATGAAGCTGCCGTGTGAGTCGAAGAGAGTACTTGGGGTTCGATCTGCTGAGGCTCGATGAGTTCTTTGAGGTTAAGAGTTTCTTTGAAGGAAGGGGTTTAGTCAATTTCTATCGAGTTTCCATCGTTGATTGCCTCGGTGGACTTGTCTTTGTAGTAGGAGTCCTTTCAAAAATTTTACATCCATAGAATTATAAAATCTTTTTCGTAAGGAGAGTAGCACTTGTAACCTTTCCTGTCCTTTGCATATCCTAGGAAAATGCACTTGTGAGCTTTGGGATCAAGTTTGCTTCATGTTGGGCATGGATATAGACAAACACAAGTACAACCAAAGATTTTTGGAGGTAATCGGGAAATAAGATGGGGCGAGGAGTGTGTGTCCAGTAGGGTTTTGATAGGAGTTTTGAAGCCTAGTACCTGTTTGGGAAGTCTGTTGATTAAGTATGTGGAAGTCAACATGGCTTCACCCACATATATTTTGGAACATTTGTGGTAAACATAATAGACCTAGCCATTTCAAGCGGATGCTGTTCTTTCTCTCAAGAACCCCATTTTGCCGAGGGTTTCAACACAACTCTTGATATGGACAATCCCTTTATCCATCAAGAAATTACGAGATGAGACTCATAATATTCAAGAGCATTGTCGAGTCTTCAAGATTTTGATCTTAGTGTCAAACCGAGTGGAGACCATGTTGTAAAATTCTTGGAAGATGGGTCCAACTTGGACTTATCCTTCATTAAAAATAACCAAGTGGTTCTGGTGTGGTCATCTATGAAGGTAACAAACCACCTCTTTCCTGTTATGCTTTTTACTCTTGAGGGTCCCCATACGTCACTGTGAATTAAGGTGAATGGTGTGGATGGTAAGTAAGGTAATTTTGCATACACAGATTTGGTGAGTTTAGCAACCGACAAATATCACATTGAAGATCATTCAAATTACAACCTTTAAACAATTCGGATCTATAGACTTTAAATAACTAAAATCGGGATGTCCTAGTCTATAATGCCATAACATGATATTGTCTAGGTTTTGAGTGCAAAGCTTCGAGGCGAGTCGGTCTTCGATCTTACATCTTCAAGCAGGTTGACCACAAACAGACTGAGCAAGGTTTAGCAGTCCCAATCACTGCCTTTGAGGAATGATCCTGGAATGTGCACTGATTCTCATTAAAAACAACAGTCCAGTTCAAATCTTTAGTAAGTTTACTGACAGATATGAGATTGCAATCTAATTTTGGAACAAATAGGACATTCTGCAGGCATATCTTATTAGTAAGCTGCACCTGACCAAAACCTTTTGCACTAGAGATAGAACCATCAGCAGTCTTAATATTGTGAATTTGGGGACATGGCTTAAGTTGAGTAATGAGATTTTTATTACCAGTCATATGGGATGAGGCCCCAGAGTCAACAATCCAGGTTTCATTACTAATAGATGAGTAGAATTTACCTGTACTGGCATGAGAGGCTATGTCAGTAGAGTGACTACCTCCCTTTTGTTGAGTTAGGAAGGCTTTGAATGCGACAAAGTGAGCATTCAACTTTGTTGTCATCTTCTTCCTCACTTATGTATGCCTTACGACTTTCCTTGGCAGGTCTGGAGGTCTTGGAGGAGTTAGGCTTGCCATGTAGCTTCCAGCAAGTGTCCTTGGTGTGATTAGTGCGTTTGCAGTGGTCACAGAACAGCTTCCCAGTTTTATCAAGCGGCTTCTCGTAAGCCTCGGTAGCCTCAAGCAGTTTCCGACGATCGGCAGGTGGCACTTTCGGTAGGGTTGTCGGCCAGGGTTCAAAGCGACATCACTTTCCTCCTGCTTTCCTCATGTTTGACCTCAAAGAAACATGGATTTGAGATTTGGAAGAGGTTTAGTAGCAAGAATTCTACCTCTGACATCATCAAGAGTAGGATTCAGTCCAGTAAGGAATTTGAATACTCTCTTTTTCTCGATAATGTCTTTAAAGAGTGTAGCATCTTTAACATCATTCCAGGGGTGAGTTTCTAACATATCTAGGTGTTGCCATGCCTTAGATAGTTGATTAAAGTATTGAGTTACAGACATATCCCCTTGTCTGCAATTTTGAATCTGAGCTTCGAGTTCATAGACTTAAGATGTATTGTCCTTTTTGAGTAAAGGTCTCTGGCATTATCCTGCATTTCCTTAGCAAAGGTGTCATACATCATAAAGTTCTCATCGATCTCTTTTGTCATAGACCTCATGAGGATGGTCATGACTTGGTTATTTTCTGTGTCCCATGCTTCAAACTTGAGGTCAGTTTCCAAGTGAGGGCGGGTTTGGAACTGCACAGATATCCCATCTTGCCTTGGCCGGAGATATACATTTTCATAGACCTTGACCATAGCAAATAATTGTTACCATCAAGTTTATGATTTGTAAAAGAAGAGTGTTCGATTATCCCATCTCTGCTTGAGGCAAATTGTGAGTCTACTGAAGAAGATGAAACTTCAGATAATGTTGACATTTTTCTGAAAAAGAACTGAGTTTTGCAGCGGATTTTAGAACTCAGTAAGTCTCTGCTACCATGAAGAGAGTTTGAGAATGTGTTAACACAAGAGTAAACTTCAACTTAGTTTATTCATTGAGTAAAAGGATGTATAAATAGATACAATTGAGATAGAGAGACTAGCTAGCTAGCTTGGGCGGCCACTTGAGTATGTAGATGTGGGCGGCAAGCATGCAAAAGTAAAAAGTAAAAGTTATGTCTATGACATAAAGTAAACTAGAGTTTGACATATTAATTGTTTATATGACTCACAATTAATATGTCTTTTACAATTAATTTTACAATTAAATAAGGTGTACACAATATTATGCACGAAATCCTAAGGCTCAGCAATCTGCTGAGCACCCTGCTGAAGCCTCAGCAGACTGAGTCTGCTGAGTAATATTTCCACAATATCTGATAAGGGATCCAAGAGTATGAGTGACTACCTAGCTCAAATGAAGAGTTATAGTGATGGTCTTGCAGCAGCAGGGTATCCAATCTCAAAATCAGAGTTGATTTTGGCAGTTCTGGGGGTTTAGACAAAGATTATGAGGCAGTCATAGTAAACATAACCTCTAGAATTGGTTCCCTTACATGGCTAGAAGTTCAATCTCAGTTATTAACTCATGAGAGATTGTTGGCTAGGTTTAATCCTGCAATATCTATTGGTAGTGGTATACAAACAGGAGCTGCTGCTCATTTGGCCACATATACACAAGGATCTCAGTCTGGTTATAGAAATGGTGGAAGATCTAACAACAACAAACCCAGGCGAGAGGTGGCTCAAGGGGTGGTAGAGGCAGAGGTGGCAGGTCTCAAGGCAGAAGTGGAAGTAGAAATGGTATGACATGCCAAGTCTGTGGCAAAAATGGTCATACTGCTCTGGAATGCTGGCACAGGTTTGAGGAAGATTTTCAAGGTCCAATTCATAACAGCAATAACAACAGCAATGGTGGAGGACCTAAGCAAATTTCCGCCTATGTTGCTACCCCTGGAACAGTCAATGATAATGCTTGGTATATAGATAGTGGAGCCACCAACCATGTCATAGCAGACCTGGGAAATATGAGTATCAACTCAAACTACAATGGTAATGCCACTATGGTAGTAGGAAATGGTGAAAGACTGGCAATAACACATGTTGGCACCATCACTCTTCACACTCACACCAGTCCAATACACCTAAATCATGTTCTTCATGTTCCACAGATGACAAAAAACTTGATTAGTGTCTCTAGATTAATGTCTGATAATCCTATACAGGTTGAATTTGATGGTTTGTTTTGTGTTGTCAAGGACAAGTACACATGGACAATGGCACTCAGGGGTCAACTTCAGGATGGTCTCTACCAGATCAGTCTTGCTCATGAAATCAACACTCAGACCTCCCTTCACTCCAAATCTGGTTCTGCTTGCTTTTTAGTCTCCAACAAAACTCTTGGATGTAATAATTTAGATTCTGATCCTAATCTGTGGAATAGGAGACTAGGCCACCCTTCTAGTCAAGTTTTAATAACTGTTTTGAACTTCTGTAATGTCAAATTGAAGAATGACCTATCTTTTTGTGAATCTTGTCAATTTGGCAAATCTCATAATCTGTTTCATCCTGTGTCTACTTCTCATGCTGTTTTTGTTTTTGATCTTGTGCACACTGATCTCTGGGGCCCTGCTCCTATGCAATCTGCTGAAGGATATATATACTATGTTCATTTTATTGATGACCACACTAGACACACTTGGATTTACCCTCTAAAATCTAAATCAGAAACCTTGACTGCTTTCCTTCAATTCAAGGCTTTGGTTGAAACTTAATTTTCTAGTAAAATCAAATGTATACAGTCAGATTGGGGTGGTGAGTGATGGGAGTCAATTTGACTCTGTTTTCTACTTATTTTGTGCCCCGTTGCGACTCGTTTTGTGCTTTTCCGGGAGTTTTTGGCTAAGTCTTGGTGCTTTTTACACCATTTTGCTCATTCCGGTACTCGGGTACATAATCCGTGAATCTCGGCCTTTTTCAGTGTTTTTCATTCATTCTCGGTCACCCTAGTGTCCCGTAGGGATTACATTTGGTATGTACTTTGATGTTTTTCAGGAACTAGGTACTCGAGAATGCCCAGAAAACATGATACGTAGCTTCGGGATGCAAAAAGGCTCATTTTGGGGAAATTACATGCTAGGCGTCGCTAGCAGCATTCCTTAGGCGCACGCCTAAGACCACAAAACAGGCCAATGTTTGATCACGTGAATTCAAAATCATAAAACCTAGGCGCACGCCTTAAGAAAGGCTAAGCGCATGCCTAGCAAAGGTCTCACACAGGATATTTTGTAAAAGTTGTCGGCGTGCTTTGGCATTTCATAAGCGCGCACGCTAGCGAGCTTTTTTGACAAACACTATAAAAGCTCAATTTTGAGCTTTGGATAAGAAGAGACTACTTTTTACAGCATTTTTAGGCGATTTTCTTCTCCAAGAACACCAGAGATTAGTTTTTCAAGCTTTCTTAACATAATCTTTTGTAACAAACACTTGGATCATCTTGGATTGCAAAGTTATAAATTCAGTTTTCTCGTTTTCAGATTTCGATCGGTTTTCAATTCGTGTAGGTATTTCTAATCTTTATCTTTTGTTTGATTGTTCTTCTTTTATGATGAAATCTTGTGTCTCGATAGTTAATATGAGTAGCTAATTGCCTTATAGCCGAGTTATGCGATAATCATCGAAACTAGATCCTAGCTTGTTCATGAGTTATTCTTGATGGTTGATTTTATCATTCTTGATGTGTTTGTAGTTCTAGAACTTATTCTAAATGACTTTTATTGAACTCGCGACTCGATAATCGTGTGTCACGCGTCTTCTTTACATATGGATTTTGCGAGAGGATACGGGAAAAGGGGTTCTAGGATCACCGTGTAAAACCGACTGAGTTGTTCAGACTCGGTTTCGTTGTGAGGTTTTATATCGACTTGTTGAGCGTTTCATTGACCATAGACCGTGTTAGGTCAGTTAAATCCGGTCAGCGGACTGTTGAACCTGACATAGGAGGGTAGATTATTGAAATAATGTCTATTCTCGGAAATAGGAAGCGACACCCTACTTTTGACGTCAAGACGTTTAGGTAAATCGAGAATATCTTCGGACTTAGCTAGGGTTTGGTACGTAGTTGATTGGATCATAGCTCGGCTATCGCCTTTAATTGTTTGCAACTCCTGTTTCAATTAGTCAGTACGAACATAGCAAATTAGAATTCAGAAACCTTATCAAAAATCTTATTGACCTAAACTAGAGATGACACTAGCTTTGGTACTTAACTAAATTCCCTGTGGGATTACGACCTTGCTTGCTAGTTTTATACTACAACCGATTCGGTACTCTGCCGGTCAAAGTTGGTATACTATAAAACGGCCATCAAGTTTTCTGGCGCCGTTGCCGGGGAATAGAGTTAATATCTTGTAAGTTGGAAAAATCTTCAGGATTTGGTCGTTGTTTCTTTTTAATTGTTTGTTGTTGTTTCATTGTTTGTGCAGTGTATGACCCGTAGTAGCAACGAGGAATTGGTTGAATATAATCCGGAGATCGAGCTTTACTTCCATCGACAATTGGCTTTGAGAAATAGGACGATTGATCGTCGAATAGCTCAACTAGCCGAGTCATCTAACCCGGAAGTTGAATCCTCAATGGCTACGACTACACTACGAGCGGCGATCAAGGCTCTCCAACCGGGAGAGTAATACCCGAGCATCATGTTGAGGAGGTTGAGTCTATGGAATAGCATGGTGAATTGAATCCTCCGGTTGAGGGAGGAGTCAGACTTCGCCTTCAACCGCCTATTCAAAAGCCAAGGCAAGAACAGAATCAAAGAGAGCCTCCACAGATTCTTCAACAGCATCCCCAGTTTCAAGGGGCGAATTTGAATCAGAATGCTTTTGTCCAACGGCCCGCACCTCAGGTTGATCCGAACCAAGTCATGCAACAGTATCAACAAATGATGTTGCAAATGACTCAGATGAACCCAATAGTGAATCAATACAATCCGATGGCTGCTCAGTATAACCCTATTCTTATGAATCCGATAATGGGGCAGTATCAGAATCCGTATCAACAACCTAATGTGCCAATCCTGCAACCAATGCCAGTTCCGGTACAACAAGCCGCTCAGAATGCACATCCTTATCAGGCACCGATATTCCGACCCCCGGTTATTCAAGGTATGGTGAGGGCTCCTGGCAGAATATTGAGGGATTATGCTACACCTGCTGTCGGTGAAAGGCATGCCCCTATCTGGATCCCACCGATCCAGGCCAACAACATGGAAATCAAAGGTCATGTTTGGAATTTGTTACAAGAGATCGCTCAGTTTAAAGGAAAACCCGAGGAGGATCCAAACAAGTTCTTAAATCACTTTATGCAAGTATGTAAGATGGTGAAGATTAACGGTGTTTCAGAAGAGGCGATTCGGTTGATACTATTTCCACATGTCTTAAAGGAACATGCTATTGAGTGGTACGAATCTTTACCTCATGATTCCTTACACACTTGGGATGGGGTAACAAGAACTTTTCTATCAAAATACTTCCCTCCGGGACGAACTTTGGATATGAGGCGGACATCTCGAGTTTTGAGCAGTGGGCTTCGAGGAATTACACGAGGCTTGGGACCGGTACAAGACAATGTTGAGGAAGTGTCCATAACACGGTTTCAAATTTGGAATCAAATGCACATATTTTACCGAGGCGGATAAAGAGTCCAGAAGAACATTGAACTCTGCGAGTGGAGGAGATCTTATGAGTTTAGAGCCGGATGTTGCGTTAGCTACGATTGAAAGGATAGCCGAGAACAACCGACAATGGAATTCTATCAAACCTAAAGAGCGTCAAAAGGGGAGCAATTCTGAGAAAGAGGTAAAAATCGGTGGCTACGATCATTCGATGCAAGATGAGAACAACAAGTTATCCAACAAAGTGACAATGTTGGAGAAACATTGCGTGAGGTGATTCTTGATCAACGAGCGGCAAATAAATGTTCATCTTGTGGTGGTATGCATAAAACTTGGAGTGCACTAACACCGATGCTACTCCAAAGCGATTATTACTTAGAGCTCAAATTAATCAAGTGAGTGTGGGAGAAGAACCTATTCAACCGATGTTGAGTCCGGAACAGTTAAATCAGATATTTTTGGATCAAATGAATCAAGCATATGTGAACCAAATGGCTATGAATCCATGGGCGATGCCACCGGTGGATCCAAATACGTTGCCGGTTAACCCCACCTATGATGTTAATTATGTTCAAAATCAGAGTTGGAGGGGCCAACCAAATCAATGGCAACCGAACCAATGGCAATCGAATCAGAATTGGAACCGGAATCAAGCCGGACCTTCAAATCAGAATTACCAACAAAATCAACAACAAGTTGGCCCGTCCAATCAAAGGCCGAATTCTTATCAACACCCGAATGCTCCGGGGAGAATAGATAATCAGAATCAACAACCACCGAAAACACTTGAACAGATCGTTGATCAATTGAGCAAGATAGTTTCTGACAACTATAAAGAGTTTAAAAATGGTCAAACTACGATGCAAGCGTCTATACGAAACATAGAGCATCAAATTGGCCAAATGGCGGAAAAGTCAAACACTGTTCCGGTTGGAGGCCTACCGAGCAATACGGTTAGGAACCCGAGAGGGGTCAATGCCTTATCAATTGAAGAAACTGTGATTGAGGACGATGATCTTGGTATCGGGAGAAGTCTTGGGCTAGCTAACCCAATTAATGCGATCTATACTCGGAGTGGTAAGAAAGTTGGAGTTGATGATGAGATAGCTCGAGATGAGAAGAAGAAAGCACCGGTGAATGATGATGAGAATGAGAACGGTGGGGTCAATTCTGAATTGGTGAAGGTAAAGATTGAACCGGTGGATAGTGATGACGATTGTGATGAGGTCGTGGAAATTCCAAGTCCCATGAAGAAGAATGCCGAGTCAAGCAAGCAAGCACAACTAAGCAAAGCACACGACAAAGGTAAACAGGGTATGGATTTTACACCTACTTCTATTGATGTTAATTCGTTACCCTATCCCCCGAGAGGTCCTAGGAAGACCATCTTATCAAAGAGTCAAAATAGATTCCTCGACATTTTACGTAGAGTTGAGATTAATATCCCATTTGTTGACGCGATTGCAAACATGCCTTCGTATGTGAAATTTCTGAAAGGGATATTATCTAACAAAGCAAAAATGGAGGAAGTTGTGTGTTTAAATGAGAACTGTTCCGCCGTTTTACAAAATAAGTTACCCCAGAAACTTAAAGACCTGGGTAGTATTTCAATACATTGTACCATAGGCTCTAAAACGTACCCGAATGTCATGTGTGACTTAGGTGTGAGTGTGAGTTTAATGCCCCGCCACATTTACGAGGAATTAGGTTTAGGTAAGCTTACCAGAACCGCTATGACCTTGCAAATGGCGGATAGGTCTTTAAGGAAACCGTTGGGAGTAGCCGAAGATGTGCTAGTGCGAGTGGACAAGTTCGTTTTTCCCGCGGACTTTGTGGTGTTAGAAATGGAAGCCGACAGTCGGACACCCCTATTGTTAGGAAGACCTTTCTAGCAGCAACCGGGAGGCGATGATAGACATCCGAAAGGAGAGATTGTGTAACGGGTAGATGAGGAAAGTGTTACCATTAATGTTCTCAAGTCCATGAAGCACCCGTATGATGAAAGCGAATGCAATTTTACGGATACTATTATGCCTCTTGTTGTTGAAAATGCTAACACACGGGGGCTACAAGGAGGATGACTCTATGGAGCAATGTTTAGTGAAGTCAAGCGCAATTGATGATGAAAGCGAAGAGTTGGCGAAGCCGCCGGTGAGCTCGAAATCACCGAATTTGTGGATGCGAGATGGCAAAAGTTCTTGGAACTTGAACCCAATGATGAAAAGAAAAGCCTTCCATAGAAGATCCATGCTACAAACCTTGAGTTGAAGGAACTCCCGCTCACCTTAAGTATGCTTTTCTCGAAACTCATTTACTCCGTTAATTATTTCTTCTATTTTAACTAATCTGCGGGAAGAAAAGTTATTGCGTGTTTTGAGAAGTCATAAGCGTGCTTTTGGGTGGAAAATGGCGGATATACGAGGAATAAGCCCGGAGCTTTGCAAACATAAAATTATTCTCGATGAGGGCATGAAACCGGTGAGGCAACCCCAAAGAAGGTTAAATCCTCATATGCAAGAGGTTGTAAAAAAGGATGTGATCAAGATGCTTGAGATGGGTATCATTTATGCTATAAGTGACAGTGAGTGGGTTAGCCCGACGCAGGTCGTACCGAAGAAAGGAGGAATGACGGTGCAAGCCTATGAACTTAATGAGCTCATACCCACCCGACTGGTCACCGGATACCGCGTGTGCATAGACTACCGGAAGCTGAATGATGCTACACGTAAGGATCACTTTACTTTACCTTTCATTGATCAAATGTTGGAGCGCTTGAGTGGGCATGCTTATTATCGCTTTCTAGATGGCTTTAGTGGATATTATCGATTATAATTGCCCTTAAAGACCAAGAAAAGACCACTTTTACGTGTCCATATGGCACTTTTGCATACACTTGCGAATGCCGTTTGGGGTGTATAACGCATGGCGACATTTCAACGTTGCATGACTGCCATATTCTCTGATATGATTGAGAAGTTTTTAGAAGTATTCATGGATGATTTTAGTGTCTTTGGTGATTCTTTTGATGATTGTTTAGCTAATCTTGATAAAGTGTTGCAACGTTGTGAGGACACTAATCTCGTGTTAAATTGGGAGAAGTGTCACTTTATGGTGGAAGAAGGTATCGTGTTGGGGCATAAGATATCAAAGCGGGGTATTGAGGTAGACCGAGCTAAAGTTGAGGCTATAAGCGATTGCCGCCCCCCACGAACTTGAAAACGCTTAGAGGTTTCTTAGGACACGCGGGTTTTTATAGACGGTTTATACCGGATTTCTCAAAACGTGTTAAATCTCTTACGCATTTGCTTTAAAAAATGTGCCCTTTGTGTTTGATGATGCTTGTTTAGATGCCTTCTTAGACATTAAACGTTTGTTAGTGACCGCCCCGATTTTGATAGCACCAGATTGGAGTCAAGAATTCGAAATCATGTGTGACGCTAGTGATATGGCAGTTGGGACCGTATTAGGCCAGAAACGTGATAAATTGTTTAAGCCTATCTACTATGCGAGCCATACTTTGAATTCGGCTCAAACAAATTACGCGACCACTGAGAAAGAATTGCTAGCGGTAGTTTATGCCTTTGATAAATTTCGTTCATACTTGATTGGTTCGAAGGTTGTAGTTCACACTGACCACGCTGCACTGAAATATCTTATGAATAAGAAAGACGTGAAACCTCAACTCTTGAGATGGGTACTGTTACTCCAAGAGTTCGACATTGTTATTAGAGACCGTAAGGGCTGTGAGAATGTGGTTGCAGACCACCAAAGCCGCTTGCAACTGACCCCTGATGTTGTTGCACGAGAAAGAGCGATAGATGACGAGTTTCCCGATGAACAGCTGTTTGCTGTCGATGCATCTATTCCGGAAATGAGGTTGAGCCCTCTAATTCCCGGAAAGTACGGTAATCCTTGGTATGCTTCTTTTGTGAATTATCTTGCGTGTGAGTATTTAGAGCCCGACTTGACCTACCAACAACGTAAGAAATTCTTTAGTGACCTTAAGTATTACTCTTTGGGATGACCCGTGTCTGTTTCGTAGATGTTACGGCGGTATAATTCGTAGATGTGCTCATGATGGAGAGATACCTAGCATTCATGCGTTTTGTCACGACGAGGAAGGCAGTGGCCATTTCTCCGGGCTCCAAACGACTTTGAAGGTTCTTGAGTTGTTTTTATGGCCTCGATCTTTCATGATTCACACACGTGCGTGAGTGTGTGTGATGCGTGTCAAAGATCGGGAGAAACTCAAACGGTTTGAAATGCCTATACAACCGATTCTTGAGTGTGAAATCTTCGATGTTTGGGGAATCGACTTTATGGGACCCTTCCCATCTTCCTATAATAATAAGTACATTCTAGTCGCGGTTGATTATGTCTCGAAGTGGGTCGAAGCAATGGCATCTCCTACTAATGACCGTAACGTAGTCATCCGGTTCTTGAAAAAGTACATTTTCACGAGATTCGGAGTGCCTCGAGCTATGATTAGTGACAATGGCAGTCACTTTCAGAATTGACCGTTTAATAAGCTTCTCACCAAATACAGGGTTCGACACAAGTTGGGAACCGCGTATCACCCCCAAACGAGTGGGCAGGTCGAGGTTTCGAATAGAGGTATTAAACGGATTCTCGAGAAAATAGTGGACTCGAATAGGAAAAATTGGGCTGAAAAGCTCGATGACGCAGTTTGGGCGCATCGGACCGCTTTTAAGACCCCGATAGGAATGTCCCCGTATCAGTTGGTGTTTGGTAAGGCATGTCACTTACCGGAAGAGTTAGAACATCGAGCCTATTGGGCAACTCGGTTCTTAAATTTCGATGAGACAACCGTAGGTGAGAAACGGTTGTCGCAATTGGCCGAGCTCGATGAGTTTCGATTGCAATCTTATGAGTGTGCACGTACTTATAAAGAGAAGACGAAGCTTCTCCACGACGCTAAGATCAAAAAGCGTGAATTCAAAGAAGGAGACGATGTCTTGCTTTACAACACTCGTTTGCATTTCTTTCAGGGTAAGTTGAAATCTCGGTGGACCGGGCCTTATAAAGTCTCCAAAGTTTTCCCTTCTGGAGCTGTCGAAGTAACTCACGACATCAAGGGGACGTTTTTGACAAACGCCCTTCGGTTAAAAAGATATGAGAAATCTTTCTTCGAGGCCAATATCGTGATCGTCAACTTGGAAGATCCTCCTGTCTGTCCCGAGGATTGTGAGTCGTGTAAATGACTCTTTCCGTCTTTATTCTCTCGTGTCGGTGCTGTTTCCTGCTTGGTCCAATTTTCCTCGCCTAACGTTAATAAATAAACTTCTGTAGACGTTCGTTTAATCCATCTTTCCATCTTTCCTTCTATCAAATCTTCACGTCGAGCTAACGACGTTAAAAAACAGCACTTCGTGGGAGGCAACCCATGTTTATTATCAGTTTTAGGAGTTTCGGGGAGGTCTCGTAGTCGAAATACCCCGAAAAACCTGTTTTTGAGCTTCCTGGCCATTTTTGATGCTTGCGCCTAGCATATCTTAGGCGCACGCCTAAGGGGGCATTTTTGTTGCGAATGTTTCAGTACGTGAAATTGGAAATTGGCACCCAGTTTTTGTTGACAGGCGTGCGCCTGTCATTTCTTAGGCGCACGCCTACGTGCCTTAAAAAAAACCAGTGTTTTCTTCTTCATTCTTCATTCACACCCATTCAACCTAGCTGCCGCCTCCCCCGTTTTTCCCCTTCTTTTCTACCCGTTTCATCACAATTCCACCACAAAATTCAACATTTCTTCCATCAAATCACTTCCACTCCTCACCTCTATTTAATTCCGCCCAAAACATCACCAAACCCACTCAATTCCAAGCAAGTTGGGGCGAAATTTTGAAGCTTTTTGTCCAAAATTCCGGCGACCTCCATCATTTCCGGCGAGTGTTAATTTTGGGTAAGTCTTTCCTTTTTCGTTTTTATTTGGCAAACCAAATTATATGTATGTATATATTTCATAATAATAATATTTTGTGTCTGTTTACTTTTATTTTTAATTTTTTTTTGTTGATTTTAATCTTTCAAGTGAGTTGTGCATAATTTTGTGTGTGTTGTTTTGGAATTTGGGTCTTGTTTTTGGTGTAGAAAATGATTGGTGCTAATACGAAAAGGAAGACTCCGTATGTGTCGGGTGGTAGGAGGGGTAGTGGTAGTGGTGGTGGTAGGAAGAGAGGCGGTGGCAGCCGCGGTGGGGCAGCACCGGCTAGTGAGTGAGAGCGATTGCACTTCTTTGTTTTGCTTGAGGGCGACCTACGGGAGAGCGGGAGGGCCGACCAACCTAAGCGACCTCATAACCGAGACGCGAAATAAACCGTTTCATAGATGACAAAGCCCTAGAGTTTTTTAATGGCAAGTTTAGGTCCAAAACAGCGTTGATTGAGCGAGAGATCAATAGGGGTGAGGTGAGTGAAACTTTCTGGCTTGGCATGCAAAACCGAGGGTGGTGGAATCTTCTAACCGTTAGAGACGAACCGATAAATCTGTCAATGGTTAGGGAATTCTTTTCCAATGCTAAGGCCGTAGGGCGGTGCGAACTACATCATTTTGAGGGGTCGAGATTAAATATTAGTCATGAGGTATAGCTCGTCACTTCCGCCTTCCGAGTGTTCCTTTTGTTGATGAGTGCTCTCAGGTCTTCGCTAGGCTTTCCTCCGAACAACCCCCGGTAGATGTTCTCGAGATGGCGAGAGAGGCCGTTTGTACTAACTGTCCGTGGATTCCGAGTCAAACCGACCCGAGACATTCCATTGCCACCAAAGACTGGAATCCACCGGAGAAGCTTGTGGTGAAATTTGTCACAAACCGTCTCTATCCCACCTCTCAATCCACCACAATTAGTGCTGAAACTCTCAAGATTGTTTATGCTATCTTTAACGGTATTCCGGTTGACGCGGCACGGATCATCAGGGATAAGCTTTCCTCCTATGTTAGGAAGCAAACTCCCAACATGATTTTCCCTTGTTTAATCACGAATATGGCTGTTTCTTTGGGGTTGGAGCATTTGCCCGGTGATGTGTTGATTCGTAGGAAGTTTCCCCCCATTGTTGAAAAGTCCAACTTAGCGAGGCATGGCGTCCAACACCAACCTCAACCACCCCCCAACCAACTAGGGCAGCCCGTTCTACTCTTGAACAAGTCACCTATGCCGCCCTAGGAGCACAACGTGATTGGTTCAATGACAACCGTCTAGCCATGTTGTCCTTGCGCACCATTAGTGATGAACTTGCCAAGCAGAATAACTTTGCAACCTCGCACCTCCCTAATGTTTCCCGGACTCCGTGCTCGAGTACCCTCTTTTGTTCAACAGTTTGTTCCCCCACCGCATCGAGCTTTGAGGATTTTGACCAACCTTCTGAGGGTGGGGAGCCTAACCAAGGTGGTGAGTCTAGTAGGGCAGCCTTTAGTGGTGTTGGAGGTTCGAGTGGTGGTGTTTTTGGAGGTGCTAGCTCGAGTGGCGGTGGTTTCGACGATTTTGGTTTGGCGGCTACTTTAGGGTCGGATTTGGCAATGGACACAGTTGACTTTTTTGGTGATGACGTCGGCGCTCAACAGGGGTTTGGAGCGGAGAGGCGTGAATCCGTGACCGATGAAGAGTAGGTTGAAGATGGGAACACCGACTTTGTGTTTTTGCATTTTTTCCTTTTTGTTTTGTTCTTTTTAAGACTGTTTTGTAAGCCCGAGGGGCAACGACTTGTTACTTTTTGGTACTCTTGTTTACTACTATTGGGTAGGCCCTTTTTTGCCTCTTTAAATTTATGTACATACTTTTGTTTCTTCCGTGGTGTGTACTATTTTTGTTTGCAAGCACGGTGTACGATATTTTTTTTTGAGTGATGCTCTTGGCACAATTTGGCGTTTTTGTGTAGCATCCCCGGTAAATTGTGGTTTTGTGTACATATATTCCCCCCTTCATGTCTACCTGTGTGGGTAGGCTGTTTTGTTCATTGTCACAGTACCCGAAATCGCATTATGGACACTTCATGCCAAAAATTCCGCCTATTGCCGGTTTAAGCTAAGACTTTTATCCTCGTTTTATTTATTCCAACACCGAGGACGGTGTTCATTTTTAAGTAGGGGTGGAGGCTAGTAGCGGTTTTATTGATTTTGTTTTACGCCGAGTCGTGACTTGGTGGTTATCGCCTTTGTGTGAAATTTTGGGCGAACTTTTTCAAATTTTTATAGTTTTGACGTTGTTTATTGTGTCACGAGCTTTCATATCCGTAGTGAGGCATGTGTAGTTACACAAATACATTTTACTTTGTAGTGGCTACCATGTGTTGAAAATTGAAATAATTTCACGTAATAGCCGACGTCATGATCACTCGACTAGTGAGCGATTATAGTTGTGTTGTGACCCGGTTACCTAGAACTTGTATTAGTAACTTCGAGGGGAAATAGAAAGGTCGTCGTTGTTAGGTACGGGATGACGGTTTTGGCATTTATTTTGATTCAACTAGAGCCAAAAGCCATCCTTGTACATTTTTCCACGATTACCCTCTCGGCCTTTGTAGGGTGGCGGACCGCCACCCGAATCCCGACCTTTATGTTACTAACACGTAATTACCGATACCCTGGGCTTTATTTCGGTCTACATATCTTTGATCACCTTGCAATTGAGCTTTTAAGTTCCGACATTTCTTATACGATGTTGTGAAATATCATGAAGACTTGAATTTTGTTTTGGCGTAGTAAGTTACGAGTTGGTTGGTAGGAGGAGTGTAACTATGGGTCAGTTTGCTCGTTTTCAAAAAAAAAAAAAAAAAAAAACAGTTTGTTTTGAGTCCAAATTTGGACTAAATTTGTATATAGTGAAAGAAAAAATAAAGAGAGAAGTTGAATTTAGGGTTTGGTTTCCGAGTTTGTAAATAGTCGAAAAGAATGAACACGAAGTGATAACCGAGTTTTGTATTCATGTGTCGGTTAAAGCTCTTTTGCACCTTCTTTCTTCTATTTTATCGTAAATATCATTTCGTTAACCCTGACCCTAGCCTAACGATATAACCTTTCAAGTCCCTTTCGACCGTACTAGGCGACATTAGACCTCGATTAGTGAAGATGTTTACGACTTATAAGCCTATGGTGTAACCCTGGTACATGTGCATCTATAAACCGAACCGGTCGCCGATGAATTAATGTCGAAGAAGCTATTTTCACACACACCCTCATTAGTCAACACAAGGTAGAACCAACGTTTGATGTATTTGTGTCTTTACGTTTGCATTATCTTTTTGGTATGGAAGGTTCGTCAATACATGTGACAATGTTGACTCTATTTACGCTTGAAGCGCTCGGTTTTGCTCGGGGGCGAGCAAGCGCTAAGTAGGGGGTAGTTGATGGGAGTCAATTTGACTCTGTTTTCTACTTATTTTGTGCCCCGTTGCGACTCGTTTTGTGCTTTTCCGGGAGTTTTTGGCTAAGTCTGCTTTTTACACCATTTTGCTCATTCCGGTACTCGGGTACATAATCTGTGAATCTCGGCCTTTTTCAGTGTTTTTCATTCATTCTCGGTCACCCTAGTGTCCCGTAGGGATCACATTTGGTATGTACTTTGATGTTTTTCAGGAACTAGGTACTCGAGAATGCCCGGAAAACATGATACGTAACTTCGGGATGCAAAAGGCTCATTTTGGGAAATTACATGCTAGGCGTGTGCTAGCATTCCTTAAGCGCCACGCTAAGACCACAACAGGCCAATGTTTGATCGTGAATTCTAGAAATCATAAAACCTAGGCGCACGCGCTAGCAAGGGTCTGCACTGGATATTTTGTAAAAGTTGTCAGGCGTGCGCCTGGCATTTCATAGGCGCACGCTACGCTGCGTGCTTTTGACAAACACTATAAAAGCTCAATTTTGAGCTTTGGATAAGAAGAGACTACTTTTTACAGCATTTTTAGGCAATTTTCTTCTCCAAGAACACCATAGATTAGTTTTTCAAGCTTTCTTAACATAATATTTTGTAACAAACACTTGGATCATCTTGGATTGCAAAGTTATAAATTCAGTTTGCTCGTTTTCAGATTTCGATCGGTTTTCAATTCGTGTAGGTATTTCTAATCTTTATCTTTTGTTTGGTTGTTCTTCTTTTATGATGAAATCTTGTGTCTCGATAGTTAATATGAGTAGCTAATTGCCTTATAGCCGAGTTATGCGATAATCATCGAAACTAGATCCTAGCGTGTTCATGAGTTATTCTTGATGGTTGATTTTATCATTCTTGATGTGTTTGTAGTTCTAGAACTTATTCTAAATGCTTTTATTGAACTCGCGACTCGATAATCATGTGTCACACGTCTTCTTTACATATGGATTTTGCGAGAGGATACGGGAAAAGGGGTTCTAGGATCACCGGGTAAAACCGACTGAGTTGTTCAGACTCGGTTTCGTTGTGAGGTTTTATATCGACTTGTTGAGCGTTTCATTGACCATAGACCGTGTTAGGTCAGTTAAATCCGGTCGGGAATTTGTTGAACTCGACATAGGAGGGTAGATTATTGAAATAATGTCTATTCTCGGAAATAGGAGCGACACCTACTTTTGACGTCAAGACGTTTAGGTAAATCAAGAATATCTTCGGACTTAGCTAGGGTTTGGTACGTAGTTGATTGGATCATAGCTCGGCTATCGCTTTTAATTGTTTGCAACTCTGTTTTAATTAGTCGATCTGACGAGCATAGCAAATTAGAATTCAGAAACCTTATCAAAAATCTTATTGACCTAAACTAGAGATGACACTAGCTTTGGTACTTAACTAAATTCCCTGTGGGATTACGACCTTGCTTGCTAGTTTTATACTACAACCGATTCGGTACTCTGCCGGTCAAAGTTGGTATACTATAAAATGGCCATCAGTGAGTATAGGTCTTTTCAAACCCTTTTAAATAAAGAGGGCATTGTTTTTAGACATCCTTGTCCTCATGACATTGCTCAACATGGTAGGGCTGAGAGAAAACATAGGCATATAGTTGAAACAAGTTTAACCCTTATGGCCCAAGCATCCATGCCTTTGAGGTATTGGTGGCATAGTTTTCAAGCTGCTGTCATCTTAATCAATTCCCTTCCCACACCTGTTTTACAGAACATTTCTCCTAGTGAAGCCCTGTATCACAAAAGACCTAACTATAAACTCTTCAAGACCTTTGGTTGTGCCATATACCCCAACTCAGACCTTATCATGTTCATAAGTTCCAATTTCATACCAAAAGATGTGTTAATCTTGGCATTAGTCCATGTCATAAGGGTTATAAGTGCCTGGATGATACTGGTAGAATTTATATCTCCATCAATGTTGTTTTTGATGAAAATCTGTTCCCTTTTGCTCATGATTTTACTTAAGGCCCTTCTAGACAAATTCTCACTGATACTCTTGCCTATGCACCCTTTTTCACTGTTTCACCCACTCATGAAGAGGGGCATTCTGGTATCCTGAGGGTGACCACTGAAAATGCAAGTGCCACTGCTGCCACTACACCAGTTAGTCAGGTATGTCTTGATTCAAGTCCTTCTTCGTCTCATGTGTCCACACCTTCTCATACACCCTGCACATCTCCTAGTCCAACAAATGAGATACAATTGCATACTGAAGTTGATCATTCACCAAACATATTTGATCACACACGGTGTGATCGATCGACTCGGATATAGAACAACCAAAGAGCATTCATCACCACCACCACCAGTCCATTGTCACCCTATGCAAACTAGATCCAAAAGTGGAGTCTTCAAACCCAAAGTGTATTCAACTGCTATTACTAGTGCTCACTCATTTCCTACAGAACCAAGTACAGTGTCAGAGGCATTGGCAGTAGGTGAGTGGAAACATGCTATGACTGAGGAATATAGGGCCCTCATGCACAATCAGACTTGGGAATTGGTACCTCTACCTGCAGGACAGTCTGTTGTGAGAAATAGGTGGATCTACAAAGTGAAGTCGAGGCCAGATGGGACAGTTCTAAAATACAAAGCTAGACTGGTGGCTAAGGGATATAGTCAACACTATGGAGTGGATTATCTGAGAAACTTTTAGCCCTGTGGCCAAGTCATCCACCATCAGAGTTATACTGACTCTAGCTGTATCTTTTAGTTGGCCTGTTCATCAAATTGATATTAATAATGCCTTTCTGAATGTCCCTTTACAAGAACATGTATATATGGATCAACCTGAAGGTTTTGTAGATTTGAAAAGACCACAGTATGTGTGTAGATTGAGAATCTCTCTATGGCCTTATTCAAGCACCAAGGGCCTGGTTTGATGCTCTTAGATCACAGATGCTGGAATGGAAGTTCAGACAATCAACTTCAGACAATTCTCTGTTTATGTTCAGTTTGAATAATAAGATTCTTTTTGTGTTGGTTTATGTAGATGACATCTTGGTCACGAAACTCTCACACCCCTTATAATGAAGTTCATTAGATTGTTGGATTTAAGGTTCTCCTTGAAGGATCTGGGGCAGGTGTCACATTTTCTGGGTATGCAGGTTGCTAGAGACTCCTCTGGTTTGCACCTCAACCAAGCATATTATGCTTCTCAACTTCTAAAAAGGTTAAATATGGAACATCTCAAGCCATGTCCTACACCTATGATTCCAGGTAAACAACTTGTTCCAAAACAAGGGGAACCACTTGCAAACCCTAGTCTTTACAGAAGTGCAATAGGGGCATTACAGTACCTGACAACTACTAGACCAGACATTGCCTATACTGTCAATGTTCTAAGTCAGTTCATGCAGGATCCCTACACCAGTCATTGGCAGGCTCTAAAAAGGCTTCTAAGATTTGTACAGGGCACCTTAACTCATGGTCTGCATATTGTGCCAAGTAAGAATCTGAAACTGCATCTACATGGCTTTGCAGATGCAAATTGGGCAGCTTGTCCAACAGATAGGAAGTCCACAGGAGGATATTGTGTGTATCTGGGAGACTCTCTGATTACATGGAGCTCAAAGAAACAATCAGTGGTTGCTAGGTCAAGCTGTGAATCTGAATACATGGCCTTATCTAATTTAGGAGCTGAAGTCCAGTGGATAGTTCAGTTGTTGCAGGAGATGAATTTCAGACTTTCTGCTGTTCCTATACTGTGGTGTGATAATACTGGAGCAACTAGCTTGGCTCAGAATCCTGTCTATCATGCAAGAACAAAACACATAGAAGTTGATGTTCACTTCATGCGGAACATGGTTCTTGAAAAGAAGATTAAAGTCTGCTACATTCCCTCAGAAGAACAGGTTGCTGATATTTTTACAAAGCCACTGTCCATTGCTATGTTCAACAAGTTCAAGAACAAACTCAATGTTGGTGATGTCCATTTTCATTTGAGAGGGGCTGAAAATGATAAGTGTAAAAGTGGCTAGGTGTTAAATTATAAGAGTGTACATGTGGCACATTGTTAGAGTGCCACCACTAGATTCTGTTGCATCGATGTTTGTGCAAATCTATCTATTTGTATCTCTTTTACATTCATAATGAATAGCAAGAAAATTATCCAGAAAATATCTTTGTTTTTGCATTCTTCTTCTTCATGAAGAAGATTATCAAAACTTAACTAGGGTCGACCGGAAGACTGGTTTGGACAGACTTTCAGTTCGACGTGTTCTAGGTGCGGTATTCGTCCTTAAAAGATTTGCTTGCCAATATTTTTGAGAGGTTTTATATATGACGATGAGGTTGCATGCTTTATTATGACGCTTTGGAATATATGAAAGGCATGTTGTTGCAGTGTCGTTGAGGGTCTTGTTTTTGTGTCTCGTATTATTTTGGGGGCTCAAATTCATGCAAGAGACTTTATTGATTGTATGGTGTCTTTGGCGATCTTTGCTCAGCATTCGTCCAATTGGAGTTTACTGGTGGCGGGTGTTATTAAATGTAATACTGATGCGTCCTCGACATCTAAATCGTCTGGAATTGGTCTAATTTTCATAGATAGTGTGGGATCTATTTTGGCGTCTTACCCCTTTCATTTAGATCCGGACATTGTATTTGGAGCGGAGGTGCTGGAGATGAGAGCGATTCATTTAGCATTGTTGGAAGCTCATCTTATAGGGATCGCATCTCTTGTGGTGGAAAGCGATTGTCTTGTGTGCGTTAACGCATTGTCGCACGTGGCGTTTTTCCTCAAGAAAAAATTAAATAATTTGAGTTGTACTTTATTATACTGTATATTAACCACAAGATATTTCTGATAATCTATTTCTTTTTTTTTTGTTTACGGCCCCAATATCCAGGATCAACTGGTTCGATTAATCCGATTTCGGTTCGGGTCGTATATGTAGAGTCTGACTCATAATGCCTAGGCAAAATCTCATTAAAAAATCTCTCTTTTACGATGGAAGTTGGAGAAGAAATTTGTGAGACAGCCCAGTTTTATTTCATCGAAAAGGCCGGCCCAAAACTTGATTGAATCCTACAACGCATCATTTTTTTCTTCAGTAGCTAGTAAGACTTGTCTCTCAATTAGAATGTTCATTTTCTTCGTATAGAATTGCTGGCCATCCTCAAATCCATTCAGTAGAGGGATGACCATGGCCAATCTATTATCCACCACCGTATCAGCACCCCTCAGGCTCAGCTATACACACAAGGCGAGCTTCTTCTCAAATTTCTCATCGTCTTTCACTTTGAGTCATCTTCCACCGCAATCCCTCATCAATCCTGCAAAAAGATCGGATTTTGGTAAAAGGGCCATCATAATTGTTCAATCCAAGAAGGACAGCGATTTAGCTGATGCTCCAGACCGTTTAATCTCAGCCATTTGTTACTTCTACCCATTCTTTGATGGGGTTCAGTATGGTAAATACGTCATCACACAGTTTGCACCAATCCAAGCTCTGATTCAGCCTTTGGTACCAGCGATTAAGGTCTTCAAAAGCTTCCCTTTTAATGGGTTCTTGATTTTCTTGACCCTTTATTTTGTTGTTGTCAGGAATTCCAATTTTAGTAGGTATGTGAGGTTCAACACTATGCAAGCTATTGTTCTTGATGTCCTATTGATTTTTCCTGATCTTTTTGAGAGGACATTCAATCCAAAAGAAGGAGTTGGTTTGGATTTGATGATGAGTTTTGATAGCACTGTGTTTTTGTTTCTATTGGTAAGCTTGATTTATGGTTCCTCTTCTTGCTTGTTGGGTCAGCTCCCAAGATTGCCCCTTGTTGCTGAGGCTGCAGATAGGCAGGTTCTATGAACACAGATAAACATTTTCATTTCTATACTTTCTTGACTCTGCAAACAAATGTTTCACTGTATAACTATTGTCTAGCTTTTTGTTTTTTTTATTTTATTTCTTTAAATTACTGATAAACATGAAAGGTTTTGTCTAATACAATCCTTGTAGAGTATGAATTCTTCCTCAAAGTAGACTGTACGTTGAAGGGAACTCAAGCCTACCTTTATTTGCTTAGTTGGAATATCATTGTTTGCTTGACAATTGCCAGCAGCAGGGAAACTGTATGAAATTGATTGTATTGTGCTATTGAAACTTCATAAATGCTTATCGTTTTCTGGGGCGTATCTAAGAACTTTGCGATTCGGGTCAGAGATTTTGTTCCTATTCCTTTTTGGAGGGCTAAAATTTATTAAAAGTTGAGTGTGATACAGATGAACAATGTATAAGGATGTATCAACTCATTGATCCTTGTAGTAGTTTGATGTGAACTTGCTTTATCTTACCTTATTACCTTGAAACTTAACTGTTGATTACTTCGCAAATGTGCTTTAGCATATGTTTAAATTAAGTAATGGATTTCAATGTTCTGTATATTGCTCTAAAAGATGCGTTCGAACGATTTCTTGCCTTGTTACTGGTTTCACAACGATTTAGTTAGTACTGATGGTATGTTTTACACTTTTTTTTCGATTCTTATGCAGCACAACGATTTAGTTATTTCAGTTAATCACTCGTTTTGTTATGCTGGTCTTTTTTTGCTTCTCTTCGGGGTGGGCTTTTTTTTCATCGATGATCTATGCAGCACCAAGAGAATTCTCAGGTGTTTTTTAAGGGTGCCCTTAATGGCACCGCAGCAAGGTTAAAAAATATACATGAAGTATGGTGCCTTTAAAGACAATGATGATTTAGTGTGGTGCCTATAAAGCCCCCTTTTTTAATGGTTGGTTTTCTTTGCATGCATCGATAGTTCGATAGAAAAATGAAAGAGATTAGGGCTTAAAGACCTATGACAACTTCAAGCCGGATTTCTCACATTGGGTTTGTCACTCATAGGTTTTAAGTAGGTTTCGTCTACGTCTTTTGGTATAATATGAAAAGACGAACATTTTTCATACTTTTTTAATAAAAGGCTTCATTTATTAAAAAATCAAGTAAGACTCTCCTAAGCGAGATTTCTACTTAATGACGTTAAGTTAGGAATTCATTTAAGACTTTTTACCTAAAGGGATTATGAGAGCTGAAAGTGACTTGAAAGCCCGTCTAATGGATTTGCCTATGTAAAACTACTACTAATTCCTTAATTAAGCGTAACGCAGTGGCGGAGGCACATTATCTAGGGGTGGGTCACGTGACCCCACTGAGATCCGAGAAATTTTTTTAGTATTAAAACGATGTAATTTTGTTGTTAAAAAGTGTCATATTGTTGATAAAAAAATAATGTTTTAGGCTCCGGTGACCCCATTGAAAAAAAAATTTGGATAAAAAATGTAGTTTTAGACTCCGGTGACACTACTGAAATAAATTCTGGATCCGCCACTGGCGTAAACGTCACGCTCCCGGATACCGAGCCCTTATCCTGAAGAGAACGTTCGGCGCGTATAACATTAAATAAATCTAATATTATACGCCAGTCTCTACGTCGACGTCGTATCAAAATAAAGCAACGGAAGCCCAAAAGGCTCGGGTAAAAACCATACAAGCTACTATGATCAGATAACAAACAAACTATGGGTAGAAAGGGAAAGCTTACAACGACGATACAAAACTTACAACGTACGATGTGTAAAAAAAGGTACAACATTTGTCTAACAAACATGAAATAAAAGTACAACAAGTCTAGTACAATATTTAATAGAAAAGTAAAAAGAAAGCATCATCATCATCAAACTCCTCATCGAGCTCAAGATCAACATGTCCATCTTCTCACTCCACAATGCATACAAAACAAAATGCAAATGAGGTAAGTACAAAGTACTTAGCAAGAGTGAAAAACTAAAGTATCATTAATTCTTACTTCAAAAAGGCTCATATAATTAATTAAGTTATCTTTATGTGACTGACACAACTCTAAGGTTCACTTCATACTCATCAACATGTTGTGATTATTGGTTTCTAACTTAGCTTATCTTTGTTACATCCGCATTCAAGTGCAATACGCATGGTGCTACTCACCACAAAGTATATGGGTGCAACATATTGGTAGATCACACCAATAACCACAGAAATCTATTCTGGAAGACTCCGATAGTGTATGCGTTCGGTGAAGTCCCTCTACTCCTAAGTGCCCTTCAAGGCCAAAGAAAGTTATTCATTCACGAAGTCCTCTACTCCCGGTGCCTTTCAAAGGCCAACAGAGTTATTCACTTTATGCGAATAGCCCACATCATCACGATATGACCTTGTGCCTTACCAAGAATGACATGATATTTAATCTTTTAACTACACAAGTATGTTCGTTATTAATTATTAACTAGCCACTTTAGTGTTTTCAAGTAAACTCCCCACATCTACTACTCTCTTTCCTTGACCACTGCACACGCACAAGGCCTAGCAATTACACGTGACATTGATGAATACTAATCTATCAAAGCACAAGCCAATCATACTCTTCCCGACGGTCCCGAACATCAACTCTTAGGAAGAGTACATTCGGTGTCGGAACTAAAAACACATCAAAAGCTTAATCAAGGCTTGTTCATGTTCATTTAAAGTTATTAGATCAAGAACAACATTTAAAACTAGACTCGGGGCTTAAAACAGCCTAAACACCAAAAACAAGGGCAGTGCAACCGCACTGAGCTTTAGTGCGCTTGCTCTAGGCAACCAGAAACACTCTGTTGAGCCAGTGCGCTTGCACTGGCTTCTGGTGCGCATGCACCAAGCCCCAGAACGTAAAAACGGACTTTTTGCCTCCCCAGTGCGTCTGCACTGGTTTCTACTGCGTCCACACCGAGCGTAGAAACCCCCAAAACTCAGTTTTATGCACTTTAACGATCTCCACTCGATCCCAAACACGTTTAACACCATTAGGCACAGCAAAACAACAGAAAGCCTCACTTTTACATAACCAAACATCACATACTTCTCTGACACAAGTAGGCATGATTTCTAGCATTAAAACACCACAAATTATTCCCAAAACGCAACCTTAACAACATAAGACCTTAATTAAACATTAGGAAGAGCTTCTTACCTTCTAGCAAGCAAACCACTGCCAAAACTTGAAGGAAATCCTGTAGCACTTCCCCAAGCCTCAACCCAACACCTAGTTGATCAACCAATTGAACAAGAAACAATTGTGATCAAAGCTTTTAGACAAAAGGGACTACGAATCCAACCAAACGAAACCACAAAACTTGATCATCTCTTGATGAATCCAAAACTGAGGCAAAACTAACCTTATTCCAAACTTGATGATCTTGATGTCAAAAGGAAGCCCTCTTCACACTGATTCCAAATCTGAAAATGATTCTGAAAACCGTTAACGGCCTTGTGAGAATTTTGGAGAAGTATCCCTTTGTTTTCTTTTCTCTTCTAAATTTTTTGAGAGTGCAGAGTTCGTACATTTGAGGGAGAGTAACTTCTGACAACTCCTCTTTGAACATGGGAAGTTTATTTCCCCAAAAGAAACCTCCTTCCTTAATTACAAATAAAACCATAACTTCCCTTAATTTGCTTATTAATATTTTTTTATGAAAACAACTTTAATTCATGAATTATTAAACATAATATTCCGTTTTTCCATAAAAAAGACATGTCTGCCCTTTTCCGAAAAGTCGGGATATTACATTCCTCCCCCCTTAAGAGGAGTTTCGTCCTCGAAACTCGAATGTGTTCAGACTGTTAACCTTCCTTAGCAACTCTCTCTTCAACACAAACTTTACCGATTCCCAAACCGTTTAAACCCTTGTACACAAAACCCAAGACTGACCAACCTCAACTTGAAACGCTGAAACTACACTGTCCACTTTTCTACTCGGTGCATCCATCACCGGAAGATAGTTTCTTATGTTTATAATCCATGTAGACAAAATTCTTGGATAGCCGACCTATACCAAGAACTACACCATGATCCGTAGAATCCAAAACTATACATTTATTCTTGCAACGGTAGGTTCCAACACAACCAACAACTTATAGTAACATCCTAGCAACCTTGATTTCTGTATCCAATGGTGTTGTTACAACCAAGAGATCCTCGAGGTCATTCTTACTAAAACTGAGGTGGGGTACCTGATTCTGAAACCGATCAACATGTTCCAACTAACTCACCACTGTCTTGAACCAAACCACTCACTTCTTACTGAGCCCTAAATCTCCTCACTCCAACTTACCAGCACGAGTATCTCTGAGGTTACCTAACATTCTGAAGGATCAGGAATGATCAGAATGCTACTATGTGGTCTAAAGAGATCTTAACTTAAGGATGGTAGCCTAGGAAAGCAAGGAACACTTCTCTCTGATACCAACTGTAACGCCCCTCTCCTTGATAACGAGCCCTTATCCGGAAGAGAACGTTCGGTGCATATAACATTAAATAAATCTAATATTATAAGCCAACCTCTACGTCGTCGTATCAAAATAAAGCAACGGAAGCCCAAAAGGCTCGAGTAAAAACCATACAAGCTACTATGATCAGATTACAAACCAACTATGGGTAGAAAGGGAAAGTTTACAATGACGAAACAAAACTTACAACGTATGATGTCTAAAAGAAAGGTACAACACTTGTCTAACAAACATGAAATAAAAGTACAACAAGTCTAATACAACATTTAATTGAAAGGTAAAAAGAAAGCATCATCATGGCATCATTGTCATCAAACTCCTCATCGAGCTCAAGATCAACATGTCCATCTTCTCACCCCACAATGCATACAAAAAAAACATGCAAAAGAGGTAAGTACAAAGTACTTAGCCAGAGTGAGAAGCTAAAGTATAATTAAGTCTTACATAAAAAAGGATCATATAATTTATTAAGTTATCTTTATGTGACCGACACAACTCTAAGGTTCACTTCATGCTTATCAACATATTGTGATTATTGGTTTCTAACTTAGCTTATTTTTATTACATCCGCATTCAAGGGCACTACGCATGATGCTACTCACCACAAAGTATCTGGGGGCAACATATTGGTGGATCACACCAATAAGCACTGAAGTCTATTCTGGAAGACTCCGATAGTGTACGCGTTCGGTGAAGTCTCTTTACTCCTAGTGCCCCTTCGAGGCCAGCAAAGTTATTCACTTTATCCAAATAGGCCACACATCGCGTTATGACCTTGTGCCTTACCAAGAATGACATGATGTTTAATCTTTTAACTGTTGAATAGGTGTCCTAAACCCAATCAGGTTGGACCAGATCCGACCGGTCGGGTCATTTACAGTATATTTGTTGAAATAGTGTCCTAAACCCAATCGGGTTGGACCGGATCCGACCGGGTCGGATCATTCTACTATTTCTTTATGTTTATACATATATTAAATGGCTTTTATTTTGTCATATACTTGTTCTTTTAAAGAACCAATTATGAATTGTTATATGATAACGCCCTTAGTATTAAATCGTGATAGAAAACCATGATAGGCGATTATGGTTGATGAGATCTCTAATCACTTTAATAAGTTTGATACTTAAATGTCTCTAGGCTGATGTACTATTAAACAGGGCATTGATAGTATGAACATGCTAGCACGTATTAGATGTCTTCTGTCTTTAAGGGCAGGGATAGATCTCGTCTATCGAAGTGTAGAGACACTTGTACTATACGTGGACGTGTATTAGAGAATGCGTACGTTAGACTGACTCACTTACATTAAGTGTTGCACTATGTGGCAGTTGTGTAATTATCCTTTAGACCGGAGTCTTCATGGCATCACGGTGTGCATTGTCATCCTTTGACACTATTGAGGTTTCCCCTAGCTACGGGGCGATCATGCGGTAGTGATTGGGTGTGATACTGAAGCATACGGAGTATACATGTTTGGTCGTCTGGGAATCGCGTACCCTATCAGTAGGGGTGCATATCCGAAAGGCCCTTCTTATAAGGAATGTCTTACTCTCGTGAATCTTTGCAAAGTGGGAGTAAATGAGTTACTCTCGGGTAAGGGATACCATCTTTGGGATACGCAATTAGATTGTGTTCCCAAAATGGAAACAACATTTTATATGATAAAAGTGTGAAGAAAGCCATGCGAAGTATCCCTTACCCGTTTTGGGATAGTGCCTTTATACTTAACCGAGTTCCAAAGAATAAAGGTTGAATAAATTCCATATTATATATGGAAGAGGATAATGTCGAATCTATCTTAACCGATGATTTGAAGTTGACATAGGCAGAGTCAGAAAGGCTTGGAGCCTAGTACGACATATGCGACTTTGTGGAGTATCTTAGTAAGTACGCTATATATTATTTACCTGTCCGCGGAGCAAAATGTTTGTCTCCAAACATGCTGTTTTCTAGAGGAAGTGTTACTTCCAAAAGAGACAGTGGGAGTAAATAAGATCTCAAAAGAGTTTGAGAACCACAAAGATATATTCAACCATTGGAACATGAGCAGACGCCGCATAACGATGAGGTGTAGAACACTGCTCAGTGCACACAAAAGTTCTGTAAGTTTGTGGATAACCTCAAGCCTGAAAAGGCTGCTGGTATGTTCATCTTGATGAATGAATATCTCACGACTTATGAAAGAATGTTTGAAAGGAAGGATTGAGAGATATGGCCAGTAGCCATAATATCTGAATTAGATTCCATCAGTGACAAACCAGGTTGTGAACTTAGTCTGTCTTACTTAGAGGGAATGTCCCTGAAAGGCTGACATTGATAGTAATATGATTACCATAAGGCTATAGTGACGGCTGAAGGGTACGGGGTGTAAACATTGTAATTATCTTTATGCCGCTAGCTGAGCCCAGTTCTATATAGACTATGCTTGTTATAACTTCATATCATGGCTATATGATAGTGTTGAAGACGTTGGGTGGACAGCTCGATGTTCATAGACGATAACATGATATGTGAGCCCACGAGATCCATTTATGGACTCAAACAAGTTTCTCTAGACAATTTCTTTGTTTGATAATCAAAGGAGTTTGATTTAGTCAAAAAAAGGATATGCCCAATGTGCAAGATAGATAGTGGGAGTGTGTTACGATTTTTGAGTAAGGTATTGGATATCTCTCTCAAGAATTATCACCCCATCTCACAGTCAATTAATGTTTGGTAGTTCAAGGTCTTTACGAATGCACTTGGATTGGCAGTTCTTATTTTAGAAATAAGAATCTATACTGATAAATTTAATGGTCATGGATTATAGTTTACCTATATAGATGTGATGCTAAAAGAGTTTAGCATAGACATGACAGTGATACTTGATAGCCGGTGTTCTCGGGATCTATCTATGTTAGGACGATGGTCCTAAAGATAAGGTGAAAGATGATACTTATGGAAGGTTCCCTTTGCTACTGCAATAAGATCCATCATACGAGTTATGCTAGAGGTTCACACTCCATGAAGAGTTATAAGCAAGTATGAAAGTGATTCTAGCAGATGTCGAGAATATCCTTAAGCAAGTTAAGGAAAGTTTCCTAGTTTATTGAATCTTGGAATTAAATAAACGTAGATATACAGACGTATATCCTGAGTCTTATGAAGGCGAGTGGGAGCTACAGTCTGGTTTTGCAGTCACTTTGATTAAGTGATACAAAGGAGTCGGAAATGTTCCCGCCATGGGTCATTTGTAAATTCTACAACCGAGCCAAAACACGTGAGTGCCTTGGAGGCTAGCGGGAGCAAAGATACAAGTGGGAGATTGTTGAAATTTTTGTGTTTCAACTTGGTTGGGGCTGGTTGCGAGTATTGAATGAGATTTTTGTGTTTCAACTTGGTCTTGTGTGTGCGAGTGATTGGTTTTAGGCCAAGTGGGAGATTGTTGAAATAGTGTCCAAAACCCAATCGGGTTGGACCGGATCCGACCGGGTCGGATCATTTCTACTATTTCTTTATGTTTATACATATATTAAATGAATTTTATGTTGTCATATACTTGTTCTTTTAAAGAACCAATTATGAATTGTTATATGATGACGTCCTTAGTAATAAACTGTGATAGAGAAACCATGATAGGCGATTATGGTTGATGAGATCTCTAATCACTTTAATAAGTTTGATACTTAAATGTCTCTAGGCTGATGTACTATTAAACAGGGCACACGCATTAGATGTCTTCTGTCTTTAAGGGCAGGGATAGATCTCGTCTATCGAAGTGTAGAGACACTTGGACTGTACGTGGACGTGTATTAGAGAATGCGTACGTTAGACTGACCCACTTAGATTAAGTGTCGCACTACGTGGAAGCTGTGTAATTATCCTTTAGACCGGAGTCTTCATGGCATCACGGTGTGGATTGTCATGCTTTGACACTATTGAGGTTTCCTCTAGCCACGGGGCGATCATACGGTAGTGATTGCGTGTGATACTGAAGCATGCGGAGTATACATGTTTGGTCGTCTGGGAATCGCGTACTCTATCAGTAGGGGTGAATATCCGAAAGGGCCTTCTTATAAGGAATGCCTTACTCTCGTGAATCTTTGCAAAGTGTGAGTAAATGAGTTACTTCGAGAGAGCATGATATCCAGATTATAAGATACGGTCATTAATGTATTAACACTCGAGATACGATCATATGGATATTATTACAGCGATAGGATTGTAATTTACACGGTAACTGGTTCACATGAAAGGTAGTAGTCATTGCATTTGACTCTTCCGATGATTGGGGGTCACGGTGTGTTGCTAGACGATATCCCGTGATCGTTAGGCATGAAGGGCATTTTCGTAATTTGCACTTTATGTCTACGACCAACATATTCGGAAGCCTATCGGGTCACACACATATGAACATCTAGTTGGATTAAAATGTGGTTATAGTTGATGACCAAATAAGGAAAGTTTATCTCGTACTATAATGGTTATAGTGGTAAATTAATATTTATTGTGAATAAATATAATACAAGATATTAATTATGTTGATTAATTAAATATGTATATTGATACATAAAAGTCGAAAATATATATATGTATATGATACACATGTATTTTGTAAATTAATTAATCATAGTATTATATTAATTAAAGAATATTCCGGATGCCAAATCTTTGGCATATGGGGCGCCACTTTTGGTGTATAAAGATACACTTAGATTGTGCAATTTAATTAATAGGATTACCATATATTAATATTAGATATTAATAGATTTGCACACATGTGTAAATTGATTTATGGTAATAAGATAAATATAGTCAATATAAGATATTGACAATATATTGGAAATATTTAATATAAGATATTAAATAAAATGAGATAAATCAATCTAGGAGATTTTCCTTATTTTATTGGGAAAATGTTTTCTTCTCCTCCACTCTAGTCTGGGGCCCCACATTCCCTATAAATATGAAGTGGGCGTCAAGCTCTTTTGTATCATCACAATTCCAAGAGCTAATAGTTCTTGTGTAAAATAGAGAGCATCCTATAGAGAGTTGGAGAGAGGGGAAAAAGACCGGTCTAGCAACCGGAGTTTTCCAATAGCAATCCATGATGGGATTCCGGCGGGCTGTTCATGTGGACTAGCGGTAGAGGCCGGACACTTGGGCGGCTCTATGCAGAACTACTCTCTTTAGACGGTCAAAGCATCGATCTTATAGATCAACCAAGGTAACCACCGTCTACTAGCGTATTGTTTATTGCTTAAACGAAGTCGATCCTGGTTAAAAGAAATAAAATTTTGAATTCCACTGCGTTCCCGCGTAGATTTCCTATAATAACTTTATTATGATTAATATAAGCAAATTGTTATTATATACTTTGTTTATTTATTAGACCAATGAGTGATATTGTGTATATGATAACGCCCTTAGTATTAAACTGTTGTAGAGAAACCATGATAGCGATTATGGTTGATGAGATCTCTAATCACTCTAACAAGTTTGATACTTAAATGTCTCTAGGCTGATGTACTGTTGAATATGGTTTTGAAAGTGCGAACAAACTAGCACGTATTAGATGTCTTCGCCTTTAAGTAAGCGGGGGTAGATCTCGTCTATCGAAGTGTAATGACACTTGGACTGTACGTGGACGTGTATTAGAGAATGCGTACATTAGACTGACCTACTTACACTGTTAAATATCACACTATGTGACGGTTGTGTAATTATCCTTAGGACCGGAGTGTGCATGGCATCACGGTGTGGATTGTCATGATTTGACACTATTGAGGTTTCCCCTAACCATGGGGTGATCATGCAGTAGTGATTGTGTATGATACTGAAGCATGCGGAGTATACATGTTAGGTCATCTGGGAATCGCGTACCCTAAGAGTATGAGTGAATATCCGAAAAGGCCTTCCTATAAGGAATGTCTAGTTCTCGTGAATATTTGTAAAGTGGGAGTAAATGAGTTATTCCGAGAGAGCTTGATATCCAGATTATGGGATACAATCAAGTTACGATCGTATGGATATTACTACAGCAATATGATTCTATTTACACGCTAACCGAGCACGTGAAAGGTGGTAGTCATCGCGTATTGACTCTTCCGTTGATTGGGGGTCATGGACGTGTTGCTAGACGCTATCCATGATCATTAGAGGTGAAGGGCATTTTCGTAAATTGCTCCTTATGTTTACGGCCAACATATTCGGAAGCCTATTGGGTCACACACATATGAATGTCGAGTCGGATTAAAATGCGGTTATAGTTGATGACCAAATAAGGAAACTTTTATCTCAAGACTATAAATGTTATAGTGGTAAATTAATATAGAGGTATTTATTTATTATGAATAAATTAAATACAAGATATTAATTATATTATTAATTAAAGAATATTCCGAAAGCCAATTAATTGGCATATGGGGCGCAAGTCACTAGTGTATAAAATACACTAGGATTGTGCAATTTAATTAATAAGATTACCATAATATTAATATTGGATATTAATTGATTTTTGGAAAATAGAATTATGGTAATAAGATATATATATTCAATATAAGATATTGACAATATTTAGTTTTTATTTAATATAAGATATTAAAATAAAAGAGATAAATCAATTATGGAGATTTTTCTTATTTTATTAGGAGCGGGTTTTTCTCTCTCATCAATCTACTAGAAGCTAATCCCAATCAGTTTGGGATGACCTAGGGGCGCCACTTTCATCTATAAAAGAAAAGGGTTTGCTAGCTCTGTTGTACATCATTATTCCAAGAGTTAATTGTTCTTGATAAAATTAGAGAGCTTCTTAGAGAGAGTATTGTGAGGAGAAAAGGTCGACCTAACGATCAATTTTTCTAATAGCAATCCGGGAGGATTCCGGCGAGGCGTTCGTGTGGATAACTAATAGAGGCCGGACGCTTGGACGGCTAACGCGCATCTACTTCTACCGGACGGTCAAAGCTTCGATCTTTAAGATCAAGAAAGGTATAATCTTTGTCCTCCTTGTTATATTGTTTAAACGAAATCGATCCTTGGATCGGAAATCAAATTTTATTTTCCGCTACGCTACTCGCTTGATTTCCTAACATTAACTACACAAGTATGTTCGTTATTAATTATTAAATAGCCTCCTGGCGTTTTCAAGTAAACTCCCTCACATCTACTACTCTCTTTCTGCACCACTGTACACGGACAAGGTCTAGCAATTACACAAACATTGATGAATACTAATCCATCAAAGCACAAGCCAATCATACTCTTCCTCGACGGTCTCGAACTTCAACTCTTCGAAGAGTACATTCGATCTTTGGAACTAAACGCATCGTGCTTAATCAAGGCTTGTTCATGTCCATTTAAAGTTATTAGATCAAGAAACAAAATTTAAAAGTAGACCCGAGGCTTAAAACAGCCTACACACCAAAACAAGGGCAGTGCGCTTGCACTGGGCAAACAGAAACACTCTGCTAATCCAACGCGCTTGCACTGGCTTCTGGTGCATTTGCACCAAGCCCCAGAACGTAAAAACGGACTTTCTGCCTCCTTAGTGTGTCCGCACCTAGCGCAGAAACCCCCAAAACTCAGTTTCATGCACTTTAATGATCTCTACTCGATCCCAAACAAGTTTAACACCATTAGGCACAACAAAACAGTAGAAAAGCCTCACTTTCACATAACTAAACATCACATACTTCTCTAACACAAGCAGGCATGATTTCTAGCATTAAAACACCACAAATTATACCCAAAACACAACACTAATAACATAAGACCTTAATTAAACATTAGGAAGAGTCTCTTACTTTCTAGCAAGCCAACCACAGCCAAAACTTGAAGGAAATCATGCAAAGACTTCCCCAAGCCTCAACCCAACACTTAGTTGATCAACCAATTGAACAAGAAACAATTGTGATCAAAGCTTCTAGACAAAAGGGACTACGAATACCAAACAAAACCATAAAACTTGATCGTCTCTTGATGAATCCAAAACTGAGGCAAAACTAATCTTATTCCAAACTTGATGATCTTGATGTCAAAAGGAAGCCCTCTTCACACTGATTTCTAATCTTCAAACGATTCTGAAAACCGTTAACGGGTTTGTGAGAATTTTGGAGAAGTCTCCCTTGGTTTTCTTTTCTCTTCTAATTTTTTTGAGAGTCCAGATTTCGTACATTTGAGGGAGAGTAACTTCTGACAACTCCTCTTTGAACATGGGAAGTATTTCTCCAAAAGAAACCTCCTTCCTTAATTACAAATAAAACCATAATTTCCCCTTAATTTTCTTTAATATTAATTTCCAATATTTATATTTTCTTTTATGAAAACAACTTTAATCCATGAATTATTATTATACATAATATTCCGTTTTTCATAAAAAGACACGTCTGCCATTTTTCGAAAAGTCGAGATATTACATTAAGTCTATTTTAAGGGTGCAATTCATGAGATGAAAACCAAAAATATTTTTTCACAATAATAGAGGCGACACTTTATACTAAAAAGTAGGGAAAAAATCTTTCAAAATACTACTTGGTAAATTCTAAAGTAAAATATTGGATTTTCGAAGCTTGATTCTTTTGAATAATTTGGAGCATGCTTGGATAGAGGTCGCACCACCTTGTGTAGAGCAGGCCTTACCGGGAGATTATGGAGGCCTAAAGTGTTCTAAAGTTTGTATTATGATATTTCATCTTAATTGTTTCCATTGCTACTCTTTAAATGATGACACTGTGGTATTAGTATGAGCGTTCACTATTCCCAATGTGTATCGCCGCTACCGAAATTTCGGTGTGATACCGTTGCTGCGGTCGAAATGATGTTGTGGTACTAGTTCCGTAGTTGCGGGAGCAGAGATTCTGGGTCATAGTCGGTTTTCAGCTCTATGAACTCTGTGTATCAAAACCAACAATTTTTACGTCCAAACGTAAGAATGAAATGAGTTCATTACATTTCATTCATATGATTTCATTCTATTATATTCCATTCGTGTGAAACAAACATACCGTTGGAGTATTATACACCACATGAGCATTGGTCTATACTTTAAAAAGACAGAAGAAAAAAAATGAAAAATGGAATTTTTTTTCCTTTCATAAATATAGTGGACCACAAAGTATTTTTAAAAGGGGAAGTGGTTTAAAAGGGGAAGAAAAAAAAAAAAAAGAGGAGAAAATTAGGAATCAAGACAGTGGAAAGGTAAATTAAGTGATAAAGATAAATCTACTGTTCATACCCCAAATCCACTGTTTGATGCGGTTGATCTGACCTCAAATCCAATGTTTCACTGTTCCACTGTTTATGTATTTGTAACAAAAATGACCTCGAAAATAACGTTGAAAAAAAAAATCAAATGAGATGTCTAAATAAAGAGGACGTGAAGAGGAAAAATATAATAAAAGAATTATCATCTTTCGACAACCAGATTAAAATATATATTCGTTTTTTTACTTGAATACGAAAGAATATAAATCACACTGGAATAAATATTTCACAGTATTTTTTGCATATTTCTATGTTCAAATTGTATTTTTTGACAACAAACTCATTTTTAAAATTAATTTGAATCGGACATGTCGTGTCATATTTACGATCGGACTACCACAAAATGTGCTTAATTAGTTGAATTCATAAAGATGATTTCTGAATTGTACCCAAAAAAAAAATTATGAAAAAGTACATATAAAAAGAGTAGATAAATTTTTTTTGATAAAAATATATATACAATATCAAAACAAAGATTTACTAAAAACTAATTCATAGCACAAAGATAAGGAAAATTGGGCCAAAATATAGTGAAATTTTAAAATACAACCGTTGTACGAAGGTTTTACCAAGTGGCATACATTACAACCATTCATTTCTAATCTCTCACACACGATAAAAGTGTATTATGTGAGAGAGAGTAAAAATGAGAGAACACAATATATCTTGCCACTTGGTATAACTCTTCTGGCAACCGTTTACCATAAAATCTCTCCAAAATATAAATGTGGAAAATTTATTTGACGGCATTGTTCCGTGGTCGACACTCCACGGATATATTTGGAAAAAAAAAAAAAAAAAACGTGTAGTATCTGGGATTGCGATCCGCTACCGAATAGGATTTGGATTTTGTTTTTATTTTGTTGGTCTCTCGATATATATATATATACATATGACCAGACGAAATCATTCATTTACTCTCTAATGAATCATCAATACCCTAAATTTGAAGGGAAAAAAACTTGCAACATGGGAGGTGATAATGAAGATTCGCCTATGACTATGAGTGAAGACGGTGATTTCGAAGACAACTGGGAAGACGACATATGTGATGATGATGGCGATGATAACTGGGGTGATGTTGCTTTCGATGACACCACCGGAGCGGGAGCCGACGTAAATAACAACTGGGACAACGACGTAGCCGCCGCCGCCGGAGCCGAGGTAAAAAACTGGGACAGTACTGGTGACGTCTTTAAAGTCGAAGAAGAGCCACGGTTCAAACGCTATTTCGAACAATCGTATCTTTGTTACCCAATTTCATATATAGGAAAACCAGAGGACAGTAACAGAATAATAATGCCTCAATCAGCCTTAGACCATCTAGCATCATTAAAGATTCAATTCCCCATGAATTTCCAGATCAAAAGTCACTTTCATGGCGAACCCATCTCGCATTGTGGTGTTCTTGAATTCACAGCAGAGGAAGGATATGTGTTTATGCCTAATTGGATGATGAAGAATCTGCAATTGGAGACACATGAGCTTGTTAAGTTGAAAAGCACTAAACTTTCAAAAGGGACTTACCTGAAATTACAGCCACATCAAACAGAGTTCATCATGCTACAAAATCCAAAAGAGATTCTTGAAAGGGCATTGACCAATTTTGCTTGCTTGACTAAAGGGGACACTTTCATGATTTCTGAGAATGGGAATGAGTATTTGTTTGACGTATTGGAGACAGAACCTGGAAACGCTATATCTATTGTTGAAACAGATTGTGTTCTTGATTTTGAAGAGCCTTTGGATTACAAGGAAGTGCAAGAGGTGACAAAAAGAAGAAAACTTATGGCTGCTAATAATGCATTGGTTCATAAAGATAGAGTTTCACAGCAAAAAGCTATCAATCAAGAAACAGACACTACTAAGTTTAAGGCATTTACTGGTGCACCAAGAAGATTAGGCTGATTTATTTTCGGCTTAGTACTTTCTTTGCTTTTGTTTTTCAAACTTTGATCCCTTGATTCTAATTCAACCCATGCTTAATTATTCTGTCACTATGTTTACTACTCATATTTCTATCGGATTAACTTCTTAATTGTTTCATTCTTTTTGGAAAAACAAGAATGAAAAATCCTTGTTTTCTTACTAAGTTTCCGGTTGTTTTATTTATTTGAAGGTAATGTTTACCATTATTAAATGCAGTGTTGTAGATATTTGTTTGATTCAATTGAGAAATGATTATTCCACAACAAATATGCACAATAAAGTGTTGTAACAACTTTTTTCATCATTGATTTTTTTAGAGTTTATTTGAATCAATAAGTTCCACGTCTTAATCAATGATCAAAAAATATGTTCTGAATTTATATTTTGTGGTTATTTTGTTTTGGCGTTATCACTACTCAATTCAATTACATACATTATAAAGAGGAAAATTAGTTCCTCAGCAAGGTGTACGTGATATATACTTATAAACAATATGAAGAAAAATAAAAAGTAATGAAATTTGTCATCTCTTGAAAGATTTGAAGGATAATTTCAATGATTCTTTTTAAGAAGAGATTAATGAAAATACAGAGACATATTACAAATACTTCTATAAAACATGGTTACAAGATTTATGGACGTTTTATACGATTCAATCAAACGATAACTTGATTTTATTTTGAAATTTTAAAACAAAATCTAATAGAATAACAAACATCTTCATCCGATACTACTTTCTCTTTTTCCATCAAGAATTGCTTCCACGTTTGAATCTTGAGTCTGCGCTTTTACCGTGCTCGGTTGTTGTTAACTACGTTTAATTCGTGTGCCGACACTTTTATCATGCTAAGTTATTAATATCTTAACGTCTCCCCTCAATCTGACGGATGAGGGAGAGTGGATACGCACATTGTCACATAAAACGGGAAAAAAAATTTAACTGGAGTGCCCTTCACTTTAATCCCTAAGAATATCTTAGTGACCCCGGAGTCCTTTATGGAAAATTCTTCACCAAGTTTAGTGACCAATGACTTAATAGATGATGTGCATTTTTCCTGCAACAATAATATCATCGATGTAACTAAGTAGTATAAATGTAACATGAGATTTTTATATATACACACACATTGATGGATTCGCCTTGCTACATCTAAAATTTAGCTGCAAAAAAACATTGAGACGGACTGTCAAACCAAGCCCATGGGGCTTGCTTTTAAACCATTGAGAGGTTTCTTTAAAAGACTCACATGATCGGGTTTGTTAAGCTCAAAGAAAAACATGAGGGCCGCTCCATGTAAAAAATCTCCTTTAAAAATCCATGAAGGAAAGCATTTTTTTCCATTTCTAGTTGCCTTAGTTGCCAAACCAAAGTCACGTTAAAAGATATGACCAGTCTTATGGTTATATGCTTTATCACAGGGCTGAAAGTTTCCTCAAAATCTATCAACGATTAATGTGAGTAGCTTTGTGCTACTAATCGCACTTTAAATCGTTCAATGACGCCATCTTCATTGGTTTTAACCATGTAAATGTTGGAATATAAATGACCCGACCCGATCCTAAACTATTCTATGGGCCCTAGAAACTTCACTCAGCTCGCCTTGGGAATCAAAAAATTACACGCGGGTCATTCCCATGTGAATCCCATTCAAACCCAACAACGGAAACGAAAAACATAACTCGAAATACGAATTAAAACGCTTGTATAAAACTTAACAACACATAACTAATGCGTGAGGGGGTTTGTAGAAATTATACCAACACTAAGTGAGCTGGAAGATGATGAAATGAGATGTGGAATCCAAGATCTTCCGGCAATGTCTTCCCAACACAATGTAGTGAATCCTTATCCAAGTATTCTCTAAGTAAATCAATGATTTAGCTCTAAGATGAAGATCCAAACTCCTTATCCTTGGAATATTCAAAGTATTTAGTGAAGAGAATGTTTCCTCATCTTTTCTTCAAAAGTGGGCCATAATATCGAATGGGAGATTAGGGTTTTGCTTTGGTATAAGCTATCATTATATTTTGTGAAATAGAATCAAAGCACGTACATATAGTGGGAGATTGTCATATCGAATCGGTCCAGTCCTATGTGGCAACTTCACATAAGGTGACCAACAATGATGACCCGAATTAAGCGGTCACACTCTAAGTGTTTAGGGGAACTAATAGTGGTTTGGCTGTAAGATCCCAAACTTCAGTAATTTCACCACAGACTCAATGTTTAAGGTAGGACTGAGCAAAATAAGCAGAAAACCAAACCAAACCGAAAACCGACCGGAACCAATCCGAAATTAACTAAACCAATAACAAACCAAGTGAATTGGTTTGGTTTCGGATATTTTTAATTAAACTCAATCCAACCCGAACCCAAACCGAACTTTTTATACATTAAATATAATATACCCAACCAACCCAATATAATCAATTATGTATTATGTAATTACCTAGTCAGGGGTGAAATTTTTTCTTAGAAACCAAACCAATCGTCCAAACTGTACTAAACCAAATTGGATAAGAGTAATAGTGGATTAAATGTATTGACAAGGCTGAATATAGAATTCGATTGTCTTTTACCATTGATGTAAAATATGTGATCCAAACCTTTGGTTTGTGATTCATTTTAGTGTGGATGTAGCTATTTAGAGTTTGGGTAAAAAAAGTGGTTGATTTTTTCAATTTTTTAAGATTAGGCTTGTTAAACCGAAACAATTCGAACCAAACCATTAGGGTTGACTTCGTTTTGGTTTGGTTTAAAGAACAAACTATGGAGTCCCAAACCGACTAGAGTCTTTCAAAATCAGTCCGAAGCAATCCAAACCAACCCATGATCACCCCTAGTTTTAGGTAGTTTACCATAAACTCATGGTAGGATCTTTACGTCCAATTCAATAACTAGATGTGGGGTGAATGGTTTTTGACCAAACACTTAGCTTTAAATTTTCCCTCAAAGTCTATCTCAACATATAAGTTGTGAAATTGTTTTGTTTTAATCCAAAATGTATGTGGTTAGATCAAAGTTCAAGTGGTAAAATATTAAATGTGGATAAGATGAAAGTATAATACTTTTTACTTCCTGATATAACTCAATACAAGTCTAGAATGACTTGGATCAAATCAATTAGATTAGATATAGCAATGCTGTGACAGTGTAATCATATAGTAGTAACATTTGGTAGTTTTGGTGAACTTTTTATGGAAATGCTTGAATGTGCTTGGATCATCATCATACAAGGTACCAGTAAATTAACATTCATAACATTCAGAGAAGCAAGATTAAAGTGCAGAAGGTAGAGAACACAAGTGTAGATGAGTTCCAACAAGATGATATAAAACAACAAACTTGCAATCAATACTGTACCAATTTTTTACCTTGGATTTGTAAACCTCCATGTGGTGGGGTTCTTTTTATTCAGATAAAAGTTATACAACATAGAGTTACATCTTAGAGGAATCACCAAGCTAGAGCTTGATCACCAAGGAGAATGCCATAAATCACTCACTCAATCACACAAGTACGATTGATGAAATAGCACACAGACACAGTCTTTCAATTAGAAATCCTATGTGTGTAGTGGGTTGAATTTACACCTCTCATCTGATCACAACTTACTTGTGAATCTCTAAAAGTTCCTTTAAAAACCAGAAGTTGTTGAAGACATCCACAGAGTCTTGAACCATCTTGTAACAAAACTATAATCCATACCGTGAAAAAAAAAACAGCATGTGGCTCATTTCCAAATCAAAACTCAAAGAACATAGAAAGTGAGCCTAATTCAGAGTTTAAAGAATATAAACGAATTCTTAGCTTTGGCAAGATGATCAATACTACATCTATCTCAAAATGTAAATCCGTTTAGCTTTTTGGTTTTGTCCCATAATATAAATTCAATTAGAAAATCAATGAAGCATTTATTATATTTTTCTTCTCTTACCCGTCATATATTATACACTCACCCACTTTTCATTACTTTACATTAATAATAGTTAAAAGTCATTTTAGTCTTTTTTTTATCAAAATTAATGACACCTAACCAATTCAACCAACTTTCTTAATCTGTGTGAAAAAATCCAAACGGACTTACATTTTGGGACGGAGGATCTTACATACATTTGAAATGTAAATCTGAATTCTTGCCGTTTGAGACCAAATGAACACTAAAAAAAATAGATGTTTCTGTGACAAATTTTTGGTGACAAATAGTAAATTTGTCACGAATGGGTGAGTCCTTGTGACTATATACTTGTTTCACACGAAAAGTAGTCCTTTTCACTGACAAAAAGAAAATTACTTACAAAAGGCTTGGCCGTTTGTCACAAAAAAACTGTTCCATACTTCCATTCGACGTTTAGTGATTGACATGTCTTATTATCAAATTCATTTTTATATTATTAACTAGTGGGCAGCAAACCGTGCGTTGCACGGATGTGCCCTCTAGTGTGTTTGATGTGTAATCAGGAAATCGAAAATATGTCTTGGCCGTAAAAGAACATTGTAACTGAAGATGTCTTTAAAGTTATGAGCGAAAAAGAAAATACATTTTGTTCTTACAATGTTGCAGGATTACACATCACATAATATCCTTTTGCCGGTATATTGTAATCTGCGTATTTTTCCTTTTTTCACATTTCATTGTGTTTAAAAAAAAGAATTTAAGCGTGTATTCGTAAATTATAGTGTGACATTTCATTGTGTTTGAACAAAATAATTTGGTTATAAAACATTGAACATTATTATCAGTGGCGGATCCAGAATGAATATCCAGCAGGGTCCGTAAATATTTAATACAGTAAATTTTTTTTTTCTCAGGGACTAAAATATTTTTCTATAGGTAAAATGTAGAGTATTTCTATTTTTAACGGGATCCGTGGACCCCCCTATAGTAAGGGTAGATCCGCCCCTGATTATTATCCAACATGTGATAAACTATTAGAAGAAACATATTAGGACAAAATCCTACATCCCAAAACTAATATACTGAATGAGGAAAAAAAATCATGTTAAAGTAGTATACACGTACGACGCCATACGAACCAAGCTTCGTGTAAAAGTAGGACATGATATCCAAATTGATAAACTAACTGATGTGATCCGTAGTCGAATCAGATCCGAAAATGCTCGAAGACTTGACTGAAGGCACCAATAAGATGAGCACCGCGACCCTTGGCTAACCTGTAGCCAAAAACCTTGGTATAATGGACACCCACAAGGTTCGCTCACAACCTCGATAAGTCCCGTTTGGAATCCACCAAAACCAACGTGAGAAAACTCACCAAAGAAAGCTTCAAATATAATATATATCAAAATTTGTCTCTTTACAAAAAGTACAACTAAAGCCTTTTTATAGGCTAGAATAAAAGTCATAACCTACTCCCAAAGCGATGTGGGACAAAGCTATTTAATAGAAATAAAAAAAATTTAAATAAATACTAATAAAATCTTCCACAAAAACAATGTGGGATAAATGATAACGTAAATGGACTCCAAGCCAAAACGTCTCATCTTCGATCACATCACTAACAATGGAGAATGCAAATTGTCATCCAAAGCTAGTCCAAAAATAAAGGAACAAAATCAAAAAGGATGTTAATAATCAACAATGCTAACAAATCCAATCAGTATGGCTCTTCAACCGGAAAAGCAATGAAGATCCAACATCAGAAGGAATCAAGTTTTCAAATACACCAGTATCATCATTAAGTTGGAAATCAGCCTTCATCCGTGAAGATACGAGCATCAACAAGTAATTGAGAAGGGTGCGGTATTACATGTAACCACTATCCGTGGATGACCTTTAGGCATGCCCGTCTTTCCTTCAGCTGAAGAAGGAATCCTGCGTATAAAAAACTCAGAAAACAAGGCATGCATACGGCCCAAAAGCATCAGACATCTTCAACTCAGGCACAACAATAAAACTGATGTGAAGAAGATAAAATGAAGGGTGTCATAACATCACATGAAACAATTTAAGCTAGGTGCTATGTAGAAAGTGTCAAAATAGAGAAAATCTCAATCCTCAAATAAAATTACAACATCCCAGATAACTGACCTTTCATAAGTAAAATCCTCATAGGTATTAATAGCCTAGAACTCACTCACCATGGGAAGTAAGAAAACAACTCAAAAAATGGACATATGGGAGATACCGTAATTTTGGTCTGAATTGCATACATACACATCCATATATAGGTTAGCTCATCTCACAGAGCCAAAAATGCACCATAGACGAGTAAGTGGGACCGCAGGTATAGTCCCGAGACATGATAGACAAAGGAGAACATGCATTTTTTGACAATAATAGAGTGTCATCAAAGTAAGTAAATGAACCAAACAAGCTTAGTAACAAAAGAAAGCGTAAAAGTAGGATGCGATAGAAATAAGCAAAGCTTCAATGAATTCATATTGATCAACAGAGTAAAATAACACCAAATAAAACCGGAACCGTCGAGATATATTTACAGCCAAGGCAAGCAGCGGTTTAACCCAAACTTTGAAAAATTCATGAAAATAAACAAACAAAAAAAATCCCCCAAACCTATCTTTTCTTAAACACACCGGTGATTCTCGTAAGCTGATTTAAGCAATTGTGGTCTCTCTTTGTTATGAAAGAAGCAAAATGAGAAGGATATTTCATATTTCCATGAAACAATAGTTCTATCCACCACATTGACAATGTAAGTTACTGGATAATTTAATCAATCTTATGTCGTTCAATTTCATCCAAGCATCTACGTGAAAGTTCAGTCATTTAGAAATGACATTTTCAATTTTCAACAACAAAAAAAATTTCCAGTGTTTACAACAATCAATCGACTACAGATTCTTCGGTTTTAGTCCCAACATTGTATAGTCATGGTAAGTGACATACACACCCGAATCTTTAGAAAAAATGAACACAAATTTGAAAAGAAGTGCAGACATGGAAAAACCTGATTCAACAACAAACACAACTGATCCAATCGCCAAGAAATTACCTGCAACCAAGAAGTAGGAATTATTCAACATATACTTACCGATCAATACTCTCCAATAGTACGTAAATATATGACTCATCTATTAATAAAGAAAAAAACCTACAACAACATTGTGCATGGACTAATCAAGATTCACCTTCAGCTATGAACCTGTGCTATATCATTCATTGCATAAGCAATTTTGTAAAAACAATTAAAAAAATCAACACCTTTGTGCATGTATGGTTAATCTATGCATCTGCAATTAGGTTAAAAAAAAAAACTGCACAATATAAACTGTAAAATTTTGAAAAGGGCAAAAGAAATACAAACTCACATGAATTCGGATTGTTGAGATGAGAAAAGGCATGTCAGGTATTATCAATTCTCCCCTAATTGATTCCTTAATCACAGTGATCCAAAACGTTTGCTAATACGTAACTGATTCCTTAATTACCGCTATTGAATTTGAATTGAATGAGAAAGAAATAAATTGCTTTCCTTTTTTTTTTTTCTGCAAATTTTATCGGGAAGATTAAAGGTGTTAGAAAAAGAAAAAAAAACGGCGTCGTTTGAGACTGCCAAAAGTTTTGGTCGACCAAGTGATGCACATTTAATATAAGCTTCCTATATTAAGATGACATTTTTTTTCCACAGGTAATGACATTTCTTTTTTGAAAAGCATTAATGACAAACTGAAAATAATAATTTGTCACGGTAGCTATTTTGCAACTAGGTAAGCAAACGAATCGAGTCGAATCAAGTATTGATCTAAACGAATTGAATAATTTAAATTATTTTTCTTTTCAAGTTCAAGTATTTTGAACTTGACCTCAAGTTGAGATTCAAGAAAGTTTAAAACATCGAGGTTAACTCGAATTACATCGAGCTTATCGAGTGTAATTGGTTTTGAAAATTAATTCAAAAAAAATTCACATGATATATTAACAATATCTATATATATATATATTTCAGAGGGAATAACCGTCAGATTACCCGTTTTTCTCAATTGACCCGACCCAAACCCGTTTTTTCCCCTTTAAAAACCCACGATATCTTCTCTTACGTATAATAAAAAAAAATAAAAAAATCAAACATTCAAACAAACAAAACCCACCACATGCGCAAACTCCCCCACTATATCCCTAACCTCCAACTCTTTTTTGTCGCCTGAAGAAAACCGTCAAATTGACGTTTCCCGTTATCCCACGTCCAACAATCTCCATTTTTTCGGATGAAAACCCACTGCTAAATAACCTAATCCTCCATGATAATTTTCATTTCTTCTTGCTAAAAAACAATATTTTCCTTCAAATCTATGCGGCTAATTAACCCAGGTTTCTTTGCTAATTGAATGTTTTTCATGGAGCAATCCGAGACATTCAACACGATTTTCTCATCCCACAAAACTCACTTTCAACTATTATGCTGCTGAGTCGATAATCTGAAGCTCAATCACCGTGAATAGATCATCGTGAAAGGGAATTGTTCTGCTCCATATAGCCCCAATTGTTCTGACCACTTTGCCGTGTTGAATTATGCACCAATTTCATGCTTCATTTGTTATATCCTTCAACCCCTCCTCTTCTTTAAAGTATCTATGTCGTTGATTTTTTATTATCATTTAAACCTTTTACTGTGAATTCCCCGTTTATTATCGTAGTTACAGAGTAATGCATATCAATCATTATTTTGTATCTACAGGTGGCAGACCATTTGTGGTGAATATTCAACAACACGAAAAGTATCTTCTATGTCCAACTTATTAATTTTGATTCATTGTTGACAAGAAATTGTTGTTTTCAGATTACATGGATCAATATGACCGAAAGAATTAGTTAATTGGTCGGCGCTTCTATGGATACTCCTTCAAAATAGTATTAGAATTGGTAGGTTTTTCAATTATGTGTGTCCTTACTCTTTCAATATATTGCTATTTACGTAATCTGTTTCTTTCAACGTTGTTAAAAACAAATCTGTTTGTTTCATCCATCATGTTATGTTGTAGGTTACAATTGTCCGTAGGGTTCTTATGTTCTCATGTTATCAAGTCATTTTTCATGGTGGGTGTTTTATTTCTATGTTTTTTATTTTTCTTTTCCGCTTATAATGTTCTTTTCTTTGTATATCATTGGCATGTAGGAAAGATTGTTCGTCTCTGATTGGGAATTTATGTATTTGTTTTTTGTAAAATGTGTGGTTAGTGTCGACGTCATACCTCTTAATATATACTGTATCCAATAATCACTGCTTTATCTAAATTCTAAAGTGGTAAGCAGTTTTGCTTGGCTGCCTTTCATAACCACAGATTCATCTTTAGGTCCTTCAGAGGTGCCTTTGCTCCATCCCTGTCATAATGAATTCCCGGATTTATGCCTATTCGTTATGAGTTAAGCTTGGTTTGTATGGGGAATATTTTTCATGCATTCTGTTTTCTCTTTAATTTGTTTTCAACGTCTTTTTCCGGTCATCAGCTTTGAACATTAATTTATTGCCATATGTTAAGTATTAGCTCTCTGATTTAGCTTCATTTGCCTCAGTTAAAATTTATGACATGTCTTCCGAGATATTCCAATCCACAACATGTCTCACTTAAAATACTTTTGTTTTATGTAATTCAATTTTATTCAAAGATGATGTAGAAAATTCCATTGAAATAAGGTATGATATTTTAACAGTTCAGAAGTATTTTTTTATTCATAATATTTTTTTAGTTGTTATGGTGTTGAATTTGTATAGGCCTATTGTGACAAGGCACATGGATCGTGACGTCCACTCTGTTGCGAATTCTTTTTTCGATCCACGATCCCTAACCTCCACTTTGTTGTCAGTATTTCTTAATTTCTGAATGAATATAAATATATGCGGTTGTTTTCCTTTCTTTGCAGATTTGTTTCGGTTCTTAATACACACTACAAAATGCCGCTGTTACTGGTCCCAAAGAACAAATTTTCCGCTGAACTGGTCCTTGATTCAATGGCCTTTGTTGCATCATGTGAATGGTCCATCCAACGAGGGTTATGTTCAATCTAATTTCATTTTTTTTTTTTTTTCATTTATCAAAGTTGGTATTTCATTTATTTTGTGTTTTTATTCCAGGTCCATTCTTTCAGTCATACAATATTGTCTACTGTCTTGCTAAGGAGCTTTTAGTCACAAAGGTTTGATTTCAAATTTTAAGTTAAATTTTTTGTGCGCCACTATGTACTTGAACTGTCATCTTAGGGAGGATAAACTAACCCGCTCATTTTCTTTCGAATGTTGGTTTCGTGGGAGATGGAGGTATTCATCTTCTGTTGTTATAGTGACTATTGTAATCTTGAATAATCTTGAATATTTGATTAGATTCTGATCGGGAAACTATAATCATCGTATTGTGTTTCTTGAAAGGACGTTCAAGAATGCATATTTTATGGAGGAACAAAAATGGGAATACATGCCTCTTTAATTTATCAGACAGCAGTTGAAATCTAATCTTAACTACTCTTTCATTCTTTTTAGTTTTGTTCTTCCATTAATTTAATAGATTTACTATCCCGTTATTATCATTATTGTCCTTAACTTTTTTTCTTCAAGTTAAATTTTTTGCCTTAAGGGTTCACCTGTTGTTGTTGGAACCGTAATACCATATAGACCATATTACCCTCTTATGCAGCTGAAATATTACCATATGCATCACAGCATTGAAGAAAATCCTAAAGGTTGTGTTATTTCTTGATGGTTTTGGTGGGAACCATCTTACTTTTGTCACTGTATTTTAGTAAGTTGTGTAACGGGCTGTCAGAGTACGTATCTACAAGGCCTAATTATTCTCTTTTTCGTACATGTGTCATATCTCTAACATATATGTCATCTATCTTTTGATTGTTTGCATATTTATGCATTAAGGATTATGTATGGACAATTATGTAGGAAAGGTTAGTTATTTTGAGGTGTAAGTTTTGTTTGATTTGCTTAAAACGTACCATCCTTCTGTGGGTGATGTGTTATTTTATTGCTTTTGACAAATTTATTTGATCTACACGAATTTATGACAGTTTTTTTTGCAGGTGATTTGCATAAGTCATGAGGTTCTATCTAGATATCACTCTTTCTGTACAGTGGGAATTCATCTTTGGTAGTTTACTCTACTTTAATATAACAATTTATATTTGTGGTTGTAATACCCGGGAGCACTGTGGTTTGAACATCTTGAAAGTATGCTTGATCGTAATACCTAGGAGTACATCTATGCCTTATTATTTTCAGATTCTATTGCGCCTTTGTCTTTTGTCCTAAAATTTGTGATTTATTTCAAATCTTCCGAGGCCTATATTTTGCTTTTTTCACGCTCAAGTCATCACTAAGAATTATCATTTTTATAACAATAAAATTTTAATAACATGTCTAAAGTTAACACAATTCCGTGCATCGCACGGGTTTCCTACTAGTATAAATATAATTTGGTGTCAAAAAGAATTCGGTGGCTTGTCACAAATGCTGTGAAGTTTTGGCACGTGTGTTTGGTGACAATATCTTTTGTCACATGACCTGCTGACCTAAATATATAATCAAAATAATAGTAATAGTGAACCGTCATAGCTCGCTGAAGCTCCGTGTGATTTGAGTGTGCATCCGAAGCCCTAATCCTAACGCTCTGATCGTTTTTCGTCCAGATCGTGCCGATAAAGCCTCCGACCATCCTACCGCCGCTCAACGGCCGTTCTCCTTCTAGTCAGGGCGTCGGCCGCTCTTCCAATGGCTTGTTCGCTTATTTGCTGCCGGAGATAAAGTAGAAAGCTGTGGCGCGTTTATCAAAGGAATAAACGAAACCGCTATCGATGTCTGTCACCGCCAAATTTCTAGTACCGAAGAGACTCGAACTACAATTCAAAGTTCCGTTGGTTTCAGACTCCATGGATATGAATCCAATTTTGATGTTTCACGTATGGCAGACTTCATCCTCTCTCATAATTTTTTACTCGAGTGCATTGCAGGTTTTTTTTTGTTATTTTCTCTTACGATCATTATTTTTCAAGTATAATAGTGCCAATTTTAATTTGTTTTTGTCTGTTTAGTTTCCAGATGAGCTGCTCAAGGATTCTTGGAAGGTCGCAATCTGAAGGTACCTTCTTTGCCGTATAAACATTAACTTTACAATAGCTAGCACCTTTTGGATTGCTTCAATATCGAATCCCTGCTCTCTTGGATTCAGGAAGCACTTATTAGAACAAAATCAAGTTTCTGCATATCCGTCTAAGTTCTTATTATTTTTTGCTATTTTCTATTATTATATTTGAATATTTATTATTTATTATTGTTATTTTTTATTTTTATATTTCGAATTATTATTATTATTATTATTATTATTATTATTATTATTATTATTATTATTATTTTCTATTTTATTATTTTATTTCGAATATTTATTATTTATAATTATTTTTTTTATTATTATTAGAATATGACTTCTAGTGACAAAGCGCTCGTCAATATTAACCATTAATGTAAAAATGTGTTTGTACCCTTTGGTGACAAACACTTAAATAGTGATAAAATGTTCATTATTTTGTGACAAAAATTTTGTTGCATGAAAAACGATCTGGTGAGAAATTTAGTGTTTTGTCATGAAAAGCTTTGGTGACAAAAGTAAGAGATTCTCGCGACTGAATTTCTTTAGTGACTAATACTCTGGTTTGTCACGATAGGCACCTTTAGCGTCAATGTTTACACAACAAACGCCGCGACAAAAAAAATTTGTCACGAAGGCTTTTAATGACGAAAATCAGCACTTTTCGCGACGAATATTTTTGTCACTAAAAGGTCTATTTTTTGTAGTGGAACCTTCCTCTCTTCTTCCTTACACACTCATCAGTCCTCAGATCAAATTTGAGCTCTTGAAGATTAAGGAATAGTTGGGAAGAAGCCAAGAGATAGTAAAGCAAGTGGTGATTACACATGTGTACTTGCACGTTTGTGTGTTTTTGTAGCTAGCCATTGGATGAATATATCTTTGATCTTGTGGTCTTCTGTGTTTCTCCATGGCTGATTAATTAAGGACTTTACGCCTTAATTAACGATACAAACATGTTGCAAATTGTATCACATGATGACATCTTGATCAACCAAAGTATGATATAAAATTCTTGATGTCTTCATGATTTGTTTCTTCGATTCGTAATGTAGCCTAGTAAGCAAGTTGTTATGGTGTGTGACTCGTGTTGACTACATATTTTATTTATTTATTTTGAGTAATAATAATTGAGTTTGATTAATGATATTATTGATTTTTAATAAGTAAAGAGTGGAAACAAAAGTAATATTGCATTTCTTCGAATCTCCGTCCCCTCCCTCGTTTAAAAAATAAAACAAAACTATTCTCAATAACTTATGCCAAAGAAATTAAAACCTTCAATAATCCATACATATTATTACAATGCTGTTTATTTCAATTTCGAACATATTCATAGCATACTAATCTTCATTACAAGTAAAGTTACCATCTGATAATTTGGAGCATATATAAATATATAAGCTCTTCACAAATATATATATAATTAATGAATGGTTAATTATTCTTGTAAGATCTTTGACTGTTCCAACATTGACTTTGCACCAAATTTTGTTAGCTGCATTTTCTCAAGATAATCCCTATACTCAACAGGTGAGTAAGCTGCAACACTACCTTCTCTCTCCAACAAGGGCAATGCAGGCCTAACAATTGCATCAAGTGCTGGTCCATGTGGCATTGCCAATGAAATTCTTGTCTTGCTATTGTTCAGTACTGCCCTGTGTGTCACACTCTTGTATTTTCCATTGCTAATGATCTACAAGAAAAAATTATTAGGGCATGCAGATGCAACTTTAAGGGGGGAGGGGGGCAAAAATGAAGGACAAAATGTAGGTACGTAGGACATAGTGCGTTGCCCAGGGCCGGTCCTGGAAATTTTTGGGCCTTCGGCGAAGTTGTCGTATTAGGCCTTTTAGTTCGAAACTTTTTTTTTTTTTTTGAAAAAACATATTTATAAAATATTACTTAAATATCGTGCTTTTAACATCCGTAGATACAAAATTCAATTCGTTGATAGCCTCAAAACATACCTATAAAGTAGTTAAATTAAACATCTCTTTTGTAGAATATTTAGGTTTTTTAGTTCGAAGTTTATATATCATGGTTCAAAAGACCCAAAAGATTTTCAAATGAGTTAATGAATTGGCTGGAATAATAAAAATAAAATGAAAAGGCGGTGTGAGTAGTATTATGTGGTGTCGATAGAAACCACCTATATATTGGAGGGTGCTAATATGTCAAGGTTCAAAAGACCCAAAGTGGTTTAAAGGAGTCAATAAACTAACCGAAGTAATAGAAAACAAAAAGGCCCAAAGTGATTAAAGTAGTCAAAAAAATCTGCCGTTGCTGGGACAAAAAAAAAGCCCAAAGTGATTTAAATGAGTCAAAAAGGGTGTTAATATATCAGGATTTAAAAGATCCAAAGTGGTTTAAAAAAGTCAATAAATTAACTGATTTAATAGAAAACAAAAAAGGCCCAAAGTGACTAAAGTAGTAAAAAAAAAATGCTATTGACGGGACAAAAAAAAAGGCCCAAAATGATTTAAACGAGTCAAAAAAAAAATATGCTGTTGCCAGGACTTGAGCTCAAGTCTTTTAAAGAAGAGCCAAATATCCCAACCAATTGTACGACAATAAATAACTCAAAAATATTCGAATATTTATTATTTATCGTTATTAATTATCGTTTGTTTGCAAAACACGTATTTTCGGGTCCCGGGATGGTTGGGCCTTAAGCCCATGATTCATCCGCTTCCTTATTGGGCCGGCCATGGCGTTGCCTCATTTGGTTATATGTAGGTCCGCCTATGGATACAGGGTACGTACGTAGGACATAGTGTTAGAACATACCTCAAGGTGATCACCGGTGTTGACCAAAATGGAGTTGGGAAGGGCATTGACATGAATCCAGTCACCTTGATGTTGAATCTCAAGTCCACCAACACCGTTTTGGACGAGAAGTGTCAGAAGGCCATGATCGGTATGAGGGGGTAGGCCGATGGCGGATTCGGGTCGAGGGCAATGCGGGTAGTAATTTGCTGCAAATATTTGGAGGCCTTTTTCTAAATCAAGTTCTTTCATTAAGTAGTCTTGTTCAAGTCCAAGGCTTTCTGAGATACCACTCATCAACTTTAGTGCCACTTCTCGGATACTTTTAGAATAAACCGACACAAGATCCCTGCCATTTAGAATAAAACAATAAATGTCAACTCAATTAAGAAAACTCACATTTTGTATAAATAAAATAAAATAAAATGAGCAAGGTATGACGTTGATTGTTTGAATAAAAAAATAAATTGGATGGTTTAGTTAATCTTTTTCGTGTCCATATCGATGATCATCAATGGAATAAAACCTTTGAAACAATGATGATTATATTTAGCCGTCCTATTTGAAAACCTGCACAATCGTTGTGATAGTAGTAATATTTAAGTTGAGTGTTTACTTTTAAATTGGGGAATACAGAAAAAGATTTGTATTATATCAGAAGAGGTGTTGAAATTAAATTATACCAAACCCTGAAGTGCAATGATATGTACCATTCCGATTCCCCACCAATTAATTTAAGTTGTGTATTATTTAGTAAGTTGGTAATTATACTCCGACCACAATAAAATGTATATAATAAAAATACACAATATATCTTATAACATTGTTTGTGGTGTAAGGTTCTAAAGGTGTAAAATGAGTCGGACCGCTCATGAACAGCTCGATGCTTAACTCACGAAAGGCACATTCAAATACGATTTAACTGCATTCAATCATTAATAAAAGTAATGAGTTGAGTTCGAGAACTTTAAAATTTGACTCGAAACGTTCATGATTTTTTATCAAGCATTATTACGTTGTATTGTAAACATCAAGTCTAGTATTATATTTTTTTGACAAGACGAATATAATTCAAACAGGCGAACACTTTAAAGCTTAACAGTTTTTTCAAGCTATTCGAACTCACTCTACGGTAATCAAAGAGTAATGATAGAGGGACAACCAAAATTACACAACGGATGTCACAACATGATCTTCTACCCTTGATTTTGATGAGTGTTAATTGATTGTGATGTGGACCCATCAAAATCAAGGGTGAGAGATCAAATTGTGACATTCGTTGTGTAATTTTGGTTGTGCCTCTATCATTACTCGTAATCAAATTAACTAAGCAATATCAATGACCCCTTTTGCATGTAAAAATTTTAACAAAGCAAAATCGATGTCGATGGTCACCTGAAAGATTCGGGTTTACAGGGAAAATGCAATTCCGGATGAACAAAAACCTTGAGAAAATCCCTCCAGAAAAAAACTTGATCGTTAAGAGCATTGTTGTAGCTTGTTCCACAAGTAAGAGGATCTAAAACATGTTTAGTTACATACTGACGCTTCTCCTCCTCCGGCAAATCAAAGAACTCATTCGATACCTGAATCATCGCCTCTGTTAAACTTTCCGGTATCCCATGATTCACCACCTGCACTAATCATATTATACTATGCCTTAGCATTTGTTCCCATATATGAAGAACAAAATGGTACGTAATTAAAACGAAGAAATTAACACGAGCGTGCGTACCATGAAAAAGCCCCAATCTTGACAAGCTTTACCCAGTTCTTCGATGACCCGTTTTCGATTATCCGAGGTAGAAGACATAAGAAGAGAGAAATCAATGACTGGGATAGAGGTACTTTCTGAGAGGATGGTGAAATCGGTGTTCGTGTTATTACATTGAGCGTAATACGAAGGGATGGAAGTAATCGTATGAGTTGTTTCAACGAATTCCTTGACGAATAGCTTATTAGACAATGGAGAAGCTTCTTGGAGATTTAGAGAAGCCATGGTAATGGTATTCAAATATGCAGAGAATTGAAGGAGATGGATGAATATATGAAAGGTTGTTTAAGTACAAGGCATGATGATAATGGAGGATTTGGGTGATCCATTTATATTGTAACGCTCAAAGGTACAGACAGTTTTAGGTCGATTACAATATCATATATTGTCACATCAATTATGATTATCAAGCTGTTTATAACTGGAAAGGGTCATTGTCCTCTATTTAAAAAAAAGGAGTGGTTTAATAGGACAAAAAATAGGAGGAAAATGGAAATCAGGATAATGGAAATATAAATTAGATGATAAGAACAAATCCAATGTTGATAACCCTAAATCCAATGTTTGCTGCAGTGGAACTGACCCCAAATATAATGTGTCACTATCACAGTGGAATAAGGATATATCATTTTTACCCAGAAATATATTTCACTGTCTTCTTTGCATATTTCTATGTTTAAATTGTCTTTTTTGACAATAAACCTTAAAAAAAAAAAAAAAAAAAGACTAATCATATAAACACAACCGTTGTGATTTTTTTTTTCCCAGATGCGAAAGGTTACACACACCCTAATTATACCTCTAATGGGGCTCGAACCCTAGTCTCCACGCCAATGTATATCTTAGTATTAACAGCACCATTTCAGACAACACTTGTTCAGACAAACAGATCGAGCAGGAGATATAAGGATGATTATTCTTGGAGAGATAAGGTTGAAATTCAAACAATTATCTGAGCTGTAGTGTGTGGAAGTGATAGGATTATCTAGTAGTTACAAATTCAAAAGACAAAATTGTGGTTTATCTCAAATAAATCAGTGGGCAAAAATCCGAATCAAGTTTGAATCAAGCAAGACTCGCCTTTATCTTCAGCAGCAACAACTCTGTCGTTAAAAATCAGTTTGAATTAATTTGCTTTGTATTTATCTGCACATTATCAGAATAGCAATAAATTAGGGCTTAGGTTTGAGTATAAATAATAGAACCTCTGTAAGCTTTTAATTATCAAGAAAGAACTGAATAAACTTATCTTTTGTTTTTTGTTCCATTGCTTCCTCTCCGCACTCGTTTTTTCATGGTATCAAAGCCAAAAACTGTGTAATCAGACAGAAACAAAAATCACAGATCACAAATCACACAGAAACAAAATCACAGATCACAAATCAAACACACACAAATCACAGCTCAAACAGAACCACAGGAACACTTCAGTATAAATCCACTCTACATTACTAAAATAACAGACTCCAAATTCAAAAGACAATCCTGCAAACCAAACAATCATACAACCAGAAAACCAAACAAAACAAAAAAAACCCACAAACAGCAGCAAACAAATGGCAACACTATCACTCAATGTCAGCAGCTTCATCACACTCAAACTCACTCAAAGCAACTACCCTCTGTGGAGGGAACAAGCACTTGCACTGGCTGAAAGTCAAGATCTCACTGGACACCTCACAAAGGAGCCACCAGCACCAGATCAACACTCAAAGAGCACTAATGCAGAAGGGACAGAAGTAACAACCCAAAATCCTGAATATACAAAATGGAAGAAATCAGATAGACTTCTCAGAGGATGTCTAATAGGCTCACTCTCAGAAGAATCACTAGGCCTAGTAATAGGCCTAGACACTGCAGCAGATGTATGGAATGCACTGAAAGATGCATATGCCCAAGATTCTTAAGAGAGAGAATTCACTCTCAAGCAACAGCTGATCTATCTGAAGAAAGATGATGGCAAAACTATCTCAGATCATATCAGAGACTTTAAGGGACTGTGTGACAGTCTTGCTGCTATAGGCAAGCCTGTTCAAGACTCTGAAAAGGTATATTTTCTCCTTACAAGCTTGGGACCTAATTACGAAACTTTCACCACCACAATGCTCAAACCACCAAGACCCACATATACTGAGTTAGTCTCCCATCTCCAAAGCCTAGACCAACGAAGAAACTGGTTCTCTACTAGCCTCAACATATCCTACCATCAGTCCTCACCACAGATGGCCTTCTATGGCCAAAACTAGTCCAGGGCTCCAACATCAGGATTCAAGGGACCAGCAACTCAAGACATCATATTTGTGTCCTCTGGAAGGGGATTTCAGGCTCAACAACCAAGAAACAATCCCTCAAACAGCCTGACACAGAGGAAACCACCACCACCAGGGCAGAGGAGGATGACAAATGCAGAAAGAGAAATGTATCAAAATGAAAAGTGCCAGTACTGTGGTGTCATGGGACACATTGCCAAAATTTGCTGGTGGGTACTACAAAAATATCAACAAAGCACTGAGCTACCCCAGGCACTGGCTGCACTCACACTAGACAACTCTATTACAGATACAGAATGGACTGTGGCAAACCACACAAACCACTAGGGTCAGATGTCATAATCATTGGCAATGGCTCTACACTACCTATCACAGGCACTGGACAAGAAAATCTAAAACAGGCACACAGCAATATCCCATTAAAAAATGTCTTACTTGTTCCACAGTTAACCAAAAATTTACTCTCAGTAAGTCAACTTACTACAGATGAACCTATAACTTGTGAATTTACTAATAGAGATGTGTTTGTTAAGGACCAAGCAACAGGGCAGATTCTGACAACAGGGAGAAGAAGGAGTGATTTGTATGTCCTACAAAACACCCCTGAACTGCATTTCTCAAACAGATTCAGGACAGGCACTAGTGAGCTGTGGCATCAAAGGTTGGGACACACTCAGATGGCCACTGTTCAGGACTTAAAGAATAAAGGATTTATTGATGTTTTAGGGCAAATAAAGAAAGATCACATTTGTGAAAGCTGTCAATTAGGCAAACTCAGTAGGCTTCCTTTTTTTGATTCAGAACATGCTACTTCATTCCCTTTTGAAATAATACATTGTGACCTATGGGGACCAGCCCCTATTAAATCTATTGGAGGTTTTTCTTATTATGCTTGCTTTGTAGATGATTTTACTAAGTTCAGCTGGTTTGTGCCTTTATCTTTTAAGTCTGATTTCTATACTGCCTACTTAAATTTTGAAAGTTATGTAAAAAGACAATTTGATAGGGACATCAAAATCTTTCACTCAGATTGTGGCACAGAATTTGTGAATAATAGACTCTCCACTCATTTCAAACATACTGGAATTATCCACCAACTATCATGCCCCCACACACCTCAACAAACTGGCATGGTAGAATGAAGACACAGGACAATTAGGGAATTAGGTATGACTATGATGTTCCATAGCAATCTACCCTTGTACCTATGGACAGAGGCTTTTGCCACTGATGTGTACATCATGAACTGACTACCAACCTCCTCTCTCAAAAATGAGACACCCTACCACAAGCTTTATCAGAAGGACCCCAACTACACTATGCTTAGAATTTTTGGCACTAGATGTTACCCCTACACATGGGATACCAAAGCCAACAAATTTGACCCCAAGACCATCCCATGTATCTTTATTGGATATAGTATGCAACACAAGGGTTACAAGTGTTATCATCCACAAACCAGGAAGGTCCTTATCTCCAGACATGTAGTGTTTGATGAAACTCTCTTACCCTATAGACACCAGCAGACCCTTCATGATCCACCTCAACCATACAACATTAGTTACTTTGAAGATTGGACCAACACATGTGCACCCCCGGATCACAATATCCCAGATCACTCAAACACATCCCCAAGCTTACCTACTCCTACAGATATTCCTATCCCCAGTTTCACCATTGACCAGTCCATCCCTAATACTGATAATGCTCATAACACAGACAACACCCTTATATCTGAACCACATCCTACTCCATCAGACAACACCCCTATATCTGAACCACATCCTACTCCATCCACTCCTGACACACAATCTCCTCTCCCAGATCCCTTTATGGACTCAGGTTCAGACACAGAAAACCTCTCACAGGAAAACCCCTCACCTGTTCCTAGTCTCAACTCTGATCCAGACACACCTCCTATGCCTCCACCAGTTTCCTCCCATCCTATGGTTACCAGGGCACAACAAGGCATTCTCAAACCTAATCCTAAATATGCCCTCACTGTCTCCACCTTCCCAGATATTCCCAGAGAACCCAAAATAGTCATAGAAGCCCTTAAACACCCTGGTTGGAAGGCAGCTATGTTAGAAGAGCTCCAGGCCTTAGATCATAACCACACATGGGAACTAGTGCCCAAAACACCCCATATGCATGTAATAGGCTCTAAGTGGGTCTTTAAGTCTAAACTTAAACCTGATGGCACTCTCGAAAGACTAAAGGCTAGACTGGTAGCTAAAGGATACAATCAAATGGATGGTATACACTACACTGAAACCTTATCCCAAGTCATAAAACCTGGCACTATAAGACTTGTCCTAGCCACTGAACTTACTCAAAATTGGACTATTAGACAACTTGATGTAAAGAATGCTTTCCTGCATGGTTTAGTGAATGAGGAAATATACATGACACAACCACTTAGTATGACACACACTCAGTTTCCACACCATGTTTGCAGACTCCACAGGGCTCTCTATGGCCTCAAACAGGCTCCGAGAGCCTGTTTGACAGGTTTAGTTCATACTTACTTGCACATGGTTTCTATTATAGTCTAGCTGATCCCTCTCTATTTGTTTGTCATTCCCCTCATGGTTCCCTATATCTCTTACTCTATGTTGATGACATGCTACTTACAGGCTCCAATGAACACTTAATTTTTTCCTTTATTGAGCTGTTGAACAGGGAATTTGCTATGAAAGATCTAGGTCAAATTCACCACTTTCTTGGTGTAGAAATAACTCTTGCAGGTACCACTATGCACCTATCTCAAACACACTATGCCCTCACCATCCTTGTGAGGGCTCAAATGGTGGAATGCAAGCCTGTTGCAACTCCCTTGGAGCTCAAGCCTCAACCAAACCCTACATCTCCAGAGCTGTCCAATCCTACATACTACAGACAACTTATTGGGGCCCTACAATACCTAACATTCACCAGACCGGACATCAGCTACAGTGTGAACTATGCTTCTCAATTCTTGCAAGCACCAACACAAGCACATCTCAAGTATGCTCATAGGCTTCTCAGATATGTGAAAGGGACTCTCTCCCTTGGATTACAACTCACAGCAGCCTCATCTCTGGCCCTATCTGACTACTCTGATGCAGATTGGGCAGGTTGCCCTGTTACCAGACGCTCTACCACAGGATACTTGATGTATTATTTTTATATGATTGAATTTACGTGATTTTATTACGTTTTGTTGACAAATTCTATGTAAAATATCTAAAATTATGATATAATTAGTATAAAATATTAATCTTTATAGTTTAGTATAGTTAGTAGTAAAAGTTAGTATTTATAATAAAAGTTGTAGTTTTGTACGGTTTTAGTAACCGAATATTGTGTCTATTTTACACGGGTATTTTGTGTTTATTTCATTGCGAGAATCCTAAGATGAATCAAATCCCGAGTATCGACACTTTTTGAAGTCAATTCAAGTTGTTGAAAGGAAGTTATAAAGCGTCACTGATATAAATGATCAAGAGAATAATTGTTTCTGAATCTCGAAAAAGGACGTATAATACAAATGGCTCATCGAGAATACGTTTTCTGAAGAAGTGGTCTTGATGAAAGTTGTAGAGAATTCAACGAGCTTTTCAACGGAAGTTCGATTATGTCATTCTGATATCAAGAATTCAAGTTACGATTTTTAGAAGTTAATCGTAAATTATATATAATTATATATATAATTACACAGCACAAGTGATGATTAAGGGTAACATGCTTGCACATGCTGATAAAAAACTGTAATGATTGTCATCATTACACCGGACCGATCCGGCAAGTTTTCAGGACCGGTCCGGGAAGGGGAAAATTCTATAAATAGGGGATCGAGGCTCAATTTCACTTTGGTACCAAAATTATATATATAAACCCTATTCTATATATATAACTCTTTCCCTCTTTCTTTTATAGTTTGTAAATAGGCCTTATGCCAAAATAATGTAGTAGTAGTACGGTAGTAATGCTCGGGAAATTCTCGAAGGTTCGGTGTTGCTGAAGTCGTTGTAATACACAGGAAAAGATGATTTACGAGTCAACAGATTTATGTCGGGTAATTTCTATAATAATTATGTTTATGTTTGTTATTTTCTTCTTTTTTATAATGTTATTAGGCTAGATCTAATAACTAACCAAAGTTATGTAATCGTATTATTTTGATCTTTTCGGTAATGGAATGATGTTAAAATAAAATTGACTAAAATTGAGTTAAAATGAATCTTTTTCTATTTCGCTACGTAATGATAACATATTCGGAATGAAGTAATCAATCATGATGAATACCACATATAACCTGGCGATGTACTGACCAGAGAAGTCAGGATATGAGTAAAAATAGAAAAACCGGAGGGTAAAAATGGCCGTCTGATTAACGGAATCCTATTTCCTACCGAAGCGATTTGTCCTAGTAAAACAAATCTTATTAAAATTTGTACTCGAGATCTTAATAATGTTAAAATCACGCTTTAATTGAAACTACACTGCTTGTATTAAATCGATCCGCTTGACAACCGAGCCTCTTGAATAACATCGCCATTTGACAAATGGAATCACCTCTTTTATCCGGGGTAGATTTGTACTGCACTTTTGTTTTGACTAACTAAGTTTAGCATGGGGCGATTGTGGACCTTGGGTCGATGACTTTTGACATATGACAATTTCATACGCTCGTGTGAGGAGGAATTGTTGACATTAGGAGTACACCGTTTCATTCACTCAATTGGACCTAAAAGGAAGATCGAACACATTCCATTAATCTGAAAAGATCATATAAATTGATTACATATACTTTGGTTAGTCTCAAGTTATATATTATATTTTGGTATCTATATATTTATATATATATATATATTTTACTATTTATGTATATTTATATATATTTATATATCTATATATATTATATTAGAATAACTTTTAAATTACGCATTTATTTTATGTTGATTAGAGTAGTAGTAATCTGTGTTATAAAATTGCGGTTTAGATCGAGTTAATAGCAAATCTTTTGGTGTTTAACCACACTTAAAAGAATTACCACTTTTTCCTCGAGGATTCGACACCGACTCACCATTTTATCACTACAATTTGACCCGGTACACTCGCCGGTTAGGATCCGTCTAACCTAGAAAAGTCCGTCCCTTTCTTGGCGCCGCTTTAAGGTCCAGTTTGGTGACGTCGACTTTAGGCGCCGTTGCCGGGAGACAAAGTCGCTATTTTTTTGTGTCTATGGTTACTACTTGTATTAGCTAAAAATTCTAGAGATAAACCAACACTCTTCTTATCACATTTCTTTTTTTTTTTTTTTTTTGGTTGGTATCTACTTTCTTTTAGTACCAATTTTCTTCTTCTTTAAAACTCGAGCATTTTTCTATTTTAATTAGTTGATGACCGAAGCGGTAAAGCCTCACTTACTCCTTATAAGCCTGATATAAACGCTTACGAAAGCGATTGCGGATAGAGAGTAAACGTGGTCAAACCACTTAGGACTCTCTTGGAAAATCTCCAACGGAATCATCTTCTAATAAAAATAAAGAAATGGTTTGAAACTAGTGATGAAACAAACGAGCAGAGGCTAGATCATGCTTTAGGGCATGGACAAAACCTGTTAATATTAATAATAATCGAATAATAATAATAGGAACAATCAAGATCGGAACCGAGAATAATCGTAACAATCCGCCAAACCCGAGACCTATCTCGTGATCAAACCGTAAGAGAAACCGGACTAATAATCCCATACTTTTACCGAATGAAGGAGCGAATAATTTGAAATTAAGTCTCATCTTTTGGTTTAATTGACGCAAGAGCCCAATTTCTAGGAGAAGATGATGAAGATCCACATCATCATCTCTATCTGCTTGAAGAATCAGGCAATACAGCCAAAAGTCAAGGTGCTCATAAGGAATTAACGAGGATGACTATGTTTCCTTTTTCTTTAAAAGGAAGAGCCCGAGATTGGTTTATGTCTCTTCCACACCACTCGTTAACTAGTTGGGAGGATATTCAAACTGAATTTCTGAAACAATATTTCACTCCAGGACGGAATTTGGAATTAAAGGTCGAGGTTGCTAATTTTAGACAAGGATCTGAAGAAACACTTGGGAATGCGTGGGAAAGGTTTAAAAAATTGTTAAGAGCTTGTCCCGATCATGGTTATTCCTTAGATATGCAAATTCAACTTTTCTGTCGTAAATTAAGAAAAGATTCACGTGCAGATGTAGATCATGCATGTGGTGGTTCGTTAATGATGAGTGAAGCTCAAACAGTTTACGATGCTATAGAAAAGATTTCCAAAAACAACAGAATGTGGGAAACCGGTTCTAGCACTAGAAAAGTAGCTTTTGCAGAAGGATGTACGTCAAATATGGAAGTTCTAGCACATTTGGAGAATTTAAGTAGAAAGTTTGATGGATTACAACAAGGTAAGAATCAAAATTCAGAAAATAGTACTCCAACTGAATACTCAAATCATGATAATGTGTCATTAGGGATAGAAGAACCAACAGGATATTCAAAAGAGGAAGTGAGTTTTCTTCAGCAGCATAGGAATTTGAACAATGCATATTCAAACTCATTTAATGCTATTAGAAGAGACCACCCAACTTTTAGATGGTCTGAAAACCCTAGTAAGCCAGGACAACCGCCGTATCGATTCAAAGATAAGAATATGAATAATAATCAAGTTTATCAAGGAAATACATCTAATCGGGAATTTACAATCATTACCAAGATCCTATCCTCAACATACCACTCAAAGTATATCAGTAACTCAAAGTTCAACTCAACCTGCAGAAGGGGTTGAAAAATGGGAAAAACTGATGGAAAATATGATGGGTGTAGTATCTACTCAAGCTAAGAATATGGAAACAATGATGACTTCTATAGGTTCGATCAAGAAGGACATGAGTACAATGAAAACATCTATGAGTGGACATGATACCGAAATGAGAACGATAGAAGCTTCATTAAGGAATATGGAAGATCATTTGAGTAGGGAAGGTGAACGTAACAACAGTAGACCTCCTGGAGGATTACCAAGTAATACTGAAAGAAACCCAAGAGAGGTAAATGTTGTAGTTACGAGAAGTAGGAAACTCTATGGTAGTAATGGAGTAGAAAACTTCGGGAATAATGAAGTAGAAAATGATTTAGATAGAAAAAATGAAGAGACAAAAGATGAACTTGACTTTACGGATGAAGAAATCATAGAGAATTTCTTGAAAAGGAATAGAAGTTTGGAACCTGAGAAGGAAGGTGAAAAATGGGTAAAAATCCCTAGAATTTGAAAGACCCCATGGATAAAGATTTAAGGAATCTATTTAAGGAACATGTTAGAGTAGAAGATAAAGAAAACAAGGATGAGAAACAGGAAGAACTGAAGGAGTATGAAGTAGAGATTGATTCAGGGAACAAATTAAAAGAAAAAATTCAAGAACCTGAAACATGGCGATCAAGTAATACTCCAAAGGATAAAGGAAAAGAGAGAATGACTTGAAACCAAAGGTTATAGATTTAGAGTCTTTACCTTTTCCACCTAAAGATCAAATTAAAAGATTAAGACGATCGTAAGTATGCTCGTTTCCTTGATACTTTTAAATCATATTCATGTTAATATCCTCATTATCGAAGCTCGATAAATATGCCTACCTATGGAAAGTTTTTGAAGGATATACTATCAAATAAGAAAAAATTAGAGGAATATGAGAATATATGCCTAAATGAAGAATGTTCTCATAGATTCTGCGGCATAAGTTACCACCTAAACTAAAAGATCCCGGAAGTTTTACGATTCCGTGTGAAATTGGAGGATTTTTGTTTAAGAAGGTCTTATGTGATCTTGGAGCTAGTATAAATCTCATGTCTTATGAGGATTATAGAAAGCTAGGCATAGGAAAGCTTACTAAGATCGAAATGACTCGCAAATGGCGAGACGATCGATTAAGTACCCTAAAGGAATTATTGAGGACGTATTGGTTAAAGTAGACAAGTTCTATTTTCCAAAGAGACTTTGTAGTTATGGAAATGGAAGAAGGATTTTCAGCCGCCGCTTATCTTAGGGCGTCCATTTCTAGCTACGAGGAGAACTTTAATCGATGTTCGAAAGGAGAATTAATTTTGAGAGTCAATGAAGATGAAGTTGCTTTCAATATTTTCAAAGCTATGAACCATCAATACACATCACGAGAATCATGTTCTTTTATAGAAGATATTCATTACATCTATGATAATCGATTTACCAACTTTTGAAGATAGATTAGAAGAATGTTTAACTTTATATATCTATAAAGAAGATGAGGAAGACATTGAAATGAAAGAGATAATCCTTTCTCTAGATAAAGGAAGTTTTACTTTTAAACCACCATGGCATAAGTATTTAGAATTAGAACTAGAAGGACCAGTTCTTAAATCATCAATAGAAGATCCGCCTAAGAATCTGGAATTGAAACCGTTACCTTTAAATCAAAATATGCTTTTCTTGAAAATGATAACCTTTTACCAGTTATTATTTCATCAACTTTAACGGAGCAACAAGAAGATCAATTACTAGGAATGTTGAAAAAGCATAAGAAAGCTTTTGGATGGACAGTTGCCGATATTCAAGGTATTAGTCCGGAGATATGTGTTCATAAGATAATTCTAAAAGAAGATGCTAAACCTTGTATTCAACCGCAACGCCGCCTCAACCCGAATTTGATTAATCGTTAAGAAAGAGGTTATTAAGCTATTAGAAATGGGAATAATCTTTCCTATATCGGATAGTGAATGGGTAAGTCCAACTCAAGTTGTACCAAAGAAAGGAGGTTTCACAAAGTGAAAGAGAATGATAAGAATGAATGGATTCCAACAAGGGAAATTACGAGGATATCGAATGTGCATTGATTTTAGAAAACTAAATGATCATACTAAGAAAGATCATCATCCACTTCCATTCATAGTGCAAATGTTAGAACGTTTAAGTGGACATAAGTATTCTTGTTTCTTAGATGGTTATTCGGGTTATTTACTGAGATATTCATTGCAGTTAATAGGAGATAGGGAAAAGACAACTTTCACATGTCCTTATGGAACTTTTATGTATAAAAGAATGCCGTTTGGTTTATGTAATGCTCCCCGCTACGTTTCAAAGATGTATGATGTCTATATTTTACGATATGGTTGAGAAATTCTTAGAAATTTTTATGGACGACTTTAGTGTTTACGGAGACTCTTTTAATGGTCGTTTGTTACACTTAGAACGAGTGTTACAACGCCGTGAGGATACCAATTTAGTGCTTAATCGGGAAAAATGTCATTTAATGGTATCGGAAGGAATTGTACTAGGTCATAGAATCTCTCAAGTAGGAATTGAAGTTGATAAAGCTAAAGTCGAGGTAATCGAAAAATTGCCTCCACCGATTAATCTAAGAACGCGTTAAGAGGATTTCTTGGACATGCGAGGATTTTATAGGAGATTTATTGCAGATTTTTCAAAGATAGCAAAGCCTCTAAGTCATTTGCTTGAAAAAGAAGTATCTTTTAATTTTGATAGTAAATGTATGGAAGCATTTAAGACCACAGCGAAGTTGATTCTTGCACCAAGTATTGGTGGCACCCAGATCGGATTTACCTTTTGAGATTATGTGTGATGCAAGCGATTTAGCTGTAGGAGCTGTTTTAGGTCAAAGGTATAATAGAATTCTCAAAGCTATTTACTATGCATCTCATACGTTAAATGCAGCTCAACTAAACTATGCAACTACAGAAAAGAAGCTGTTGGTGTAATTTTTGCCTTAGATAAGTTTAGATCGTATATTGTTGGCTCTAAGGTAATAGTTTATACAGACCATTCAGCATTGAAATATTTACTGAGTAAGAAAGATGCGAAACCACGTCTTCTTAGATGGATTCTCCTACTTCAAGAATTTGATATTGAGATTAAAGATAAAAAAGGAAGTGAGAATGTAGTAGCAGATCATCTAAGTAGAATGGAAACTGAGGAAGAAATAGGAAATGAAATTAAAGATTCGTTTCCTGATGAACAACTGTTTAGAATCGATACTCCTTCAACCATGCAGTTATTAAAGAAAAGAATTCCTTCTAAGGAAAATTCACCTTGGTTTGGAGATATCATTAACTACTTAACCTGTGATTACATTCCGTCTCATTGGACTTGGCAATGAGAAAAGAAGTTCTTTTATGACTTAAAATTTTATTCTTGGGAGGAACCAGGATCTTTTCCGTAAATGTTCGGATGGAATAATCGAAAAATGTGTGCTGATAATGAAATTTTAAGTGTTTTATCGTTTTGTCATGATCGAGAGGCGGAGGTCATCATGGAGGTTGGAAAAGCGCTTTTAAAGTCTTGCAATGTGGTTTTTATTGGCCTACACTTTATAAAGATGCGTATACATATGTTAAATCTTGTGAATCATGTCAAAAATGGGAAATATATCGAAAAAACATGAAATGCCTATGCAACCTATTTTAGAATGTGAGTTATTTGATGTTTGGGGTATAGATTTCATGGGACCTTCCTATATATCGTTTGGAAAAAGATTTATTCTTGTAATGGTAGATTATGTTTCAAATGGGTAGAAGTCAAGCTCTTCCCACTAATGATACCAAGGTTGTCATACGATTTCTTAAAAAGAACATATTCACTAGATATGGCATTCCAAGGGCGATCATTAGTGATAGAGGTTCGCACTTTTGCAATCGACCATTTACTAAGTTAATTGAAAAATATGGTGTAACGCATAAGTTAGGAACGCCTTATCATCCGCAAACCAGTGGTCAGGTAGAGGTGTCGAATAGAGAGATTAAAAGAATCATAGAAAAAGCAGTGGATTCAAGCCGTAAAATCGGGCGAGTTAGACTAGATGATGCGTTATGGGCATACTGAGGTGACTTTTAAAACCCCAATTGGTCGTTCTCCTACAAATTAGTCTTTGGTAAATCTTGTCATCTCCCAAAGAGAGTTAGAACACCGAGCATTACGGGCTATTAGATTTTTAAATTTCGATCCTAAGGCATCGGTGATCATAGATTACTTGATTAATGAAATTAGAAGAATTTACCTTGATTCATATGAAAATGCTCGAATCTACAAGGAACGCATGAAATCCTTCCATGATAAGAGAATATATAGTCGTGAGTTCCATATAGGTGATCGAGTGTTATTGTACAATTCACGTTTAAAGTTGTTTCCGGAAAGCTTAAATCAAGATGGGCGCAGTCCATTTAAAGTAACACGAGTTTATAAATGCTGAGTCGTTGAACTAATCACTGGAATACAACTTTTATAGCCAATGGTCACAGAGGGTGAAGCTATTTTTGGAAGGTGAAGAAGTCTCTCTCATAAATGAAGTGATGTTGTTTGATCGACCCTCCGAAAGACTAAAAGCGATTAGGTCTTAAAAGTCAAAGTATCAAATTACCAGTGTTTTATCTTTACTTTTATATGTCTAAACTAGTTTAAATCTTTTACCGGATAGACGTAAAAGAACTGGATGTTTTTTTAGATAGATTAGGAGTTTTTGTTTTACTTTTAAAATTAGGTCTTGATAGAGATGTCGCCTTTACTATAGAAGCCTTAGTTTTTGAAAAGAACAAGCAATTGTTGAGAGAGAAAAAATTGAAAGAAGTTTGTAATGGTACGTCGAGAAGCTCGATAAAGAGAAGGGCTAAGTTTTTAAGGAAGTGTAGAATCTGTGGAAAAATTGAACACAATGGGCAATGTGGGAAAAATATAACTCAATCTCAGAATGAGTGTTTGAATGTAATTAAGAAGGGAACGATTAGGTGGTTAACCGAAAATCCCGATGGACTTCCAAGACTTAATTCAAACGCTACATTTCTAGGATATAGTTTGCTTGAACGGTATGTTAGAAATCTGGAGTTTATAGAAATTGAAGAATTAGAAACCCCGTAAGTTCAAGTCTTTTTCTTTTAGTTTTATAAAAAATTTTTGCATAACTTTGAAAATTTTATAAAATTGGATCTTTATAAAATTAAGAAGTTTTATAAAAGTTTTATAAAAAGTTCTTTAAGTTTTTAGATATTTTATAAGAGTTAATAAACATTTATTGAATTTTTATAAAATTTTAAATAAGTTTTATAAAGATTTTATAAATTTTGAAAAATTGTTATAAAATTTATAAATTTTATTTTCTATTTTTATTAAGTTTTATTAAAGTTTTATAAGTTTTTATATCAAAAATCCAAAAAAAATAAAAAATTACGAAAATTCAAAAAAAATGCACACGGACCGATCCGGCCCTTATCAGGACCGGTCCGGGTTCGAGTTAACCTAAAAGGACGGGATCTTTTCTTCTTCTTCATTTCTCCTCTCTTTTTTTCAACAAAGACCATGCAAAGATCACCCTTCAACTCGAAAAATTTTATTTTTCTTCTCAAAAATACAAATTAAACTACACCATTACATACATTCTTCCTCTTTTACTCTCCTCTCTTCAACACAAGTGAAAAATTTGAAAAAAATCGAACACAAGCTCCATTTCATCCCGGAGGCTTATACGACTTTTCCGGCCACTTTTCACTGCTTTTGTTCACTATAAGGTATAATTTGTTTACTCTAGTTATCAATTTCATAATTTTTATAATTTTTAGATTTATTTTCAACTGTTTTGAATTTTTTGTGTGTTGTGACATTTTATTTTGTGTTGTTTTTCTGTTGTTTTTATTGTTGTTTTGTCAATTCAATATCGTAGAATGGCCTCATCCAATAAAAATCTCTAAGAAACGAAAGCCTAATATTCCAATAGAAGTACCGGTCGTAGAATTAAAAGATTTAACACCGGAAGAAGAATCATTAGTTTTGTTGCTTTCTGACTTCACCTCAAGCTAAGAATGCTTATAAAAATATCTATAGTAAATGTGGAGTTGTGTTGGAAAGAGGCTTAGATTTTGATGACTTAGGAGAGGAGGTTAGGCGTATTTTGCGAGACGCCAATGGTTGGATTTTGCAAATCGAGAGGGCAGAGAGAGATCAATACTACCTTAGTGGCGAGTTTTATGCGATTCTGTCTACCTTGACACCCACTTGAGGGTAGTATGATGAGTCTATTCCCTTAGGTCTAGACATGTTTCTTTTAGTCCGAACCGATTAATCTTTGTTTTAGGGGTAGAAGTTTTCCAGGATGAAGAAGATTATAGAAATCAAGTATAGATTAGATGATCCTGCTATGTATGAGCAGATTGCCTCTGTGAGCTCGAGAGGAGTTTGATGCTACAGCAGAATGGGTGGATAATGATTTAATTATGGGAAGTGTTTTAGAGATCCGAGGGCAATCAAAAGATTTTTGAGCCATACTCTCTATCCCACTACCAAACACACCGCTTTGGTAAAGAAGATTTATGCATTACTTGGGCGATGATTCATGATGTTAAGGTGGATGTGGGGAAGATCATGTATAGAAGGGTTTTCGAGTTTATTGTTACCGCCAAGGCGAGGAGTCACATGTACTTTCCTGGCTTTATTTCCGATTTATGTCGTAGATCGGGAGTTCCTTTCTGTCTAACGACAAGTTGATGATGGCGGATGAGTCCCCGATAGGCCCTAGTCCGAGGAGGTCTCCGGAGGGTTCGATAGACTCGATAGTTAGGCGTAGTGCACCTCCACCGATTCCACCCGGTTTGACATTTTCATCTTTTTCTCGAGCAACGGCGGACTTCTCTCCCAAACACTATTACATACGATATGTTTCAATCCTTAGTATCGATGATGTAGCCGAGGACAAAGCTAATATGGCTTTGTTTACTTTGAGCGAGTAGGCGGTGGAGTGATGATTTACGTAGAGGATCTTGAGACATGAGCGGATGCATCTTGATCCTTCTTTCGATAGAATCGCCTATCCGCCCATCAATCTAACCCATATCGTTACTGAATGGATAGCACCTATTCCACCATCTCGAGCCGATCTAGTGGTCGGGTGTCTTTTATACTGAGTTCTCGGTGTCTTATTACATCTAGTGGGGAGGATTTTCGGATTTTGCAAGGATGACGATGAGTATGAGTTCGTTGGGTCTCGGCGATTCGATTCGGACCACGACTACGTTTTCCACGACAAGAAACGTCATCGGTTCCAAGTATGAATGATCCATTTTTACACTTCTTTTGATGATGATGTTGACATTGTTTGATTTTAAACAACTTTTATTATTTCTAAACATTTTATGATTTGTTTATTTTATTTTCGCATTTTAACTTTAGTTGATAAGTTTGCTAGTTTAATAAGTTTTCGATTTCATTAATCATATTCTTGTAGTAATCGTAAATTTATTTTTAATAGTATTTAAATATTTCATAAAAATCAAAAATCTAAAAATATATTTATCATTCGCATGTCGTATTCGTGTGTCGCTTTTATCCGTGACGGTGAGATAATATTTAAACTACCTTTATAGCTTCTCAAATAGCTTGAAGGCTATTAAGTTGAACAAAGAAAACTTGAATTTTACAACCTTCATACGGTAAAAATATCTTAAAGCCGGACCGGTCCGGTCGGGCCAGACCGATCCGGGAGTAAAATCGCTTAGTCATGCTTTGAAAGTGTTAGTATGCATGCACGTGTACTCTAATTTTTATCCATTTAAGGACGAGAGAGGTTGAAAGTAAAAATTGCCAATTCACTCACTACTTTCAATCCTCTTCTTTTTGCATCTGTTTAAACTAAAATGTCAAACCGATCATCACCATCACCAATTCATACGATCCGGAGGCGAGTTGATGTTTTTGTCCCGAGTCTAGCGCTTCAAATGTTAATTTGTTGGTGAATCTGAGGTTTGCAAATTCTCCTATATTGATGGAAAGGGTATCAATTTTGAAAAAATTGATCGATTCGAAGGGATTTAATTCGAATCAAGGATGGAAAAAATTTGTTAAGCATCCTCGAGGAAGAATTAACGCTTTATTGTTAGGAATTTTATTCAACTCTTTCTCATCATTATTACGGTAGATCCGTCACGACTTATATCTGTTAAGTGGTACACTTATTCACCGTCACCTCATATTATCAATCATATCTACGAGATACCGATTTTCAATCAAATCCATAATCTTCATTATGAATATCAATGGGCATTAGGAAACTCTTGTCATGTTGTTAACTATGTCACGGAAGCTTTTCCGTATTTGTTTCGAGATTGATCAAAATTACGACTCTACCACTTCCGCTCACCTGCCATCCGAGAGCATGGAAACACTTCATTAACTCACGAGTCTATCCGACTAGTGACTTTGCATGGGTTAGTGATAGTGAGATACTTTTGTTATTTGCGTTGATAAGCGGAGCTCATGTGGACCTGGGGATTTTGATTTTTAGGGACGGCATAAACTTTGCGGTGGAGACGGTATAATAATGGAAGGCCGATGCCTTTTGCTTGGTTAATTTCAAAGTTATGTATTCATTTGAATGAAGTCCACAAAATTGCTTCCGATGAGATATATCCGCCTCGTGATTGTCGTAGAGAGATTGCTACCGGTAGAGAATCCGGGTTGTTCGTCAACTATTTGAGATAGTTGTTAGTGGTTTTATTTAATTTAGTTTAAGTTTGGTTTGCTTTAATAAGTTAGAGTTGATTAAGGTTAGTAAGTTAATAGTAAGTTTGTTTTATTTTTATTTTTATTTTTTTTAGTCTGTAATAGTTTCTTTTTGTTTAATATATATGTTGTTTGATTTTAATATACGTGTGTTATCGATGTTTATAACGATCATCTATAATTTTAATTTAATTTTCGAACCTACTTTTCATACTCATTGAACATCGGGACGATGTCACTTCGTAAGTGGGGAGTAGAGTTAGGTTTGAAAATTCATTAAAATTTTCGAAAATAAAGAAAAAAAAAATAATAAAAAATAATTATAAAATATAACCTTTTTCATATAAATTAGTACTTTAATTACTTATTTCTTAGTTTTAATTTTTCTTGAATAATTTAAGTTGGTTAATATATGAATAAAAATGATATAATTCGAGAGGATTAATTTTTGATTTAGTAAAATATATTAGATATATAATGAATATGTTTTATATCTTTTATAAGATTTTTAAGATTTTGAGTATGTATAACTAAATAATTTTTGTCAAATATTTCTTTTATGGAATTATTCAAGTAATTTTTATATTTATAAATAAATTTTTAGATAATTTTCTTTTCAAGATTAATTATGAATTTGGAATCAAAATTAGGAATGATGATTTTTATTGACCAAAAATATAACTATAAACAAATAAGCTCACCCGAATAAAATTTCCAATTTTGACCCCACCTCACTTTTTAAAGAGTGATTAAGACCTCACCTCAAATTTAGCCATTTTGATTAACTAGAAATTTCCGACCCTTAGCTTGTTTTGGTCTACATTTCTTTGACATCCTTCGAGTTTATGCGTCTTATGAGAGGAGATGATGACGAAAAAAGTTAAGAGTTGAGAAAAATGGTATATGATTGGAATGAGTTCGAGATATGTTAGTGTCCTATGAACAATTTATATTAGGAACAAAGCACCATTTTTACACGAAATTAATCAAATATCGTGATCTTCCCTATCTTTGATCGACAATATAAAAATAAAATATATCGGTAGTAGCTACCAATTATTTGAGTGCGATAGGGTGTTATCTAAAACGTCCCCATATCACTATGAGGTATAAAGCTCCCGATAAAAATTCGAATCAAAAGATCTCAAGAATGATTACGTGTTTAAGGAAACCGGACTCGTAATTTTAGATCGAAAGAGTAATACTCGATCAATCTTGATGAAGCAATGCTTGTAAAATTTGATTATTTACACACACTCACGCTTTAGTTCTTAATGTTAAAAAAAAAAAAAAAAAAAAAAAAAAAAAAGAAGAGAGAAAAATCAAAAATAGTTGGAATAAAAGGATGTTACTAATCGTAATCAAGTTTGATCAAGAATGTGAAGACGTAGAATGCATCGACTTTGCATCTTTCTCTTTTTTTGATTTCTTTTCTATCTTTTCGATTAACCAATGTCCTATCCTAATATATTAAGCCAATATGTCTTATCCCGACTTTAGTTAATGATTCCGGAAATTTGTAATAATCGAGATAGAAAGTATTTCTAATATTTTATTTATATTTCTGAATTATTGCATGCATGTTTCCATCTAATTCATATTTGATACTTAATTCATTTAAGTTATATAATCTCCCTTTCTTAAATTTCTATAAAATTTATAAATTATATGTTTGTAATATTGATGATATATATTACTTTTGAAATTTTAATCGATCAATTATATTATCTCATATTTATATATTATCGCTTATTTTTGCTTAGGGACGATCAAAAAGCTAAGTGGGGAAGTAATTTGATGTATTATTTTATATGATTGAATTTACGTGATTTTATTACGTTTTGTTGACAAATTCTATGTAAAATATCTAAAATTATGATATAATTAGTATAAATTATTAATCTTTATAGTTTAATATAGTTAGTAGTAAAAGTTAGTATTTATAATAAAAAGTTGTAGTTTTTGTACGGTTTTAGTAACCGGAATATTGTGTCTATTTTACACGGTATTTTGTGTTTATTTCATTGCGAATCCTAAGATGAATCAAATCCCGAGTATCGACACTTTTTGAAGTCAATTCAAGTTGTTGAAAGGAAGTTATAAAGCGTCACTGATATAAATGATCAAGAGAATAATTGTTTCTGAATCTCGAAAAAGGACGTATAATACAAATGGCTCATCGAGAATACGTTTTCTGAAGAAGTGGTCTTGATGAAAGTTGTAGAGAATTCAACGAGCTTTTCAACGGAAGTTCGATTATGTCATTCTGATATCAAGAATTCAAGTTACGATTTTTAGAAGTTAACTGTGTAATTATATATAATTATATATATAATTACACAGCACAAGTGATGATTAAGGGTAACATGCTTGCACATGCTGATAACAAACTGTAATGATTGTCATCATTACACCGGACCGATCCGGCAAGTTTTCAGGACCGGTCCGGGAAGGGGAAAATTCTATAAATAGGGGATCAGAGGCTCACTTTCACTGGGTACCAAAATTATATATATAAACCCTATTCTATATATATAACTCTTTCCCTCTTTCTTTTATAGTTTGTAAATAGGCCTTATGCCAAAATAATGTAGTAGTAGTACGGTAGTAATGCTCGGGAAATTCTCGAAGGTTCGGTGTTGCTGAAGTCGTTGTAATACCTGGGAAAAGATGATTTCTGAGTCAACAGTTGTAATCGGGTAATTTCTATAATAATTATGTTTATGTTTGTTATTTTCTTCTTTTTTATAATGTTATTAGGCTAGATCTAATAACTAACCAAAGTTATGTAATCGTATTATTTTGATCTTTTCGGTAATGGAATGATGTTAAAATAAAATTGACTAAAATTGAGTTAAAATGAATCTTTTTCTATTTCGCTACGTAATGATAACATATTCGGAATGAAGTAATCAATCATGATGAATACCACATATAACTTTGGCGATGTCTTGACCGGAGAAGTCGGGGATATGAGTAAAAATAGAAAAACCGGAGGGTAAAATGGCCGTCGATTAACGGAATCCTATTTCCTACCGAAGCGATTTTGTCCTAGTAAAACAAATCTTATTAAAATTTGTACTCAAATCTTAATAATGTTAAAATCACGCTTTAATTGAAACTACACCGCTTTGTATTAAATCGATCCGCTTGACAACCGGAGCCTCTTGAATAACATCGGCCATTTGACAAATGGAATCACCTCTTTTATCCGGGTAGATTTGTACTCAATTACTGTTTTGACTAACTAAGTTTAGCATGGGGCGCGTTGTGGACCTTGGGTGATGACTTTTGACATATGACAATTTCATACGCTCGTGTGAGGAGGAATTGTTGACATTAGGAGTACACCGTTTCATTCACTCAATTGGACCTAAAAAGGAAGATCGAACACATTCCATTAACTGAAAAGATCATATAAATTGATTACATATACTTTGGTTAGTCTGGTTATATATTATATTTTGGTATCTATATATTTATATATATATATATATATTTTACTATTTATGTATATTTATATATATTTATATATCTATATATATTATATTAGAATAACTTTTAAATTACGCATTTATTTTATGTTGATTAGAGTAGTAGTAATCTGTGTTATAAAATTGCGGTTTAGATCGAGTTAATAGCAGTTCTTTGGTGTTTAACCACACTTAAAAGAATTACCACTTTTTTCCCTGAGGATTCGACACCTGACTCACCACTTTATCACTACAATTTGACCCGGTACACTGCCGGTTAGGATCCGTCTAACCTAGAAAAGGTCTGTCCCTTTCTTGACGCCGTTTCTAAGGTCTGGTTTGGTGACGTCAATACTGCACCTTCTTGGGTACCAATCTTATATCTTGGTGTGCCAAGAAACGGAACACTATCTCCAGGTCCAACACTGAAGCAGAGTATAGGGCCCTTGCTCATACAGCAGCTGAATTAGCATGGCTCCAGTTTCTCAATCAGGATTTACAGCTACCACAAACACCTCCTACCATCTATTGTGACAACCTAAGTGCTCTACATCTCACTATTAACCCTGTGTTTCATGGCAGGTCTAAACACATTGAGTTAGACTATCATTTTGTCCGAGAACGAGTAGCTCTTGGTAAGCTTGTCACCAAGCATATTCCAGCTCAGTTTCAAGTGGCCGATCTGTTTACTAAACCCTCTACCCGCTATTCTTTACAGCAGTTTCTCACCAAACTGTGCCTTCACCCTAAGCACAGTTTGCGGGAGGGTATTAACAGCACCATTTCAGACAACACTTGTTCAGACAAAGACACAGACAAACAGATCGAGCAGGAGATATAAGGATGATTATTCTTGGAGAGATAAGGTTGAAATTCAAACACTTATCTGAGCTGTAGTGTGTGGAAGTGATAGGATTATCTAGTAGTTACAAATTCAAAAGACAAAATTGTGGTTTATCTCAAATAAATCAGTGGGCAAAAATCCGAATCAAGTTTGAATCAAGCAAGACTCACCTTTATCTTCAGCAGCAACATTTATCTTCAGCAGCAACAACTCTGTCGTTAAAAATCAGTTTGAATTAATTTGCTTTGTATTTATCTGCACATTATCAGAATAGCAATAAATTAGGGCTTAGGTTTGAGTATAAATAATAGGACCTCTGTAAGCGTTTAATTATCAAGAAAGAACTGAATAAACTTATCTTTTGTTTTTTGTTCCATTGCTTCCTCTCCGCACTCGTTTTTTCACTTAGTTAATCACTAGCTAGGCCGATGTATTCACTGTTGTGATTCAACGAGTGTCATAACGTGTATCTACACCATTGATTATGATGGATATAATAATGATCAATAAGTCTATATTATGAATCAACGGTGTAAATACACGTTGTGTCACTCGTTATGTCACAACGGTTGTGTAAGTATCATTAATAAAAATAAAATAAAAACATTAATTGTCATGATCGTAGCACGCCAGTAACATTGTCAGATTATCCTGCCTTATGGACGCAAAAGAGTTTTGTCGTTTAAATTAATCAGCTACAATCCTTAAAAGATACAGGTTTATAGCTCCATAAATAAATAATTTGACTGATATATCGTCGGTTAGTCAAGTGAATGTATTATGTATATTCAATATAATATTCATACAGGTTTTACTGATATGTATCTATGCATATATATATATATGTATTGTTGTATTCCTATTCTATAATATATATATATATATATATATATATATATATATATATATATATATATATATACAAACTATTTTGTAATAAAGTTTTATCAAGTGACAAATGCAAAGTCACTCGTCTCTTTAATTTGTAAATCTAGATGAGTAATGATAGATCTTGCACAACAATAATTCTGTGACGGATCTGACGCCACAATCTCTCCCACCTTGATTTTGATGGGTCCACATCACAATCAATTAACACTCATCAAAATCGGGTGAGAGATCGTGTTTGTGGCGTCCGTCAGAATTATTGTTGTGCATCTATCGTTACTCGATGTAGATTACATTTTCTTGAAACATATTTTCCTTTTTCCGTTTCTTTGTAAGTCTTTCTTTAGCTTCAAGTTAAAAGAAAATCGACCTTGAGGCTGTAAGGGCTTATGAAATGACTCCAAATCACCCGAAGGTCTTATTTTTCTCATAAGCTTTGACATTTTTTCGGGTTATCGAGTTTCAACCAGTTCACCTCGACGATGTTAAGGCCCTCTAAAGCCACGAGCTAGGGCTTTTTTGGCAACTTGGTTGTTCTGTTTTCGTTTGCTTTTGTGTTTCTATTTCAGGAAGTTTGGCAGACTCGCCTCAGAGAGCTACCTGAAATCCAATATGGAGTTCTGATTGTTGTTGGTGTCTTCCATATCACAGTGTTAAGTTCGATTCGGCTCCACTATCAGTTTCGAATCCAGGTTCGTCTTTAGAAGGTAAAAGTTTTATCTTTTCGTAAAGTTCTTAGCTTTGATCTTGGTTTATCATAGTGTTCTTGTTAAAGTTTGTTTCACGTTTTTATATTCACGTTTTATCTATCTTTGAATCGACTTGCGTGACGTAGGATCTTCCCGAAAACAATCTCCGAGCCCTATAACGTCTTGTTTGTGTTGCAGATTATTTCATGGGCTTGTTGGATCACACTTTGGAGGTCCAATTACCTGTTCATCTGTATGGAATTAACCCGGACGATATACAACATGATTGTATACATTTTTTTTTCTTTTTTTTTTTAAAGCCCAGTATCCTGGATCTCACTTGGTCCGACTAATCCGAGAGTTTGGCGAGTAAACGCCTGCAAAGTCATTCTTTACTCATGAATAAGGCCTAACCAAGAGCTTTTTAAGCACGGCGCTTCAAAGGAGAATCGAATCGATAACCTCCCTAGATATTCTCAAGCCACTTACGTATACATTTATTTTTTTAATTAACCTTCTGGAAAAACAAGATGTTTTGTGATATTGGGTTACGTGAAACCTATTGGTTGTTGTTGTTTGTTTGTTTTGGTCTTCTTTTTATTTTTATTTTTCATTTATTGAATTTGAATAGGTCTGTGTGGAACATTACCAGGTTGTTCTCTTATCGTTGATTTTGTCAAAACGGCCTGCATATGCAACATATGCAGACAAGCTTGTTAAAACCTCTGTATGTTTGGATTTTAGAGGAATTTCTTATGCGCTGACGACCAACCATGTACCTTTAAACCATATGGCACTCATGCGAACAAATCTATGATTGTATTAAATTGGTTGTATATTTACGACTTTCCTAAGGTCGGTTTTTCACAATACACCTACGGAAAGTTGGTTCCTGACTTGGTTCTGGAACAAGAACCAACTTTCCTAAAGTCGGTTTTTCACAATGCACCTACAGAAAGGTTGGTTCATGGCTCTAGAACCGATTTTTCCAAGATCAATACTACTGTGGTACACATGTAAAGTGGAGCACAAGTAGAATGAGTGTAGTACAAATAATATACCCTAGTTTTATTTGACATTGAACTATCAAACATGGGTTCTCAATTTTAAGGCAGGGGCCACACGAAAGCAGGTCCATCTATCACAAATTATGATGTAGGAGCTGCCACTTGGGCAGACCTTAAGAAGCCGCCCCTTCAAAGTGCAATGAAGGTCGACAACCTAGGCCATAGGTCTTCTTGATCGCCCATTGACCGCGTCCAAGTAAGTCAAACCTGGCTTCTTCATAAATGAGAAGGATTGTGAGGAAACAAAAGATCCAAGTCTGAAAACAACTAACTAGTAAAAGATGCAAGACCAAGTAGCATATCCTTCATAAACACCAAGTATACAACAACATTTTCTATGGCAATTGTTTCATCATTAACCTTATTCTGGCATATTACAACATCACCCCGATGCCTGTATCAATACGATGCACAGGCTATATTAACATGCATTCGCCAAATATCTAATCCGTGCACATTTTATACTAGTAATTGACAAAAGCGTGTAGGGTGTGGAAAACGGATCCCCTTTTTTTCTTTAGTCAGATCTTATACTGATGTCACGTAACGAGTTAGATAAGCCGTTCTGATTTCCAAGCTTATGGAATTCAGATTCAATGGTTTCAACAATGTTGGCTTCTTGAGGATCAGGCTCTGGAAAATCGACATGGAAGGATCCTTGTTTCATGGGCGCCGTAGGCTTTTTCATTAGTGCAGCTTGCTGCTTAATATAGTTGTACAGCTGCTGATGGAAACTATGTTCCAAAAGGAAACAATTATCAAGACCTCCATTTTTAGAATGTCGAGACGAGCCTGAACCTTCTTTTTTACAAAAATGTGGGAGATATGCATAATCCATTATCTGCAGAGAAGTTAATAAAAGCATAACTTAAAATCTCTAAATTGTACGAAATCCAAATGCTCTATTCAAATTATGGGTTCTGGAAATTGCCTACTAACCTTTAGTAGTTCATCTTTACCATTACCGGCAAGAACCTGGATTTTCTTTTTTGTTCTTTCTTGAAGAAGAGGTCTGACCACCTGCAAATAATTCACCAACAAAAGCAATAATAAGTAAGGAAAATTATTTAGAGATACGTATTGACGGATTTCATCCAGCATGTTCCAGTGCGCACCTTCCAACATGCTGAAAATATGTAAGGGGCGTTCACGATATAATATGTCTCTGTCTTCTCGGGATAATTCAAGTCATCAATAGTAGATAATGCGGTTAATAGCTGCAAGTGAAAGAATACCGCCCTCAAGTATTAGTCATGTAAAAATATGTTGAATTATGCCATATTCGTGTGCTATGCTCATATCGATTTCATTAAGCCAAATATATATATATATATATATATATATATATATATATAAGTCAAATACTTCTGTACTTCAAAATGAATATTGGCATCAAATACCTTAATTTGGTTTAAGGCAGAAAGCTTCAAACCAGTCATGTCCAAGATCTTTATACAAGTGCTAATGTGCTGCCCAAATTTCTTTGTTGCAGCAGGCTACAACACAATTATGGATTAGTATAAGAAACAAGTATCACAAAATTCAATCTTTGAGCTAAACAGAAAAAAAACTTACTAATATGACACGGTCTCTGTACTCATTGATTTGAATGTGAGACTGAATATAGCTGTGAATCTAAAATAAGAAAGGTTTTATTAACTAATTACAACCATGAAAGGTAATACGTTAATCAGCCACCGCCACGCTCCTTAAAACACGTGTAAAATTTGAAAATAAGTTGGAAAAGAAAAAGAAAATTGATTTTTTTTTTCCTTACAGATGCTTTGTCGTACGTGCTGAGTCCTACACCAACAACAATGACAGGAAGACCCTATAAACCAATGAAAGTAGAAAAGAAATGCACGATCAGAAACGATGGAAAAGAACTGGAAAGTTATTCAACTCCAGAACGAGTTAGAAGATCGAGTGTTTTCTATAAAGATACTTTCAAATCATATCCATATCAATGTACACGTATGTATGCATATATGTTTTTTTTAAGATGGTTTTCTTTCATATGTAGACGCTACAACTACGCAATGAAGACATCAAAATCACCATACTAGAAAAAACAACACATAGCTTTACCTCTTTAGTGTGACCAGACATTCCTATCAGTTGTGAGTCCCGCACTGCTCTATACAAATCAGCAGGAGTTATTGGCTTCTGAAGGAATAAAAAAGTTGCATTAGAACTGTAAATTGGACTTATGATGCTGCAACAACACTGCCCTAACTGATCTCTGTCTGTTCTCTAGAGTTTATCACAGCAGGACAGGAGATTTCTCCGTCTGTAAAGATGATTTTTTTTTTCTTTCTGAATAAGTGGTCTTTGAAAAGACAACACACTCGTCAAGGGCAATAGTTAATCCCTTGTACACCTTAAACCGACAAATTATTGAACAAAAACAAGAATTCACCGGTTGCAACAACGTGGAATCTGTAGTATCATCAATATTTGATTCTTTCAATACTTTAATCAGACCTAAAAAAAAAACCCGTATCTTGCATCTGATTTTTTCTTGGCATACACTTGAAGTGTAGATCAATGGTCTCAAGTGTAATATACAAGGTGTGGTAATGGTGAAGCAGTGTGGGCACAAAAAGTTAAAATCATCATAATACTCAAACAAGACTATCATATAAAATTTCCTCAGGAAGAACAAACTTACCATCAATATGTTATCAATCTCATTTTGTATTCTCCAGGTTAACGTATCAACTAGCTGCAACGTCAATGTGAGAAAGAACAAATATCTGAGAAAAGATGCTTAAGGCAATAGTTGGTAGAAAGTTAAACATGAAACACCATACCATTTTATGGGCTTTGGAAACACTCCCATCCCTTGCTTTGAGAAACCTCACCAGGGTCTCAGTGGGGTATCCTTGATGCATGTTCTGCAAGTTCCAAGGAAAACGGGTCCCGCATAATTTCGAGCTTAAATTGTTATCTCTCATGTATTTATCAATTCACATATTCGACCTCATAAACCTCAGACGAACTCCAAAGTTTGAGAAAAAGTAGAATTACCCGTGTTCAGCAAATGCGCACATAAGGGGCAAAGAAAAAGTTTGCAAGCTACACAGTTTAAAATTAAATGATATGCATATAAATTTCGACTCTAGACTACGTTCTTGTGATTGTGTATCTAAAAATGTTTTATCCTGCAGCAAATAGATATGGCAATCGCTGCTCAAAAAGATGATTAAAAAGAATAGCATTCTGTTTCACGGCATCCTTAAGTTAGACAAGGGGTGCAGTATTAAAAGAAAACAGTAATTAAAGCTAGAATCTAACACATCCATCACCATATCATCTAATAATAATTGTCTTGCCAAAGGCCAAACATAAGCATACTTGAACCAAATCCAAAAACTAGCCAAACATCTGTGAACTGCAGTTGTTTTCCAGCTCCAGGTGTCTATACCCACCCACCTTATACAAATAATTTCATTCTTGACAGCAAGAAATTTGAGCAAAAACTGCTAACATCAAATACATTTATAATATCACAATACCACATTACTCAATGCAGCATGAACAGCATTGACTTCACTTTGACTAGCAGACCAAGTTCTCAATTTGGTTGTAAACCAATGACTATAACGAGTTCAAATCAAAACAAGAAATCTTATAAAAATCAATAATTTATCCAAACATTCAAGTTCAGATTCAGAATCACCACTACATAGCTGCACATTATCATTGATCTTCATACACCAGATAAAAAAATGTACTACTAGTATATATGAAAATAAAAGAAAGGAAAAAGAGCAAACGGCGACCTGGAAACTTCTCTTCTGCGTCTCATCAGCTGAAAGAAAGAAAGAGCAATGTAAATGGCAGATCCAAAGAAAGAAAGATGCGCAGAGGTTTGTCAACTTTAAAAATAAAAAATAAAAAAACAACAACCCATCAAGCTGACCTTTTTCCATCAAAGCCTGAAATTGCTTGATCATATCATCTGTAATACAGACCATTTTTCTTTTTCTTTTTTTCTTTCACTTACTTGATTCTCAAAATCCCAGACCCAGATTGCAGTTTTGCAGTAATTTTATTTTGCTTCTTTCAGAATATCATTATACCTAACGCCGAGGAGTAGAAAACTAAATTTCAAAGCGAAGAACCAATTGAAAAGTTTCCTGGGTTTTTACGGTTGACTTTGTTTGGTGATGATTTGAGACGACTTCTGCGGGAGAGAGAGCTCTTATGGCCTTATGGGTTTAACCATTGAAGCTGTAGCTTTCTCTTTGTGTTTACATATGGACAAGCAATAATGACACAATCTTTACATTCCATCATTCTAGATACAATGAAGGTGGCGGATCTGGCCGAGAAACGATATTCAAGGGACGGGAGATTAAATTATTTTTTTATTAATCATTAAATGACGTTGATTGAGGTCTAAAAATATATTGACTTGTGCTTACCCCTCAAAAAAAAAAAATATTGAGTTGTGCTAAAAAAAAAAAATCATATTTTTATCATTATAGTTTTATACCATTAAAATTACAATATGATTCATATTATTTATAGATAATTCTAAATTATTTGTGTATCACTGTATTATAATTTTTTGCGTAAAACCGTATTAATTACAATCTGTATTATTTGTTAGTCACCCTATCGAGCTATTAACTTCGACAATAACACAAGAATAGCATACAAGAACCAATTAATAAGCACCAAATTCATAAAACAAGGAAAATATTGAGTCTTTACATCATATATTCATATACGGGTTTCTCCTGATCCTAGAAACTGATTCTACTCATGTTTCATATCAAGATTCAATCATAAAATTCATATTTTGACAAGAAAAATAAAAAATAAATAAATAAATAAATAAGTAAAAGGAGAAAAAAGAGAGGAAAAAACCGCCAAAGCACTGCATAAATAATCCAATCATGAAAAAGTTTCGTTTTTGAATTTTTGAAATCTAAAATCCTTGTTCTTGGGATGGGAGATGATAATGATGTTTTTTTTTCTTATGCCCGGCGTCAATCATGAATAGCACGACTTAGGGATTAAATAAAAGGATAATTACATAATAAATATAAGTTTCCATAATTACATAATGAATATAAGCTTTCATAATTAATTTAATCAAGAAAATATTTAAAAGTCAAATTTGTCCTTTTTCAGATAATTCACGCCAACTCATGAAAATGACGTTAGAGAAGATTTCCACCAATCAGAATATTTCGTTGGCCATTATCAGATTTCTGAAAAGTGTCACATCATGAGTATCATAATGGCTAGTTTTTATACTCTTCCACTTTAGCTCCGCTTTTTGGGCCTTTTTCTTCTAATCTCGAACGATCCTGTAATAATTCGAACATCTGTAGTAATCTAGCCCAAAAATGTTAAAAACATCGCAAAATAGCAACATACGACACCGAATTGAGTCCAAAACATATAGAATTATTCGACTTTTTAAGAACTTAGCACTCCCCCAAACTTAAAACTTTGCTTGTCCCCAAGCAAACAGAATGACTCAAGACGAGACGGACTAAAAAGATCACACATGACATGGCAGTAGACAAATATGCACAACACACGAGTATTAATAAAATTCATCCCGGCATTCAAAACACAAGTTATAGACTAACCAATCCTTTTTATCATATATGAGCAAAAGTGAAGAAAATTTGTCATGTGAAACAACATAGATCAAGCAAATAGACCCTTACGGGATAAATCACTCAACGCTCAATATTTGTGAGGTGACTAAACTCTCAAGCTAATTCCATTTGAAAATACACTACTATATTCTTGTATATCGTCTCATATCAATCACCAAGATATTGTGCAACACATAAATCAAAGGTTTTTATAAAAAAAAAAAGGATGGTAGGTGAGAATAGCCAGTAGCGAAAAAAATGTGATAGGTGTATGAAAAAGGTGTAAGAAATGGCAAAAAAAAAACAATAGAACTAGTAGAACACATGACTATTAAACTTCAATGTCATACAAATGCAAGGGAGTCAAACACTTATTTCCAAACAAAAAAAAATACAAGGATGACTTCTCTACTTTGGGAGAATGATGATACAACTCCCTCTTTATTACTAACAAATAGAACAAACAAGATTTACGAGGTTTATTTGTGAGATTGCCTCATTTATTGATTTTTTTCTTCTTTTTTTCTTTTTCCTTTTTCTTTTTTCACATTTTTTTTCATTCCCTTTTTTCATATTTTTTTTTTTCAAACTAAGAGACAAACACATAATACCAAAACGGATTTCCCCCAAGCTTGAACTACTAGGTACAAGAAATTTGATAATCACGTGTCCCAATTAGTTCTAAGTTTGGGTGAAAGGAATTGGGCTACCTTTTTTTTTTTTTTTTTTTTTTTTTTTTTTTTTTTTGAATTGTTCAATGTATGGTGTAGTGGAAGTAAGGTAGAAAGGGAAAAGAGGTATAATAAAAAAACGGTTAAACCATAACCGTGAGGGCCCCCTCGCCCCCGATCTCACAGGAATGCGAAGAGAGTTAATCGAGTGAACATAGAAAGCAGAGTCAAGTGCTGCTTTGACCATCTGCACTGAAGTTTTTATCATTGGTAATCAACCCTTTTACGGAATCGAGCATCATCCGACCTCACAGCTTATGGTCCGGTTTGTCATTACTACACCACCTTTCCTCACCACTAAAGCATCTCCATGGGATAAAAGAGAGGTATAATAAAGATCAATGCTCAAAGGGTATAAGGTATATAGTGTGGTGAAATGTAGAAACGAATGTCTCAATCATTTTTATGTGGTTGCACAAACCAAAGTAACGTCAACAAGACTCAACACAAGTTCTAAAGGAAGAGAAAATATGTATAAATTTAGGATGAGACTGAAGTGGTCAATCATATGGCCGGAACTATATCTCACCGGGTCAATTTTGTCTATTCACTCGGACTCTATTGTTTCCTAAAGAAAATAATGGCACTTTTAAACATGATATTTTAAAAACAATTTTTTACTCCATTTCATGCATTTCTCTTGTCTGAACAAACTATATCAATTTTCATGCATTGCAAAACTCATCTAAAGTTGCTATGTGTGATAATCAAAACCATCAAGACAAAATGACACAACTGACTGACACTACCGACTCTAACTAGAAATATCAATTTGCAGAGTAGAAAGATATGTGCGCAAATGACCCTCCCCCACACTTAAAGTGTACAGGGTCCTCAATGTACCAAAAATAAAAACAAGCGGGGTAAGGGGAAAAACTCACCAAATCACTGTGCTAGGGGTCAGGTGGACCCTAAGGAGCAGATCGTGAAATCAGGATGGCCACCATGTCAGTCAGTGTCTAATTTAGTGGTTGTTAAAGCTTGTGGGTTTAATGGTGGTTTTGGGTCTTTTGAAATAGTTCAAGTATTAATCTTCGTCTCTTGTGTGCTAATAAGTAGAGCATTTTGATGGCATCCATTAGCAATAATCAAATGTATGGGTGTTACTTTGTACGTATGCTTCTTCAACACTGTTGGTGAGTGAAGAGTTATGGGGTTTTTTAATTAATTCAAATCGGTTTATCACAATGCCATGGTGTATTACCTGAGATCTTAATCAGGTTATTCATGGTGATGATAAGCGTGAAGGTAGTGCAGTTTGGGGGAGGTCAACCGTAAGGTTGAGACGCTTTATTGATAGTTATGGTCTGAATGACTTAACGTTCCAATGTCCACAGTATACGTCGTCTAGTGTTGTTCACGGTACGAAAGCTATTGAGCAAAGGTTGCAATGACATGTGATATGTGCTTTTTCCGGACTCTTTTGTTTTACGCTTACGTAATGTGCATTTAGATCATCATCCAATTATGTTATTGAGTGAGAGACAACAACCTCAGAGTTGGGGAGAGGCCTTTTTGGTTCCAAACTTGTTGGATGGAACATGGTGAATTTCTGAATTTTGTGCGGAGCAGTTGGGACTATTCGGATGGAGATATTGTTCGCACTATCCAACAGTTCAGAGACAAAGCAAACTAGTGGAATAGACGGGTTTTTGGTAAAAATTTTTACAGGAAGAAACATTGTAAGGAGAGATTAGTGGGTATTTTGAGATATCCGGCCCAAGCCCTCCACTTTCCTAACTAAGCTGGCAAATTTTTCATAATCTCATAAAGGTTAATCCCGGAATCATACCAGCTCACGGCGGTAGGAGCAAAGCTTGCTGCAGCATGCCTGGCAAAATTCAAAGTTCCACGATTGCTTCTATGACCCGACTTCTGCATACACATAGCCCTAAACTATCAGTTATGCATAATTCCAGAAAACAACAGTAAAAGTAAAAACGTTAACTATAAAAACGGTTTCTTTCTTATATAAGACCTCCTCGCATTAAAGATCCACGGATTATACGAACAAACCGCAATCAACCTTCAAGTCTACGCAAATCTACGAATAAGAAACGTAACCTAACATAAGTTCTACAATCAACCCAAAACCTAAACATGATTAGGTCAATTTCCGAAAAGATCTAATTGTTACCCTATAAAGAGGATTCTGGATATGTAACAAAGAGTTATGGGATTTTTTAATTAATTCAAATTAGTTTATCACAATGCCATGGTGTATTACCGGAGATCTTAATCCATGGATTCTGGATTTTGAGAATTTGGGAGTCTATTTTTCGAGTAATTTTGTTGAAATGGGGTATAATTCGAATTTCCCAAAAGACCTTAGTATCAATGGGAGATATTTTATGCATACTTCATAGTTCATACTATAACTCAAAGAAAAATATTAAGTATCAAAAACAAAAAAGAAAAAGCCAACAAGGTATTGTTCAACGATAAGTGTTGTGGTTCTTAACCCGAAAATTCCAGATTCGAGCCTCAGTGAAAGCAAAAAGTGAATGTGTGTTTATATTTCTTTTTTTAATAAAAAAAGGCAAAAAAAAAATGATATTCGCGCGTTAAAATTACAATCCGCACACCAAGGTTTACTTTATTATCAATGTTTCTCAACACATATATTGACTATATATCAAAAGTATATCAAGTTTAAATACTTATCAAATTTCCAAACTGACGATGTTGGTCTTCACTAGGTAAATATCAATTTCCCAACTTTTATACGAGTTATTAAGTTCACCATATCCTTGCTAATATCATGCTTGTGGGGAATATTATAAGAATAATTATAAAAGTAAGTCTAATTAGTTTTTTTATTTTTATAAAGATGTAACATGATTTGATGTAACATTTTTTTAAAACAAAATAGTACAGAAGCAATGATTCTGTATCTACACACACACTAAAGAAAAAGTTCAGTGGCTGTATGTAATTTTACAAAATATTTGGGTTACACCAAACTTTAATTAAGTTGTGAAGTGCCCAAAAGTTCTTTATCAAAAAATAAAAATAAAAGAAAAAAGTACCCACATAAGTTCATACACAAGATGGAACATTAACACATGTAGCCATCCGTTACAACAAACGGAACTGTTCAGCATAAAAAGAAGCAAATTTAATACAAAATCAATTAAAAGGAGAGCTACAACAACATAAGAAAACCTTAAACCAAGAGTTTTAACAACTTGATGGAAACCGTTTCAGACACAAAACTATGTATTCTTCCTCGTACCAAGAAGATATCTTTAATCAGTTGCAAAACAACTAAAAGAAATCGAATTCAAGATATTTATCAGAACCTTGATGACATGCAACAGCAGCAGCTTCTTTTTCACCTTTAGAAGCTGTTGGGACTGCAGGAATCCGCTCGATCTCAAATGGCCTCGGGATCTCCGGTGGGCTTGCACATCGTATAAGTGCCCAGTTCACTCCTTCAAAGAAAGGATGTTGTTTGATTTCAGTGGCGCCGCGCTTATAAGCTAGCCTATGTTGTGGTTCTTTAACTAACAACCCTCTGATCAAATCCCTTGCTGCAAAACTCACAACAGGAGATTCTGGAAACCGCAACGGCTGTCCGACAACATTGAAAAGAGTAGCTCGATTCCCAGATCCTTTAAACGGGGTTTTACCGAACAATAGTTCGTATAGAAAGATCCCAAAAGTCCACCAGTCTACTGCACTACCATGCCCTTCTCCTTTGATGATTTCAGGAGCTAAGTACTCGTGGGTACCGACAAACGACATTGATCTTGCTGAGGTCGGCTCAGCCATAAGTTCAGGCAGAGGGGTTATTTGGTTACCAATCTCGTTTTTCAGTTTTCTTTCTTTCTTGGATTTGCTTGAAAGGAAGAAGCGCGGTGTAAAGCATGTAGTAGGGACCACACAGGCAGGTTGCATACAAGACGGCTCAATAATGCATGCAGGTTGGACACAATAAGCAGTATTCCTACGAAGGGGCTCCGTGGTATCATGGGAAGATGATTTGACCAGTGTCGGGCTTACAACACAGCGGAGTGAGAGATCAAAATCAGACAACATTATATGACCATCTTCTCTAACAAGAACATTCTCAGGTTTCAAGTCACGGTAGACAATACCCAGCATATGAAGGTACTCCAAAGCAAGAAGAACCTCAGCAACATAAAACCTGAATCAAGTACAAAAGAAGAATAAACATCACCACGTAAAAAAACCCGTCTTAATCCCAGTTACCAAAATACAAAACCCATATACAGACAAGAGACGCTCATACAAATTAGCTTGATTCATGCTTTAATATGTTTAGGATACAACTCCACCTCAATCAAATGGCAGTAGAGAAATGAAACCAACACAGTATTCAATCCATATATATCACGTACACAAAAATTATGTAAGCAAAATGAAGTTATAAGAAGAAACGTACTTAACAGCTTGTTCAGGAAAGTACTTCCCCGGCTGTCTCTGCCGAAGCATATGCAAATCACCTCCTGGGCAGAACTCCATCAACAAACAAGAAAACTTTTCAGTCTCGATATGGGCGTATAAGCTTGGAAGGAATGGATGATCTAAACACTGAAGAATTTCCCTTTCTGTCTGAGCACGAAGTAGTTTTTTGCGACTAGCTAGTGACGATTTATCCATAACCTTCATGGCGAAATAACACTTGGTGCCACACAATTCCGAAAGATAGACGCTTCCAATATCCCCACAACCCAACTTCTTTAACAATCTGAAATGCCTCAAATCTAAGATCCCTTCTCTTGCACGAGCAGCTTGGATGGCTTCCCATTTTACGTCGTTTGCTTTATGAGGTTTGTTGATGGTACTACTAAAGCTGCTACAAGTACTTTCATCACTTACATTACTGCTTGAACTACCCCTACACATGCTGCTCTTGCAACTTTCAGCAAAATCAGCCCGCCCACTGATTTTGGCACTTCCACTGGTTTTTTCAAGTGAACTGGTACCATCACTGACTTTGGCTGAGCCATTATTGGGAGTTCCTGGTTCCAACTCCTTTTCCTCAAGAGTTTTGCTGTCTAACGAAGCCTTGGTGGCCACAGCTTGCTTCATGTCGCTCAAATGTAACCCGGCATCCAGTTCACCAACTAAAGAATCAGGTGAATTCTTTTGATCAAGATACTGTGACTTCAGCACTGCACCCTCCTCTGCTTCAAGTTGTTTTGGGGAAAGTTCTTGAGGAGGTCCCGATTTGCTCGTCTTCGATACTAAGGTTGACGGCTTATGAGAATTTCCTTCACTTTTTTCACTTCCAAACGCTTTGTTCTGCTTTTCCAGTGATACCTTTAGAACAGATCTTGAAGCCATTTAAAGTAATCAAAATCTTCTCAATTTAGTGGACTGAGTAAACCCATTAATAAGCCACCAAGCTCAAAAAATGGCTACCTCGTGCATCTAAATCAAAGCAAAACCATCTGGGATTCCATGAAATTCTGCGAGGCAACAATTGCAGATCAGAATTAATTGGATCTTACAAATATATAAACAAAGGGTTAGAACTTAGAAGAGAAAGAAAGGCCAAACAGTGCCAAGCTCCAAAGGATTACAGATTGACAAAGCAATAGATGGGCCACAAAACCAGATGAGTTGATCAAGTGACTCCAGAAAACACAGAGATTGTAGACTAAAGAAATGAAATTATTAATGTGGGCACATAACAATAAGACCGCAATCAAAGCATCCAGATAAGGGCAGTGCTTTCCTGGAATTAAAAAAAGACCTCAAAAACCTTACTCAGATGACTTTAACCTTCTAAAGAAACCGTGAATTGTAACAGAGGTGCAATAATACCATGCAACAAAAAATAAGGTTCCTCACAGTGGGTGTCCTGGTTCATCAGACACCACAAAAAGAAAAGATAAGACTAATTCAGATAATCAAGAGAAAATAAAAATTAAAGAAGAGGGAACAAAATAGGGTCAATGAAAAGCACACGGATCTTGAACAGAGACCCACGTCTTTCAATGCAACCCCACCGAAGAAAATTGAACCCGCAAAGACCCAGATGGTTAAAAACAAAGTAAAAAAAGACATAGAGAAGCAAACCCATCAAGCACATCACTGGACAAAGTTCGAAAGCAATGAAAAAGAAGACAAAAAACAATACCTCAAGTCATAAAGATCAGAACTTTAAGGTTCCCTTGGGTAAGCTGCTTTACCAACAGCAATGGGGGGCAAAGGACTACCCCGAGACTGTAGACTCGATACTAGTAGTACATTAAACTATAAAAGAGAGATTGATAGTGGAGAGAGAACAGAAAAAAGAAACCAAAGAAAGGAGCTTTGGATGAAGAAAAAAAAAAAAGTGATTGGTTGATATCTGTGCGATTTCTCTCTTTTTGCACCCCGCGCATTTTTTTTTTTTTTTTTTTTTTTTTTTTTGCATTAGCAAACTCCTACGTTAGGAAGTCGTTCGTCATAGAGGTCCGTTTACGATTTAGATATTTTCTCGTTTCTAATTATATGTCGTGTTTAAGAAAAATACACAGGTTAAAAAAATAAAAAAAATCTTGGAAAGTGTAGTGTTGTATTGAATATGAAATATTGATTGGTTGAATGAGCCTAGAAAGATGAAAAATAGTATTGAAATACGGAAAAAGTATTAAATATGTAACTACGACATATAAAAATGAAAATTTGATTTTGCCAACTACGACATATAATTAGAAACGGAAGGAGTATAAGTAATAACAAATACACGTAAAAGCAACTTTTTGTAATTTAAGGGAAAAAAATAGAGAATTGGGTAAAAAGACATTTTGGAGTATTTTTAAATAATACTACCTCCGGTCCAAAATATAAGTCATCCTATACTTTTCTACTTGTCCCATAATATAAGTCATTCTACATTACCAACGTCAACATTTATCGCTTCTTTCTATCTTACCCTTAATTTATTATGAATTCAACAACTTTTCATTACTTAACAACTATTGCGATTAATGATAGTCGAGGGTATTTTAGACATTAACCTTCAAATTAATGACATTCAACCAATTTCTTAATCATGTGTAAAGCTCCTGGATGATGACATATATTTTGGCTCGGAGTAGTATTTTTAATAGAAAGAAAGACGATGTTTATAATTTTTATAATCTAAAGGGAAAAAAACCATTTTTTTAAAAAATATCCTACGCTACAGGTGACAGGTAACGTGCTTCACCTCTTTTGAAAAATTCATTGAATTTTATATTTTTTCATACTTTTCGTTTTGAGATTTGGTTTGATATAATTACATCGTTTTTTATAAGATTTATCATTAAAAGAATCTCGACGGTGAATTCAGAAAAATAGTGAAGTTCGATAGTGAATTTGAATAATAGTGAATTTCGACAAAGATTTTCTAAATTACGTTAAAATATACGCGAATGTGATGCCAAAATAACAAAAAATGAAAAAAAATAAAAAAAAATTGGTGAGTAAAAAGATAAGCATTCGTCAAATGAATCCCCAAAGATGCTAAAATCATCCATGAATACTTCGAGGAACTTCTCCACCATGTCGGAGAATATCGCCATCATACATCTTTGGAAGGTAGCCGGTGCATTGAATAACCCAAAAGGCATCCTCTTGTAAGCGAATGTCCCATATGGACAAGTAAAAGTAGTTTTCTCTCGATCTCTGCGCCGCAATGAATATTTGTAAATAAATTAATAATAATCAAGAAAAAACAAAAGAACTTGTGCCCGCACAACCGCTCCAACATTTGGACAATATATCAAGTGGAAAATGATCCTTCTTGGTGTGATCATTCAATCTTCGAAATCAATACACATACGGTATCGGGTGACTTCTCGTGTCGGAATCAATTCATGCTTATCATTCTCTTACACTTTGAATCCACCCTTTTTCGGAACAACTTGGGTTGGACTCACCCACTCGCTATCCGATATTGGAAAGATTATCCTCATCTCCAACAACTTAATCACTTCCTTCATGACAACCTCTTGCATATTCAGATTTAGACGACGCGTTGTGGTAGAGCACATGACTTTGCATCTTCATTTAAAATGATTTTATGTACACAAATCTCGGACTTATACCCCGAATATCCGCCACGGTCCATCCAAACGCTCTCTTGTGATTTCTAAGCATCCACAATAACCTTTCTTCCTGCAAATCGGTTAGTGATGAAGAAATAATAACAGGAAGTAGACTGTCACTTTCAAGAAAAGCATATTTCAAGTTAGAAGGGAGATGTTTCAATTCAAGATTCCTTGGTAGCTCATCCACCAAGGTTTTCAATACCGGACCATCTAACTTCAATTCTAGATACCTATGCCATGGTTGCTTGCTAAAATACCGACCAGCATCCAGGTGAAAAAGCACCTCTCGCATTTCCTCATCATCATCCTCACCATCATATTCCGATAGTGCCAAACACGGTTCAAGTTTATCTTCAAAGGCCTGCAAGTTAGTACGTTCCAAACAAAGAGAAGATAATGCATCTATAAAAGAACAAGACTCTTGTGAGTGGTTTGGATGCTTCATGGCTTTGAAAATATTGAAAACAACTTCTTCTTCGTTGACTCTTAAAATCAACTCACCATTTTGAACGTCAATAAAAGTCCTTCCTGTGGCAAGGAATGGTCGACCGGGAATAAGAGGCGTTGAATACCCTTCTTCCATGTCCATTACCACAAAATCAACGGGAAATAGAACTTATGAACCTTCACCAACACATCCTTAATTACTCTCTTTGGGCGTTTTATAACCTATCCATAAGTTGGAGAGTCATCTCCATGTTCTTAAGCTTCCCGATTCCAAGTTTCATGAAGTCCTCATAGGACATGAGATTTATGCTTGCACCGAGATCGTAAAGCAGCTTATTAAAAAAAATCCCCCAATTTCTCAAGAGATAGTAAAACTCCCGGAATCTTTAAGTTTAGGTGGGAGCTTGTGTTGCAACACGGTAGAGCATCCCTCATTGAGACACACGTTCTCATACTCTTTCAAACATTTCTTGTTTGAGAGAATATCTTTTAGAAACTTGCCATAAGTGGGCATATTAATGAGTGCTTCAATGACCGGAATGTTAACGTTAAGATGGAGGAATTTGTCAAGAAAACGTGCATATTTCTTATCCAACTTCATTTTTAAATTTGTTCTTTCGGGGGGTAGGGGAGTGACTCAAGATCAATATTTTTTGGTGTAGAAGTTGTACCTCCCTTACCCTTGTCATTTGATGAAGTGGTTGGACACTTTCTCAAAGTTTGGGCTGATGGCTGATGGAGCAAGAGGTGTATGAAGGTCGAATCTCGGATCGGCTGGCTTTTCCCGAAACTCGGGCTGAAGTCGACGAAAGTGTCCACTGAAAAGACGACCGCATTGTAGAAGGATGAGAAGCCGTTTATAAAGGCAATTGAGAAGTTGCTTGGGTGGGACAAGAATCTTAAGACTCAGGCTTAGACTTGTAGCTGGAGGGCTCTGTTTGATGTAAACAGGCCGTACTGTAGATTGGCGGGAATTCCTAGCTCGGATGTTGTGCCGCTGCTTGTTGAGGTCATCCCCATGATCACCGATCCGGTTTGTATGGGAATGTCATTTTAAAGGGTGCATGCCGTCAAGATGTGAAGTCCGTGGTCGAAAATCCAAGCGGGCTCAAAGTAATTTCGTCTTTACTTAATTTTCCGCCTTGGTACTTAGCACTTTTACCTTAAGTAAATATGAAATTGTACTTCGATTTATTTTTTCATTTTAGTAACGGTGTGTCACTCTTTGTAGATAAAATAATGGATGCGATGAGACAGTGGAATGAGAGAGCGAAACGGGCCCGTGAGGCTGAGGCGAGAATGATAAAGCTGCTTGAGAAAAGCCAAGGGATGGAGCCGCCCACTGTTAATCTCATGCGTGCCCCTGTTGACGTCGATGCTTCTGGGGATGCGCCCTTAGGGTGATTACTGCTGATGTGGCCCTAGGTGCGGGCAAGAGAAAAGATGAGGCCGTCCCCGTTTCCGCCTTAGAGAGGCAACTGAGACCCGGGGCAGGGATCAAGATCAACGAAAAAATAACTGATGCCACTCCGGTCAGCGCTTTAGTCATTCTCGAAGGCTCAAAGGGTTAAGAGGAGACTCACATCAATAAGAAGGCCAAAACTGATGGCGGGCAGAGTTTGATTTCTGCTATTGTTCCTGCTGATAAGCCCAAATCCCAAACTGCCGATCAGACGAAATATGCTACTGCTGGGACCGCTGATAAGGGCAAAACTGTGCAGGGCCTGACGCCGGATCCGAAGCCAACACTTGTTGATATGCAGGCTAAGCCTCAGGGTAAAGTGGCCTTATGGATGGATCCGTACTTTCTTCGGCAGCCAGTAGATCCTGCCAAAATGGTTGCACTGGCAGAGTCAATCGCGGATGTTCCTTTTCTAAGGAACATGAAATAGAAACCGTCGACCGATACTCACCAAAAATTGGCAAGGAATCTGAGCCGAGTTGTAATGGTGGATCGAGACAAACCCAAAACGAGCATCTTATAGAAATTCAATGATCTGAACGGATTTGGCCAGTGCGTTATGAGCTTGGTAACTTTCTCACATACTTGTCTTTTACTTGTGCCTTTTATTAATGCCATAATGACTCAACTTTTTCGTTATTGTTCTGCTTCACCGCTACGGGTATAAGGCAAGATGAGCGGATTCATGAGAAGCGATCCGAGAGGTATCCTTGCCACCGAAAAACAAGTGATGAGGCCTTACTAAACGGCGCAGAGATGTGACTCACTCGCTGCGAGAAACAAGCTATCGAGCTGAAGAAGCGGATTGATCAGGTGAGGATAGCACAAATAGAAGTGCAAGCAGAAGCGGACCGCCTTCGGACCATTAATGAATATCATGACCTAAAGGCTCAAGAGGCCACAAAGCTGATGACGGAGGTGCATGGTAAGGCTGATAAAGATGTCGAGCCGTGGACGGTAGAGCTAAAGCAAATTGTTGTCCTAAATAAGAAGCTCACTGATGTTGAAGGCGAGATGGAGACCAAGCTGGCTGAGGCTAGAGAAAAAGCAAGTGTTGATGCTTTCAAGGCGTATAAAAAGTCTCCAAAGCTCATGGGAAGGAGGTTAAAAAAATTATGCTGATGGGTTTTGACCAGGGCTTTTACCACATCTGCCGGTGCCTCAATCGGGCTTATGGTGATAGGGCCCCCAACTTGAAGACTCTACGGGACAAGATCATTGATAACCAGAAAGACTCATCCTTGAGGATTCCGAACTGGTGGGCTATGCGGTTGATCAGCCGAAAATAGGGCATAAGGTATGGTTTGCACCCCTCAGAAATGAGGTGAACCTGACGACCCTGCTTCGGGTGGCGCTAAGGCATGATCCCGTTTCAGAAGAGAAAGATGCCGATGGGGTAGATCAGTTCTTGGATCCTTCACTATCTGAGACCAACATCACCAACGAAGCAATCCGTCCTGAAAGCGATCAGCAGTGGCTTACTCCTCTTTACTTTTGATGATGTAAATTTTTGATAATTTTTGCCTTGTCATTCTCAAACAATCATATGTAACTACTATTTTTGCTTGACTTTGAATGTGGCCGTGTTTTTGGCCTTTAATTTGATTTCGACTTTTTGCTTGAATTCTTCTAAGTGTTGAGCTTGACTTGTATTGATTTCATTCTTGAATTTTGTCGAAATTTGCAAACTTTCGAGTCTTCCGTTTGTAACTTGACGAACTGAATAACTTGACGAACTGATAGTAGTAGTGGTATGGTCCCCCTTGTTTTGAACAAGGTTGAAGGTGCTAAACTGCGAGCTTGTCGAAAATAATCAAAGTGTTGAAACAAACACGAATGCGGATACAACTATAATGTAGAAAATTGGACTTTTATTAAGCTCGCTCTACCACGTTTGGCGGGTTCGAGTGTTGTACAAATGAAAGCGTCATTATTAATCGTTGTAGAAATGAAAACAAATGCTAAATAGGCACGACCCGCCATATTTGGTCAAGTGAGTTGTACAAAATAAGATAGCTCGCCCTACCTCATTCGGTTAGGTGAGTTACAAAAAATAAGAAGGCTCGTCCCGCCACGTTCGGTACGGAGAGTCCTAGAAAATAAAAAGCATAATAGCTCAAGCTGTAGAAATGAGAGCGAATGCCATAACCCATGCCGAGGTCTACATGTAGCATCTTTTCAGATTGTCTGCGTACCAGGGCCGGTTGAAAATTTGAGCCTATTTTGGTCTTTCAAAACATAAGTCCTTTTTTTTTATTTCTCTTGAGACTTGGTAGGGACCTTCCCAGTTTGCTGACAATTTTCGTTTGTCTACTCTGTCTCTATGTCCGGCGGCTTCTGTTTTTAGGAGGATGAAGTCGCCTACTATGAAAGAGTGGTCTCGAATCCGCTTATCACGATGTCTTTTGGCGGCTTTCTTTTAGTTGAGAACGCGACTATAAGCTCGTAGCCGTTTCTCTTCAGCTAGGTCGAGATCGAGCTGCCTGTTGAGTTGATTGGCGAACCGATCATAATGCGAGACCCTTGAGCTGGGCAATGGCAACTCGACTGGCGCCATGGCTTCTGAACCATAAGTTAAGGCAAAAGGGGTTTCACCTATTATGGTTTTAAACGTTGTTCGGATAGAGCATAGAACATATGGGAGCTCACAACCCATTTTCCCGCCTTCTCATCTAGGTTCTTTTTTAATCTGGTGAGAACTTGCCTGTTCACACTTTCGGCTTGACCATTTCCTTGCGGATAAGACACGGAGGATTGTGAATGTTTTACGTTGTGCTCAATGCTGAACTTTGTGAACTCGTCCCTGAACTTGGGGGCCGTGATTGGATATCACAACTCTGAGAACTCCGAAGTGGGACCAAATTTGATCATGCAAGAAGTAAATTACATCATTTGCTATAGTTTTTACCAAAGCTTTGGCCTCGACCCACTTGGTGAAGTAGTCGACGGAGACGATGGCGTACTGACAACCAGACCGCCTTTTGTGAAATGGGCCAATAAGGTCAATCCCCACGTGTCAAATGGCCAGGATGATATGACGATGCTCTGTTTGACCGAAGGTAATCTAGGGATGTCTGCAAAGCGCTGGCACTTGTTACATTTTTTGGCAAATCTCTGAGCATCTTTGGTGAGTTTCGGCCAGTAATAACCCACTGAAATGACTTTCAGACTCATTGTGTGGCTAGCGGGATGGCCCCCACACACTGCCTCATGGATCACCGTAAGGATCCTTTCCACTTCTTCCTAGTGAACACATCGCGGTGGTTTTGTAAATGATCGTCTGTATCAAAATCCGTTGTTGATGGTGTATCGTGCCGCCCTTTTGGCCAGAGCGTGAGCTCGATCTGTGCCTGCAGGTAGGGCGCCCGCTGATCGAACTTTTCTAGGGGTTCAATATTACCGGCAAGTATATCGGGTCTATTGTAGTCTAGCCAAGTAGTCAAGGTCGATCCTACGAGGATTGTGAGGTTAAGTACCGAAAAGCTACTATTAACTTGGTCCAAGTTCACAAATGACAAGAATGTAAATATTCTAAGGATCAAGCTACTAAGCTCAATCAACTACAACTAAAACAGGTGATCAAATGATAAAAAGCCTTGCCAAGATAATGCAATGATCAAGAAAATCTCTACTAGTATCATGGGAATGAACTACCTACCAACCCTCAAATGGTGTTCAAGTGTGTGTAATCGGTGCACTCCTAAGATAGTGATTCCCTCATACTAGTGTACGGAATTACTCTATGCCTCCTCCTTGGTCTAAGAACCCTAGACCTAATGATTCAGCATGATAAAGTTCTTGAGTGCAATGAATGAACAATAAGCCCCATATGAGAAATTGAGTTCCACTTAAGGTCAATTTTACCTTCCGGTTCTCCTACCTCTTTTCCCACACCTAATATCTCATTTCGGTCTCAACTAACTGTGTGTAAGTGTTTGTTAATTACTCCAACACAAACAAAGCATACAATGCAAATAGGAGAAAATACTCAACACATGAAGCTATGAAACAAGAACTAACATTCCCAATCAACTAATAGAGATAAAACTATCACAAAAAACATTATCTTGGCTAGTAGAGAACTAGTCACTAATGGATATGAGATCCAACATGTCAAGGTTAGAATTCATATCAATGAGAACAATTAAATCAAAGTAAAGACTAAGAATTTACCAACCAAAAGCTATGAACTTGTAGAAGGAAACTTTCATTCAATTTGAAGAAGATTCAATGGAGTAATACATCAAAAGATGAACACTTGTTTCCACAAAAGTGATTCTAGAAATCAAACTAATAATTCTCAATGTTTACAATAGAATTGAAAACTAAATATTGGTGAATTTTGGCTTGGTTGAGGTTGAACGCCTTCAAGCTAGAGTGAGAGTGAGTGAAGTAGAATGGTTGGTGAGAGAGTAAATGCTTTTCTTAAATGTTGAATCTGCACAAATTGGCGTCCGTCAATGTATGGTTGACGTCCCCCAATGTCTTTTTGCACGTGCTTGGCGTTCGCCAATAGCTTACTAGCATACACCAGTCTCTGACAAGTGGTTGAGGTTGATGTCAAGCATTTAATACTTTGTAGAAAATCTGATCCATAATTTGGGCGGGAATTCAAATTACTGGTGGATGCCAGGTTGGTGTTGGTGTACGCCAACTGTTGAAGAAACTCTCTGCTCGGGCTCTTACCGCTATTGGCATGAGCCAAAGGCTTATCGGCGTCCGCCAATGGTCTTCAAAAACATGATTTCCCATACTTTGATGCATTTAATCGATCCGTGATCAAATCCACGCTTTGACCCTTCAATTCCTAAGCTCCGAGCCTTGGTACATGTGCTACAAAATGAAAACACAAAGATATCACGTGTAAATACGATAACAAAATTGGCTAATAATCCTAGATCGACAAAAGAGTTGGTTTATATAATATTTACTATGCAAACAAAATGGTCCAATCATCACAATAATTGCTCAAGTGGATACAAAAAAATCAATAAATGCATGAGAATTGAGGATAAAACATCGTAAACTGTATCATCTAGTTGACTTACATCACTCGCCTCTATATAGGCCTTGATCTCATCATTCCAACATGTAGATGCCGAATTTCTGTTCGATGTATGGTGGATTCTGAGAGATACTCAACTAATACTGATGGATCGTGATCTTTTTCCTCGGAGGGCAATTTGGATAAGTAATCTGCTTGCATATTGTCTTCCCGACCGATTCTGATGAACTCGCAGTAGTGGAAGTCACTTTTTAAACGTTTTAAGATCTCGAGATACTGACTTAAAGTTTCGTCTTTAGCTTGATAGGTACATGCGATCTGACAGACGACGACGAGTGAGAGTCATATTAGACCTCAACATTTTAAACTTGCATAGCTTTGGCGAGTTCGAGGCTTGCAATGACAACCGTATTCTTCCCGATTATTTGAGGCGGGAATCTCAAATCTTAAAGCTTTTTTGATTTCTTCTATAGTTCCCTGCTCGACCAGTATAATTCTGGCTCCGTAGCCACTCTTGCTAGCTGCCCCATCAACATAAGGTTCCCATGAGCGGATCAATCTAGGAGGCAGGTTGTGGATCCAGTTGATGCTTTGTCCTATATGGAGCCGATGAGCGTGATGCGACACGCTAATTCATTCCTTTGTTGCGAGGGTGATCTTGAATTGAAATGCTGAGAGCCAGTCATACGGACAGGTTGTCTCATGATAACTTTGGAAGGTGGGACAGTGGATTCCTTCCGGTGCTGTCCTTAGGATTTTCTCATCAAGGACACTGGTTCCCCAGATTTGCTAGTTCTCCTGGGAAGATTTTTATTTCTGCATGTTGTCGATCTGTCTTTGGAGTCTATCAACCTTATTTACCATCTAGGGCGCAGTGGTATGTCTGGAGATGTTTCATGACCACGCCCTGTCAAGGTGATAATGTGATTCACCGTGTTATTCCGCCAACCTGGCTCTGATGTTTCTCCGTAGGGGTTGATGATCATTCCTCTTTGTTCTTGGGACACGACACGTCCGTCGTTCTATGGTCCTAGGCGATCAAGAGCGGACCTTCCCTCTCGGCCCTGCTCAGCCGACGAATGAACATTCTCTTACCTGTCAAAGCGTTAAGAAGGAGCGCGATGGGGCTGAGCAGGGTGCTCGATCGGTGCAATGATGTTTGGTGTGGGAAGTCCTTGATCGGCCTAAGGGGTAACCTCATGGCGATAAGGTGTTGATTCACTTTGAACATTTTTCGACGTACCCAGTGTGGGCCAAAGCAGCTGCGTTTGAGTCCCGTCGCGTGACCGGCTCCTCATCTGGAGTCGGCTTGCGAGTTGGCCGATGTTGGGATGATCCTACAACCTCTTTTCCCACTCTTTGATCAGTCATGTCCTCAAGTGTATTCTTGGACCTAGTCTTTTCATTGAGATAATTACGGGCAACCTCTCTCGGGCGCGATCGATCGTTCTAACCGCCTTGATCGCATGCAACACTTATCACATCCGTAATCCATCGAGGATTCGGATTGGTCCCTCTTGCGTGGGGTGGAAGGCATGACAATCTTGCTTCCAGTCATGTTGATGTGATAGGAAGCTTGCAAAACATTCAAAGTGATAATGCACATTTGGAAAATGCATGCGTGAAGAACTGGTGGAGCTGATGAAGAATCTGACAAGAACTTGTTGAAGATTCCAAGAACCTGGGCTAGTTCAAATGAAAATCCGAATCTTTCAAGCTAAAACCTTAATTCTTGCTAAAAACCTAAAGAATCCAGGTTAGATTTGTGGAATCTAACGGAAAACTCGAGATTCCGGTAAGCATCCGTGGAATCAATCTCGATCCGTGAATCAAGTGATTCTGGGGTTTCGAGCCAAGATCCTTGAGTCTGAAACTTGAACTCTCCGGAAATCCGACAAGAGGTGGTTTTCCTTCGCCGGAGCAGCCATAAAAATGATTCTTGAATGGCAGTTTTTAGCCAAAAAAATTGCTAAACAACGTAATTTCTCGGTAATGGAGCCAACTGATAATGTCGGAATTATCACAAACAATTTTGAAGGTGTTTGACGGTATATTTCTGGCTAAAATGTTTGATTTTGCTGGTGGTGCACGGCGGTGCTCAAGAAATTTATGAAGATGACATGTGGAATCGACGGGCGAGCTCACTATCGAGAAATTGGCAGAGTGTTTCTGCTTTGTGTATTATATAAGATTTTCAAGATGTCAAATAAGTTACATGGTGCTGCTATTTATAGACGCGGGCTGTGAATGACGGTAATTAAGATACGACAAGACATAATTAATCTATACAACTGTCTTGGTCGGCCTCAGAAAAGGGCGAGCTTGACACTCAGTTGTTTGTTGATTCTTCATCTTGTCTTCGCCATATTTGAACCCTGTTCTCCTGGTCAAGCGGGCTTGATCTGAGATGGCTGACTGGGAGCTGGAGGGTGGACTAGCCGGCCCCCGTCGCTTCATATCACACTATGTTGTGACGGGTTGAAGGTTTGTTGATCGACGCCCATTTCCTTACCAATGATATGGATCGTAAAGACCTTAGGCGGGCTGGACTATACCCAGCCCGGTCCAGCTTATGTCGGTGTGGACTAGTTGGGCTGAGGACCCCATCCGTTATTGGGCCTACGTACAGACCCAACGTGGATCCACGGGCTCTTTTGCAGGTTCGGCGTATCGGATATATTAGACTGTAATTAATTCAATATTAGATTGCGTTTCTATAAGTTTTGTTTGAAGAATTTGAAGTTTGTTGTTTTGCTTGAAAGGTTTGGATCATTTTTTGTTTCAATTCAAGGTAAGAGGATCTTCATATTGAATTTTGTGGTTTTATAGTGTTTGACAAGTAAATTGGCCTTGTTATATGCATCGTTTTGTGTAAGAATCGAAGTATATTTGTTGTATTTTGGTTTAGTAATTGTATGTGCAGAAAATATGCTGTTTAGGGTTGCTCCCGACTGTTTGGTGCCGGCTAAAACGGTTTAGCGTGCGCTAAAATGAAACAAAGGGCAAACATGCTGCTTCTAAGCATTTTAGCGCCGGCAAAAATGTTTTGGCGCCGGGTAATCTACGGGCCAAAATCAGTTTTGTGTTTTTTTAGTTTTAAGGCCTAGCTTAGGTTTTGGCTTTCTTGGGTGATCTACAAAACTTAAAGAAACTTGACAAAGCTATGAATAAGCTTGTGATGTGTTTAGTCCCGGCACCGGATGGATTTTTTTATGAGATGAAGTACGAGACCGTTGGAAGCTTATAATAGGTTTTGTGCCTTGATGAATTAGGATTGATCATTGGCTATGTATGTGTTAGGATTTGTGGCTATAGTCCAGTGGTCTAATTAAGACGAGGAAGTAGAGTTGCTAAGTGAGTCTTTACTTGAAATAACTTAGCGGCTAGTTAATGATTAATAATATACATATGTGACAAGATAAAATATTAAATATCGTGTAATTCTTGGTGAGACACGATGACAATAACGCAACGTGATGATGGTTGGTCGAGAATAGTGGATAAACTCCGCCGATCACCTTGATGATTAGGAATAGTGGATGGGCTCGGCCGAACATCATGCACTAACAAGATTAGCCCGGACCGCTAGAGCATTTCTCTGCAGTGGGTTGCACCTCGGTTGAGTGCTTAGGGATCTTAGACTAAAGCATAGTCTTGCTTGAATTTTTATATAACAAAGATATGTTAAGTTTGTAATCCTTTGGGACCTCATGAACATGATATAGGATATGAAGTGATACCTAGTGGTAATGTCACATCATAAAGATAATTCTTAATAATAACGCCTTACTTTCTTTGCATTATAAAACTAAATGTTCCTCAAAAAAAAAAAAAACTTCATGTTCAATATTTTCTACCTTTTACTAAGACTTACATGTCTTACTCCATTTCAGACGTTTTTGTATCTTTTTCCTTCCTAAAAGATTTGTAGGATGATGTTGACTTTGAGGATGTTGAGTGAGCTTCGCTATGCTTGGAGATCTTTTAGTATGTTGCAAATTATGTTGTTGTTTTGAGACTTTGTAATTTCTATTATGTTAAGACTTGTTTTCATTTCTGTTGGTTCGTAATCTAGCTAAGACTTATGTTAGTAAGTTAAGTTTCCCATTGAGTTGTTAGACAAATTTCGTTGTTGTAAAATATATTTCTACATTTAATATGACAACATTGTAACTCGTTTTAGATCTTAGCATGGTTACCCGATGTAATTTCTACGTTGTTTTGTTTTGATACGATAATCACGTATAATGTTAGATACATTTAATATTATATGTACCAGACATTTTTTTCGAATAAATACTCGGTATCCGAAACGGGAATTACAAAATTACATTTATTTTTGTTGATGAAAAAGGAAAACAAGTATCAAGTGTGTGTCTGCGTGTAAGAGAGTTGAAAAGCAAAGTATGAGATGCCAGGATTGGAGGGTCAAACTTGAAAGCCGAAATTTAAAGTAATTAATTAATTGATTTAATAATAATCAATAATTTACTTGTATTTTGTCCACTTCCTATACCAAAACAACGTTATGCATCAACATATGGACCTCCACGGATTCCAAGCTGTCTCTAATGCAGGGGCCCTTATAATATTTACTATCTTGTTAATGCCATGTGATAACCTTGGTGTCTCCATTTCCTAGGTTTTGTCGGTATATAACCTATAGTTTATGGGGTAGTTGGATAAAATATGCTTTGTAAATCATTTTTTAAAGCCCCGGTATTCGAATTCAAATGGTTCGATTAATTCAGAGTTCGGTTGGGATCGTGATTATAAAGTCTGACTCTTAGGGGTAATTTCTGACCAAAAACTCTTTCAACATGCCGTTTTAGAAGAGAATCAAACCAATAACCTCCCTAGACATATTATTTGATTGTTATGTTCCGTAAATAGTTCTATGAAAAGCATTATTCGGTCACTTTTATGTAGATTTTACAGAACACACCACGTAAATTATAAATATTTTCGTTGCTTTTCAGTAGCATCAATTTTTCTTCATCCCATAAAACTCACGTAATTGCTACCTATTACCTCCGCTCCAAAATATAAATCATCCTGGAGCTTTTACACCTGATTAATAAAGTGGTTGAATGTCATAAATTTGAAGGTTAATATATAAAATGCCCATTGACTATCATTAATGCAAAATTGTTAAGGAATGAAAAGTAGTTGGATTGATAATAACTTAGGGGTAAGATAGAAAAATTGTAATAAATGTTGCATTGATAATGTAGAATGACTTATATCATGGACAAATATATAAAAGTGTAGGATAACTTATATTTTGGGGACGGAGGTAGTATTTGTAACTTAGCACAAATTCTTTTGATGATGATGGACTTTAAGGATTATATATTGCTTGCAAGCATAGAGAAATCGATGCTACCGAAAAACTAAAAAAATTTAAAATTTACACGTAATACCTGCGTAAAAGTGACCGAGACATACAAGCATATTTTATCAAGTTTCCATATATATGTATGTGTATATATATATATATATATATATATATATATATATATATATATATATATATATATATATATTTATTTATTTATTTATTGTGGATTGTATAGTTATTTTATAAACAAAATATTATGTCTTGGTGTATCATGGTAATACTACCTGAGTTCGATTTCATCCTTACACCATTCGCGGATCCACGTGACAGTGGCGGATACAAAATTTTTGCTTAGCGGTGTTAATAAAATTTGTTAAGAGTAATTTTTTTCAAGCAGTGTCCATAATTGTATTTTATAGGTAAAACTTAAGTAATTTATCATTTTAGCGTTGTCCGCGCAACCCGTAATGATACATGAGCATCCACCCCTGCACGTGAAATTACACATGAATCATAACTCAACATATATGTGTCTGTGTGCTTGCGTGTGTGTGCGCGCGCGCTTCACATCAAACACATCATAAATGCACCAGAAACACATCAAAAGAAATTTCACTAAATCAGTGCCACATCAAAAGAAATTTCACTCTCTTTGTGTGTGTGTGGATGTGGGCGTGGGTGTGTGTGGGTGTGTGTGTGTGTGGGTGTGTGTGGGTGTGTCGGTGAGTGTGTGTTTGTGTGTGTGTGTGTGGGTGCACCAGAAACACATCAAAAGAAAATTCACTAAGTCGATGTCAAATCAACTATAGCAAAGAAGATTGCGCTTGCGGCACATTCATTAAATCGGTGCCACATCAATCAGTAGCAAAGAAAGAATGCAATTGTGGCACATTTGAATTTAAATGTGGCCTCCTTTCAGCCATCAATCTCCCTATGTAGTTCAAGTCTGTTTTATATAAACGAATTTCCTTCTTTTCTACATTTTTTCACTTACCAATACATCTATAAATTCTCTTCCTCCTTCCCACAATTCCAAAAGCATTAATTCAACATCCAACAAGGAATACAACACCTTTTTTTTCAAGCAATTCAAGTACTAGGTAAATCTCATCAAGTTCTTCAATCTCTTAGTGGAAGAAGATCTAGAGAGTGTACTTCAAGCCAACAAGATACGGACTTAATACATCAAAAATTTATCATTTTATGTGCTAAGTTGCTTCATGAATGATTTTGTGTGATTGTTCATTATGATATCAAAAATTATTGGGAAAATATCTAGTTTTTATGCATGTTAAGTCTGTTAAATATTTTATGGTCTGGTTTTATGTTGATTAATTTCCAAAACATCCCCTTTGTGATTTAAAGCTTTTATTGTGTTATAATTTGTGACTATTTGATATCCTGTGCTACTAACTGTCCTGAAGCTGATGCTTACATTTATGGCCACTATCTTTGTGTTTTATTGTGTTATAGGTACATCTTAATAATTAATTGAGAACCTAGTGTTCTATGTGTGATGACACATTGATATAGGACACATATATTACATGAGTTGGCATAAACTTGCAACTTATATAATATCTGGTTTACGTAATTTAATGCGTAACACATTTTATTACCTTAAGGCATTTAAATAATTATTTGGATTTTATATGTTTGGCAGGCCTGTTGATTATTTTGATCCAGTTCATTATTTATTTAATCCATTATATCGATCCACTTAAAAAGCCTTCCCGTTTTAATCTTTGTTCTCGGGCCAAAACTTTTTATTAAAGACCGTTAGCAAAATCTTTGGTCGGCCTGCTTATCTTCCATGCCCTAACACCCTAGTAGCCGGACTCCCTATTTCATTCACTTCCGGCTAAGTAATTCCCCCCGACTTTTCCTCCCCCTTCTTTTGCTCTGCAAACTGAAGCGTCCTTCTTGAAACCGAATATTGCATTTACTCCTAATTCATTCCCCGATTTCTGCAATCAATCCTGCAGATCCTTCTCCTCCCCATTCTATCATCCCTTCCTCGTGTTAATCCCTAAATGGTAAGAACTGAACTGCTGCCTTGAGTCCGAACTCAAGCAACCTCGTTTTAAAATCGTCTATGAGGTTTGAGTTTGAAAAATTGCCATCTTTAAGCCGATTCGATGGTTTTCCGTTTCGTTTTGATTACGTGCACATGTGTTATTGATATATATATATATATATATATATATATATATATATATATATATATATATATATATATATATATATATAAATATAATAAAGATATATTTAATATAAGATATTGAGTATTAATGAGATAAATCAATTAAAATGATTTACTTCCTTAATTATTTATTTCAATTGGGAAAATGTTTTCTTAATCCCACTCCACTCCAAGCAGTAAGCTTCTACCTAGGATTTTGGGAGTAGTATGGAAGGGGTGTCAAGCTCTTTTGTATCACAATTGCAAAAGTATTATTTTTATCAGAAAAATAATAGAGAGAGTTTTGGTAGAAAAAGGTAAATACGGCTTAGCATATGAGTCTTTCTAATAGCAATCCTGGCAAGGATTCCGGCAGAGGTTCGCATGGTAAATGGTAGAGGCCGAACACTTGGGCGATTTCGTGCACAAACTACCATCGTAGACAAAGCTCAGATCTATCCTAGATCATATTGGTACGATTCTTGTCTGCTTCTTATTTCTTTATTATACAATTGAAGTCGATCATTGGTCAAATGAAAATCAAATTCCGTTGTGCCAACCCGCTTTATTTCCATACATGGCCGCTTTCTCTTTTTTTTTGCAGATCAACTTGCTCCCATTTCAAACTCATTCAATTGCAGGCAACACTCTCATTGGTACACGTACTTCAATAACTACTGTAAATTCATTTCAATCTCTCAACCACACAAACTTTTGCAAAATTCGGGAGAATATGGTGGTAGGATTTGAAATCCACCTACATATAGCTAGAGCCAGAGGATTTTGATGTCATGGGAGCTCCACAGATGCTTGAGTTTTTAGATTATCATGGTAAATTTCTAGGAATTTCAATAATTTGCCACCCGAATCCAATACCTCGATGTCCTCCAAATTTTGTTTACGTACAAAACAAAATGTTTGGGAATCTTACTCATTGCATTCATTCAAGGCTGTTACATATAGATATTACAACAGACACTTGGCATATCCACATAATGCCGCACATACCACAATATCTAGCTTAGATACTATACTCTTGAAATTACAAAAGAGGTCCCTCAATTATCTATATCACCAATATACTCCAATAACCCCCCTCAAACTAAATGGGGATGATTTTCCACAGTGAGTTTGGCTCTAAAAGGAACAAAGGTAGTAGGAGACAAAGGTTTAGTGAAAATGCCAATTGGTCTGTTCACTAGATGGTATGTATTCCACAATCGATCACTATTCCCGACTTGATCCCTAACAAAATTAACATCAATTTCTATATGCTTGACCCTAACATGATAAACTGGATTTCGATCTAGTGAGTTGGCACAATGTTGTCACAATATATCACAGAGTTGAGATCAGATTAATACCAAGTTCTTGAGGGATGTCAACCATTTTATCTCAGCAACTGCATTTGCAAAGGCTCCTATATTTTGATTCAGTGCTAGATCTGGAAACCACTTGCTGTTTTTTCTTAACTCCATGTAACAAGGGAATCACCAATATACATACAATGGCCTGCAACTAATCTTCTGTCATGTTTGCAACAACCCCAATCAGCATCACTATACCAGTCAAGGATATGGCAGCATCAGTGTAGGCAGTTATATTAAGATGCCACTGGGACTTGAAGTGCAGTGCATAATTCATGGTGCCCTTCAAATATCTCAATACCCTTGTTAGGGCTTGCCAATGAAGATCTTTAGGAGAGTGCATGAATTGTCTTAGAGTGTTGACTGCAAATTACACACATGGCCTTGTAAAAGTAAGGTATTGAAGTGCCCCTATGACACTTCTGTACAATGATGGATTCTTCATAGGTACACCAGTCTCAGGAGTAAAGGACTTGCCAGCAACCATAGGAGTAGGACAAGGTTTCATAGAGTCCAGTCAAAGTTTGTACAACGTTTGTTTAAAATAGTGTTTCTGTGTAATTAAGTAGCAATCCCGACTTATCCCTCCTTACTTCCACACCAAGAAAATGACTCAGCTGTCCAAGATCCTTTAGAGGAAATCTGCTGTTGAGCAGTTTGATGAATTTCTAGATGGCACTAGTGCTATTCCTTATGATGAGAAAATCATCAACATAAACCAGTACATATAAGAGAGTAGTATCTTGTTTCATGATGAATATGGATGTGTCAGATATAGACTAAGTGAAACCCTATTGCAGCAGATGATTCTTCAACTCATCAAACCAGTCCCTAGGTGCTTGTTTAAGGCCACATAGTATAGTGCCTTCTTAAGGTGGCCGACATGAGCCGGGTTGTTGGTATCAACAAAACCCTCAGGCTGAGGCGTGAAGATTGATCATAGAGTCTTCCATTCAAAAAGGCTTTTTTGATGTCAACTTGGCGGATTTCCTAATTCGGTGAAGCTGCTATAGACATGATCACTATAATTGTGCCACCTTAGCCACGTGGCTAAATGTTTTAGTGTAGTCAATTCCTCATTTTGATGAAAGCCTTTAGCCACCGGTCTCGCTTAAACTTCGAACTGCTCCATCTGGTTTAAGTTTTGTTTTAAAAATCCATATGTTGCCAACAAGGTTCTGTGATGGATGTAGAGGCACCAATTCCCATGTGTGATTATCACATAGAGCCTGATATTCTTCTTTCATGGCTTTGTGCCATTTAGGATCAACAATGGCTTTGGAGACAGATTCAGGTTCCACAGTATCATTAGAAAGTTCTTCAGACTAAACATCTTTTTGGGTTTTACTATGCCACTCTTTGCCTTGGTCTGGATATGGTGTTTAGGTGGTGAGAGACAGAGGATCACTAGAGGATGGACTTTCATATTGATGATCACCAGAAGGTGACAAGGTAGTATCATCTTCATGAGGTAGGTGACTCAGGAAAGTGTGGCACAATTGTATTAATAGTGGAGTGAACAAGAGAGTGGACAATAGCATGAGAAGTGTCAGGAGATAGCCCTTTTATTGAGATACCATGCAGATCCTGCATGGTGGAACCTGTAGGCACAACAAAACTAGGAGATACCATGGTCATATCAAGAATATAAGATCCAACAACAGTACTATGAGGGTGTATAGACTTATAGGGAAATTCCAACTCATTAAATTTGACATGTATAGTGGTGTATACTCTACCATTGCTATCTAAACACTTATGTCCTTTGTGTGTGTGATTGAGACCCAAGTATACACATTTTTGAGTATGAAACTGGAATTTTTGTGTGTGATAGGACCTCAAATAGGGATAGTAGGTGCAACCAAAAGTTTTGATTTGGCTAAGATCTGGTTTCTTTTTGTACAGGATTTCAAAGGGTGACTTGTGATTGAGGACTGGTGTGTGAAGGAGATTGATAAGAGACACATCATGGAGAAATCTGTCTACCAAATATTTGATAGGTAACGAGGCATGTGCAAGGAGTGTCAGACCAGTCTCCACTATGTGCCTGTGCTTTCTTTCAGCCCTACCATTCTGTTCATGGGTGTAAGGACATGAATGTCTAAAGTGAACCCTATTTTCTGCAACGGAAACTTTCAAAGGTTCTATATTCTCCCCCCCAATCAGATTGTACAGTTTTGATATGAGTGTTAAATAGGTTTTCAACAAGTTTTTTAAAATGGACAAAGGTGGTTAAGGCATCTGATGTGTGTTTTAAAGGATAGAGCCATGTAAATCTGCTATAGTCATCAATAAAGTGGATGTAGTAGGTTAATCCAGTGTTATACTGAATGGGAGCAGGCCCCCAATTATCAGTGTGGGTTAGTTCCAGAAAAGATGTAGCATGACTTAAAGAGGGGGCAAGGGGAACAACATGTAATTTGCCAAATTGACAAGCATCACAGAAGGAAACAATGCCATTAACATTCAAACCATACTCAGATACAATCTTATTTAGAACCCTTAAACTAGAGTGGCCTAATCTTCTATGCCAGACATAATCATTGGTCTCACTAGAAACAACAGAAGCAATACAAGTACTAGGGTTGGTTTGAAGGGAACTCTTCACTGGGAACATGTCTTCATTGATATGAGGATGAATCTGATACAAGCCATTTTGTAGGATTCCTTCCAAAGCACTCTCCTTGACACTTTGTCCTTCACATAGCATTTAGAAGCATGAAATTCAACAAACACATTGTTATCAGATGTCAATTTGGAAATGCTAATCAAATTTTTAGTAATATATGGAACATGAAGTATATGGTTCAAGTGCACATTTGGTGAGATAAGAGAGTGGCCTGTGTGTGCAATGTGTAATTTGCTACCATTGTCAACAGTAAGAGTTTCTTTACCATCATATTCAGACTTGTTTTGTAGATTTCCTAAGCATGATGTAACATGGTTTGTGGCCCCCAAATCAGCATACCAGCTTGGATCTCCCACCATTTCTTGGGATGCAAGGTAAGCTGCAACCTGCCTATTGCCATTCTGATTAGGATTATTGATCTGTGGATTACTGTTTGTGCTAGCATTCAGAGGCAATGTGGCCAACTTTTAGACATATCTGGCAAGTAGGTCTTGGTCAACTTTTATTAGAAGTCCTGCCATTAGATCTACTGTTGGTCCCAGAAAAGGGTGAAAATATAGTCGGAGGGGGGGTGAATGACTATATTGGTGTTTTAAAAACTTTCCCTATTTAAAAAGCTTTTGGGCAGCGGATAAATCCCTTCTTAAAGATAGTTTCAATGTAGTTCAAGAACACACAAAATATAAATAAACTGCAGTAAGGAAATGCTGTAAAGTAAAATGCAGTAAGTAAATGAACATAAAGATTTATAGTGGTTCAGGGTGGTGTAATCCCTTAATCCACTCTTCTCTTGTGATGATTGGAGGAATTCACTATTGTCTTTCACCAATACAATAGTTATGATTGTCCTTGGCTACACAAGCTTCACAATCTACAGACTATCACTCCCTTGCTACAAAAGCTTCAGTGACTCAGTCTTCCACACTGCTCATTGGGAACAAATCCTTCAGCAGCTATCACTTCAAGGTTGCAATTCCTTCTCAGACAATTTGATTCAATTGCTTCAGTTTCATGTGAATTGGATTCACAGACGCTTGATCAGACTCAGTCCTAGATATAACTTTGATGCTTTGTTTTCTTAGTTTGATCTTCTAGATGTGTCTTTCAAGTTCAGAAAGTGGGCTTGTGAATTTGACAGAGTTTTAGCACTTAGTGTTCTTTGATCTATCTATGTGTATGCGTGTATATTTGTATTTTTGTCAATGCCTTCTATTTATTGCCTTGATTTGAAAATTCGTCTGTTGGCTATTTAATTCTCAGAATCATCCATGATTCTGGCTTGATTTAATCCTCCTTGATTTTGGTGATCCGGATTTTCTTCAAATGTTCATCATAAAATCCGTCCTTGATTGATTCTGCATTAATTGCTTGATCTTCGATTTAATCATGTTGCATATTTTATAAGTATCAGATTTGACTTACTTGGCTGCTCTGATTATTACTTCACCGTTGAGATACTCTTCACTGATATTTTTTAGTCAGCCGGCAGAACTTTCTCTTAGCCGGTTCACTGTTTTTGTTCTATCTTTCCTTCTATAGATTCCTGATGTCCATGTATATTTGTACTTCACTAATACTTGATTTGGGTGAGATCAGTGTAACCATATTAAAATAATAGATTCCATCACTTAGACTTACCCAAGGTCATCACAGACTTCATTGGATGTAAGTTAGTCCGTAGGTCTTCACTTCACTGTGTTGGTTCCTTGATTGTCTTCACTGAGCTGATCCATTATCTTTACTGAGCTGGCCTATCAGTCTATTACAGTGCTTGTATGACTAAACTTATACAACATGTCAGACTTCTAAGTAAAGCCTATACAAACATTACTGCTCATTTAGACTTATTTCAGGCTTGCTATAACAGCTAGTATGACTATCATCAAAACAATAAAATGTTCCTAACAATTTCCCCTTTTTTAATAATGCCAAAACCCTCATAAGCCTGAATATAAAGTCAAACACTTAATTATAAAAAGTAGAAAAAAAAAACTTAACAATTTTATGCATCCATAAAGGGCATAAAGATTCAAAAGTAGAAACATATTACAGTTTACTTTCTAAGGCCTAGTTCTTCCAGGCTTACCACTACCTTCCCCATTTTTGGTACATCATGTCGCTCTTCCAAAATTTTGTTTATGGCCTCAGACATTGTCCTGATTGTGTCAAGCTGCTTGATGGCATGATCCAGGTTGCTGTCAAGAGTCTGAATTTGTTGAAAGTGAGTTTTCAGTATGTCAACCATGGGGTTAAGCCTGCCATCAACTGCACTTGCTAGATGCTCCAGATTTGTATGGACATGCTGTGTGATCAGTGAATTCAGTTGACTTATCAGATCCCCTTGCTTTTCTATCAAGGCATCTTGGCCCTCAATGTGTTTGAGCAGAGCCTAAATCTTTTGCTCCATGGAAGTATAACCACTCCTCCATGTTGTTTGGAGATTTTCTCTACTGAGAGTTTTCTTCTCCATGTCCACAATCATAGGATTAATATCCATATGAAAGGATCTGTCTGGATGGTCAGTGGTAGGTTGTGCCTGTTCTGGTGCAGTTGCCTCATCAGAATCTTTTTCAGCTTGCTCTTCTTCAATCTCCATTTCAGATAGAGATTGTTGGGGTAGCTTGATTCTCCAAGTCCTGGTTGGGACTTTGATTTATCTTCATCTGCTGTAGCTTCAGCTTCCTCAGATGTCATTCCCTCTTGATTTGTGCTGGGGGTCCTTGTTGAGCCTGTTGGTGTTGCTCTCTCAGCTGATCCACTCAGCTGATTTTTACCATCAGTCTTACTTCTTTGGATAACATCCTGGAGTGTCAAATCATCATCAAAATCTTCTTTTTCCTCATGATCTTCAGTGTGATGATCATCCTCTTCCTCTGCCTCTTCTTCTTCTTCTTCTGTTAGATGAACCTCTTCATCATCCTCTTCCTATTCTTCATCGATTGATGATAATCTTCTTCCTCCTGATCTCCTTCATCCTCACTTATCACCAAAGGTCCGACTCAATGCTTGGCAAGATCGTGAGTTGAGCATCTTTAGTTTGAGATCTGGTTCTTCTTATGATCCCGTAATCTGCTCTCAGTTGCTTTCATTTATGCCCCATTCTTGTCTCAGAACTTCCTTGATTCATTGACATAAGTGAACATCAAGTGAATGGGTTTCACTTTCATACAGTCCAGCAAGTGTTGAAGTGGGATTCAAAAGGATTTTTTGACCCAGAAAGCACATTTCTTTTGTTCCCCTTTCTTCACTGCTAATTTCCCATCATCTAGTTCTCCTTTAATCTGCTTTTTGAGTCTGTTGAATATGAAGGCACCCCAGTTGAAATTCTTTCCTTTATAAATGATGGCCATCAGTTTTGCTCGTACTTCCGTCATTCCATGCATCGATCCCGGTTTGCCCTCTATATTCTTGATGATAAGATGAGCAAATTCTACAAACGGATTTTTGAGTTCGGATCTGTTGCAGTTGAGCCTTTTGTTCTCAGATGTAGCATTCTGTCCAATTTCCAGGCAAAATGCATCAATGTCGATTTCCATGTCCTGTGTTTGTGCTGGTCCGGTGTTGGAGAGTTTGAGGTAATGACTAAGGAGTCCTGGTGTGATGACCAAGTCTCTCCCGTTCACGGTTGTGGTGATAGATTCCGCGTGCCTTTCTTCTTTCAGAATGGTTTTGCGTTGCACGAGAATGAGATCGATTCTCATAGAATACTCATTTGATTGATGGATTGATGAAGGTCATCAACCCCAAGTTTGTGCACCCATCTGCTAGTCTTCATGCCTATGGATCATTGCCGTAGAAAGTGAGGTAATGTTCAGGTCTAAAGAATGACCCGGTGACAATTGATTTCTCATAAAGTTTTCCATACTTTATGGTTGAGGAAGATGAGGCCATTAGTGAGATTTTGAGAGAGAAAGATTTGAAATTTCTTGAGGAAATAGGGTTTTAAAATTTCAAAGATAGCGTAGAAATTTCATGGAAAAACCGAAGTGTTGTTTATATAGTGGAGATTTGAGTGTGTGAACACGTTTGTAAATGAGAATATTTTTGTGGAGTAATGACATGATTTGGTGCATATAAATCACGGTTAACAAGGGTAATGGTAGAGATGATTGAGACAAGTAATGATAAAGCCCGGGAATCGAGGCTTTGCCGTCATTCCCTCTTGTCAAAAATAATCTCCATAAATTAATCCTTGTGTCTGGTTAAAAATCCACGTGTGTAATCTTCATAAAGTAATGATCCATAAATATCTGATTTTCCACATGTATAAAAAATGATTCATTTCACACTTCACTTTGTTGTTTTCTTCATTGCATCTAGCGGTTGAGTGACTTGGCTGATCACTAGGCCAGTGTAGTAGCCTATTTACTGAGCTGCTATACAAAACAACTGTTCCTAACAACTAGTGAAGTGGACTTCGCTGGTACCAGTGCCTTACCTGCCAAGTGAGGGCATCCAAAATGGCAAAGGTTCAGTCAGCGGGTGAAGTCACTTCACTGATTACTCCAGTTAGCTGCTCCTTGTAACTTAATCAATTTCAATCATTCCCAACTCAGTTCTTAACTTTCAAAATCTTTCATGATTGAGTGGTTTTGTGAATATGTCAGCCAATTGATCTTCTGTAGATATGCACCTCAAGATTACATTTCATTTTTCAACATGATCTCTGATGAAATGATGTCTCACATCAATATGCTTTGTTCTTGAGTGAAGTACTGAATTCTCTGTAATTGATATTGCACTTGTGTTATCACACATGATAGGAATTGTCTTTTCTTCTACTTCATACTCCATAGTCTCTTAGCTGTTGTCTGATCCAAAGTACTTGTGCACAACAGCTACCTGCTGCTATATATTCTGCTTCAGCTTTTGAAGTAGATATGAAATTCTGCTTTTTGCTAAACCATGATACTAGTCTGTTATCTAGTATCTGACAAGTTCCTGAGGTGCTCTTTCTATCCACTTTACATCCAGCATAGTCTGAATCTAAATAAGATATCAATTTGAATCCACCATCTTTTTGATACTAAATTCCAACATTTATTGTCTGTTTTAGATATTTGATGATTCTCTTTGCTGCTAGTAAGTGAGATTCTTTTGGTTGTGATTGAAACCTTGCACACACTCCTATCATGAATGCAATATCAGTCTCGCTTGCGATTAAGTAAAGTAGTGAACCAATAATTCCTCTATAAAGATTTTGGTCCACATCCTTCCCATTTTCATCTTTTCCAAGAACAATCCTGGTACACATTGGTGTCTCTGATGTGCCACTTGTGTCCATTCCATATTTGTGTATCAAGTCCTTTTGTGTATTTGGCTTGATTGATATGCCATCTTTCATCTACTTCACTTGTAGTCCAATGAAGTAGTTGAGTTCTCCCATCAAGCTCATCTGAAATTTGCTATTCATTAGGTTTGCAAAATTTTCACATAGCTTTTCATCTTCTGATCCAAAAATGATGTCATCCACATGGATTTGGACAAGTAGAGTGGTTGAACCACCTTGTAGCTTTAAAAGAGTCTTGTTGTCAATGGTTCCTTTGATGAATCCATAGTTTATGAGGAATTGTGAAAGAGTCTCATACAGGCTCTAGCTGTCTGTTTGAGTCCATATAGTGCCTTCTTGAGCTTGTACACTTTGTCTTCTTTTCCCTTGAGTTGAAACCCATGGGGTTGCTCTACATACACTTCCTCTTCTAATCCATTTAGAAATGCACTTTTGACATCCATCTGATAGACTTTGAAGTCTTTGTGAACTGTAAATGCTAGGAACAGTCTTATTGCTTCCAATCTTGCTACTGGTGTGAATATCTCATCATAGTCTATGCCTTCTGCTAGTGAATATCCCTTTGCTACCAGTCTTGCCTTGTTTCTGACAATTGCTCCTTGTTCATCCATCTTATTTCTGAAAACCTATTTGGTTTAAATGATGTTTGCATTGTCTGGTTTATCAACAAGTTCCCAGACTTCATTTCTTTCAAATTCATATAGCTCATCTTGCATAGCTGTGATCCAATCAACATCTTGGATTGCATCATCTATTGTCTTTGGTTCAACCTGTGACAGAAAACAAGTTAATTAACATGTTTTTTAGTTGTCTTCTAGTTCTTACACCTGTTGTACATCTCCAATGACTTGCTCAGCTGGATGGTCTTTGAGCCAGTTGATGTCAGGTGCCAACTGTGTTGGTGAATCCTCTTCTACTGATGTATTTCTGGTGCTTCATCTTCTTGATCATCAGTTGCATCTTCTACTAGTGCAGCTAGTATTTCTGCTTCCACATAAGCTGGTCTAGAATCTTGTTTTGCTGTCTCTGTTTCCTCTAGGGTGATTAGGTCTTCACAGCAGGTATTAGGTTCATCAAATACAACATGTGTTGGTTCTTCAATCACCAAGGTCCTTTTGTTTAGTACACTAAAGGTTTTTCTTGTAACTAAATATCCCATGAAGATTGCTTTATCAGTTTTTTCATCAAAAGTATGCAGCTGGTTCCTGTTTAAGACAAAACATTTAGCTCCAAACATATGTAAGTGAGAAATTTTAGGCTTTCTTCCTTTCCAAACTTCATAAGGTGTTTTGCCATGAAACTTGTTGATGCATGATCTGTTTTGTGTATAACAAGTCATGTTTCTTGATTCAAATTTCAAAATCTTTTAAGTAGTCCTGCTTCTGCTATCATAATTCTAACAGCTTCTTTGAGAGTTCTATTTCTTCTTTCTGCAACTCCATTTTGCTGTGGTATTCCTGCTGCTAAAAGTTGATGTAGTACACCATTTTCTTCACAGTAGGTTCTGATCACTTCAATGAGGAATTCTGTGCCTCTATCTGATCTTATCTTGATAATCTTCAATTCCTTTTCATTCTGAATTCTTCTCAAAAGGTCTGCTAGTTTCTTGAGTGTTTCTCTTTTGTTGTTCAAGAAAATAGTCCAAGTGAATTTGGAAAAGTCATCAACCATCCCTAGAGTCTACTTTTTTCCACTTACACTCACTGGTGTGACTGGTCTAAATAGATCCAAATGCAGAAGTTGTAGAATTCTTGTAGTTTATTGGTGTGGATTTGACTTGAATGAGTTTTTGATTTGTTTCCCATTCTGGCATGCATCATATAGACTTTATTTCTTGAAGGTGATCTCAGATAGGCCTTACACAAGTTTGTTTTTTGCTAGCTTGTTGATTGTCTTGAAATTCAGATGAGTCGACCTTCATGCCAAATTCAATAGGTGATTATTTGTTCTTGACAAGAAGACATGTTTCTGCTTTTGCTGTCTACCAGTCTACCAGTCTACCACATACATGTTGTCTTCTCTTTTTCCTTCAAGTACAACCATGTTGGTTTGTTTGTGAATCACCTTGTAGCCTTCTTTGTTGAAGTGCACATTGTAGCCTTTGTCACATAATTGACTGATGCTTAGAAGATAGAAATTCAATCTTTTGACATATGCCACATTCTGAATCTTCAGATTGCTCTTTAACATGGTGCCTTCCCCCTTAATCTTTCTGGGGTTTTCTTTGCTTCCAAAGGTAACTTTGGGTCCATCAAAAGCTTTGAATTCAGTCAGCCATCCCTTCTTTCATGTCGTATGTTTGGAACATCCATTGTCTATATACCAGACTGTTGAATATGTGTCTTAAACCCAATCGGGTTGGACCGGATCCGAGGGTTGGGTCATTTACATTCTATTTAAGTTCATGTAATAACTTTATTATGATTAATAAAAGTACTTTTGTTATTATATACTTTGTTTATTTATTAGACCAATTTGTGATATTGTGTATATGATAACGCCCTTAGTATTAAACTGTGATAGAGAAACCATGATAGTGATTATGGTTGATGAGATCTCTTATCACTTTAACAAGTTTGATGCTTAAATGTCTCAAGGCTGATGTACTTATTGGTCCCTTGAAAAGGCTTTGGTTAAGTTTAGAGGGGGGGAGTGAGAATAAACTTAACACTTAAAACTTTTGGAGTTAACAAACTCAACAAGGCCAGTGCCTTACATTTGCTCGAGTCTCGCCGATTTGCTCGATAGTTTGGTCGATCGTTGATATTACTGGATTTGTTGCAGCGGAATATATTCAAATTAAGCCTTGTTACTTGTTGTTTAAAAGATGATACTAAGTATTGGATACTCAGTAGTGTAAGTGTGTGTAGTTCAGTTGCTAGTTTCAGTAGGTTGATGTAATAAGTATACTAAGTGCAGGAATTAAATGCAGAAAGTAAGTAGGAAAATTTTATAGTGGTTCTAGGTGGTGTTATCCTGTCAGTCCACTATTCTCCTATGATGTTGGAGGTAATTAACTAGAGATCTTTGAGATTGCAGTTACAAATATCCCTAAGTTGTCTGTCCTTCACCAATAACTATGGCTTCACAAACTGAACACTTGAAACAGGTGGGATTGCTGCTCCAAAGTATTCCACTGGTCCTTGAAGGGTAGGATTGCCTCTTCACCAGCTCCACCACAAACAACAGTCCTTGACACCTAAAAGATGCTTCACTGTCTTCAGCAGGTTTCTTGTAAAAGAAAGTTTGAATCAAGTAAGTGATTCAGCTTTCAGCAGCTTGATCAGGATGAAATGATCAGCAGCTTGATGTAACTTGATAGCAGGTTACACTTGAAGAATATACTGGATCAGTAGCTTTAAGCTCAGTAATGTCAGCAAGGTGAATTTCTTGATAATAAACTTGATAGCTTAAGATTGATTGTTGTTTTTCATCAATCTTCATCACTTGTATCTGAATCAGAAGCCCTCTATTTATAGTAGAGAATCCTGTGACTTATGTTTGAAATTCAAACATAGCCGTTTCATATTTGTCCCCATCTTGATTTGTTTTTTCTGACTGTTCATAGTACTGACACGGTCAGTCTTCTTTTTGTCAGTTTTCAGACTGTCTCCCTTTGACTTGTGTCCATTGGATAAAGCTCTGAATCTTTCCAACGTCCCTTTAATATTGACCATTAATTTTTTGACAAAATCAAGACTTGTTATTTGTCCTTATCCTTGTAATCTTCCAATGTAACCTTTGATTAAATCGAAATATATATTCAGCAGGCTCCTGTGTATGTAAGTCTCACAAATGCTTGTCGATCGATTTTAAAAGTTTGCCGTGTTTATGAAACACTTCATCTAACTGTCTTTTATCTAACTTTTAAATGTGAAGTTAGATTACACCATTTTAAACATAACTAAGTTCCAATCACCACTTAACTTATGGAACTTAGACCTTGTACACAAGTTATATGTAATCAGTTTAGGTCATCACAGACTTCCCTAAATTGTGATTCCATATCCTTGACTTTAAATACTAAGTTTGATCCCTTAGCCTTCAATAACTGAGTTTAACCCCCCAGCCTTCAGTCTTTAGCAGGTCCCTAACTAGTCTACTGACCTAGTTACCTTCTCGACTTTAGACAGTCTCACGATGAAAGTCAGCTGACCTTTTACACTGATTGTTTGATCAAACCTATACAAAGATCAAACTCTAATAAGCCTATACATTTAATCTAGACATCTTTTTGCCTTTGCTCTATAACAGCTAGTTTGGCACTCATCACTAAAACTTAAAATATGTCCAACAGTACTGTTGAATAGGGCTTTGACAATGAGAACAGACTAGCACGTATTAGATGTATTCTGTCTTCAAGGGTAGGGATAGATCTCGACTATCGAAGTGTAGTGACACTTGGACTGTACTGTTAGATGTAGTGCCCGAAAGACAATTTACGTAATTGTTTTTTATGACAGATTTTATTATTCATCTTATTATTTGCTATGTGCTTATAAAGTATACACTACTGCAAACCCTAATGGCTCGTTTGGATTGATGGAATGTAATGGAATGGAATGAATCTGTTGGAATGGAATGCAATGGAATGAAATGATATCATTCCATTACTGCGTTTGGTAGACAGTGGAATGGATTCAAATCTCATTGCATGATTTATTTTTTCATTCCATTCCGGCCATTCCATTGGATTTTGGATGGAATGAAAATTATCTATTTTCATTCCGTTGGAATGAAAAAATATTTCATTCTTCCGTTGCCAAACACGCCAAATTGATGGAATGGAATGAAAAAAGCATTCCATTCCATTCCATTACCGCAATCCAAACATGCCATAAGTATATCAGTATCTAACCACTTAACTCAGTGTATGGCATGCACGTGAGGATTGAGTTAGTGGTGATATACTTGAACTGTTAGTCCGTGGTGAACTTGATCAGAGTTTAAGGTCTCATGATTAAAACACCAATAATGCGCCCAGAACACCTTAGGGTGTGATAGTCTTATCCGGACTGTCGGTAGAAGGTACCTAAGTGGGGCATTTATATATGATGGCATTCATATAGATTTGGACCGATTTAATCAGTTTTCTTGATATAATTCCGTAATCGGAAATCTTCTTAAATCATTAGATGATCATATATGGATTGACCTTAATCTGAGGTGATCACGGGGATGCTTTGCTTGTCTCGAGGTAGTGTTTGATGTGTTGAATTCTGAGATCACTTTGATATGTGATCCATGTCACTTCTCGTTGGCACTATTCCCCATGAGTGAGTAGTTCTGCTTTTCACGGACATGGAATCCATTCATTCATTCTGTGGGAAGTAGAGACAGTCCCTTATTTGTTAGCCCTAAGAAAATGATCGATGGGCACAGCTCATATTAGACTAATTAGCTACTAGTCGAGATATGTGAACTAATTGATCACTGGGGTTAATGGTAAATAAGGATAAGATATTATGAGTCGGGTTCACGGAGACTTCCCACTCAGAATGAACAGTCTATGGAGGGTTAGTCCGTATGTAGTGATTATATCAGTGGACGCTTATTTGCTCATAGGGTTGAGTGTAAGTATATATCTATAATTAGTAGAGTTCAGTTCCGGGTTTATGGTGGCGTAATCCCGAAATTAATAATTTAAGTATGAATATTACATTCGATGAATATTTTACTTAATTATTGGAGCTACTTGTTATAGTCTATGGTCCCAATGTAGCTCACTGTAATTCGGGTATTTTTCTTGTTATTGGGCCTCATTGATAATTAATTGGTTTGGGCCAATTAATTGATATCTGAAATATTATTTAGTTGGGCTAAAATAATATAATACACACAAAAGACATTTTCCGTGGAGTCTAAAACCCTAGGTGTGGCACCTCCCATGTCATAAAGTGCAAGAATTGATTTTCATGTGTGATTAATAATTTACTAGTTAAATAATTAATTAATAAAAGATAATTGATTTGTAATTGATTGATTGATTGATCACAATCTTTTATAAATGGAATTATCTTTTATTGTGATTTCTTTTTAATTATTTATATAATTAATTAGAAACTTGGAAGCCAAGGATTTACTCTCCTATATAAAGAGAGTACTTCCAAGACATATGTGAAGTTTTTTTTCGACATACACACACAAAAATAGGGAGAAAAACTTTTTTCTTGTCTTGGGTTTCTGGTTGAAGAAATACTTGTAGTTTTTCATGGAAGCATATCAATGAGGTTCTAGTACCAAGAATTGGTGTCCACCAACCACCGTTTGGAGAACACATTGGAAGATCTTGGCTTCTCTTCCTGCTATTGGAAAGACATACTAAACCCCCTTGTAGGAATTTAGATCCTTTATTTATGTATTGTAATTTGTAAATCGTGATCCATCCGCTGCGCAAAGAAACAACATCCTTCATGTGGTAGCAGAGCGAGGTTCCACGATTTATGAATTATATTCATAGACAAACGATTTAAAAGGAGTGGAATTGCATGTAGAAATTTTTGTATTTCATGCGTGTATAATTTTTGGTGTGATTGGTTGTTGTGGTTGAAGAGATGGATTGGGGTTGGCACTTGTTTACCGTTAGATCTATTGTAGTTTTTTCGATTAGTATCGATTAAGCATAGAAATTGTAATTTAAATTTTATGCAATTTTTATTTCCGCAAAGTTTGTAAATTTTATGTAATCGATCCGGGTTCAAGACATGAAGATCTTGTAGATGAAGATGATGAATCCCAAGAATATTGGGAGAGAAGGGGTCCGCGGTGATCTTTTTTTTGGTAGGGTCAGATTTTTTTAATAAAAAACGGCTGAATTTTTTTTTATTTTATTTTATTTTTTCGGCAGTTATATATATGTTTATATATTAAAAAAAAAAAATTGGATCGGCCCCTTCTCTCCTTCGAAGCTCGTGGCTCGTGGTTCGTGTAAAGAACGATTCAAGATGCGGATGAAGATTTGAAGATTGAAATTTAATTTATTTTATTCCTAGAAAATAGGTTAGATCTTGAAGCTGCCAGTTCATCAATCTTGATGTTTATTTTCCGCACTAGTATGCATGCTTAGGATATATGTGTAGAACCGGAAAATTGCCATGACATGCATCATATCATGAATTCCACTCCATATGCATATACATGTAGAAATTAATTCGAGGAATTAGTTAGGCATGTATACAACACACGATTAGTTTTAATTAATTGTATGATATTAATAAGAAACTAATTAGGGAAACCCAGGATTCCGGATTTTGTCAATCGTCATGGTTAGGTGATGGATTCTTGGTGAATCCCACCTTGCGAAAGCATAGGGAGTAAAATCCCGAAACCTCGACGAGATTGCGTTTTTGTCCGTAGTGTCTACGTGAAAGTTTGATGTTAAGGGATTGAACAATTATGGGTGAATATGGTTCGAAAATGGTCAAACCATGGTTGGTGGTCAACTGAGTCATGGCTCGATCGACTTAACCCTCCACTGTGGTGTTTGCACGGGGTCTGGCAAGGCTGAGCTATCCGACGAGCAACTACGGCTCAACGGAGCTCCCCTAGCACTGATCCGTCCGATGGCCACATATGTTCCAACGAATAGGTCGGGTGGGCTAGCCCACATAACCGACACCATTCGGGCCCATGATTTATTGTTCCTTAAAGATACATCAAGTCCAAAAATGAAATCAATAAACCCACCACTTTTTTTTTCAAAATATTGAGTGGGAGCGGGAAGCGACGACCGACCCACGGCCTCTACTTGTTGACACAAGCAATGTGAGAGAATGGTGACGCCTCGTGCCGGCTTGGGACCGGCCTCCCTAAGGAAGGCCTTCACAGCTATCAAAATTCAAGGCTTGGTCTTCGAAAGGATAGGATTTTGGGAACTCGTTGGGTCACTGACCGACCCTAAGGCGGCATACTCGCGGTCTACCTAAAAATCTGAAATAGTAAGTCACACTCATTATGGGTATTTTTGGTAATACCTTGGCTGAAAAAGAAATGTAATCGGGGATTAAAAATTGGATGTTCGATTCCATTTTAATCATCGAGAGAGAAAGATCTCAATTTAGTCGTCACCTCTTTGACCTACCCTAAGGCGGCACTGAGGTGTGAGACTAGATCCTTGGAACGGTAGGATAGACTATATACTTAGTTTATAGTTCCCAAAATTTATTAGTAGTGTATAATTTGAATTTAATTTCTGTCATTTATTTACAGCATCATGTCGTCACAAATTTCTTTACTGTTGAATGATAAGTTGACCGGAACCAATTTCGCTAAGTGGAAAAGTAAGTTAAACGTTGTGCTCGTCTTCAAAAATGTTCAACATGTTCTAACCTCGAACATTCCAGCACTTACCTCCAAGTCCTCAAAAGCCGACAAAGAAAATCGCGCGTGGGTGAGTCGATAACAAGCGCGCGGGGCATCATGCTAGCCTCGATGTCGGAAATCATTAGGACCAAATGTGAAGGTTTTGCAACTACTAGAAATCATGCAGAGCCTTGCCTCCATGTTTGGCGCACCTTCTGATCAAGCCCGACACGAAGCTGTAAGGATGACTGTTAACGCGAAGATGAGGAATGGTCAGTTGGTGACGGGTCATGTGATGAACATGATCAATTACTTTACTGATGCCGAGACTCACGGTTCTAAGTTTGATGAAGTGACTCAAGTGAGCATGATTCTCGAATCACTCTCACCTGATTTCCTCCAGTTCCAGACCAATTATGTCATGAACATGCTTAAGTTTGACTTGACACGATTGATAAACGAGCTGTAAGTGTTCGAGGGTGTCTACTCTAATAGTAGAACCCAAGAAGGGGAAAATAAGGCCGAAGCCAATATGGCTGAGGCCAAATCGTCAACCTTTGGAACAAAGGGAAATTCGAAGGTCAAACCTGTAAAAGAACAGAAATCGAAGCCCATGAAGAAGAAAGGGAAAAAGGAAACTCCTTCCAAACCTAAGGGTAAGTGCTTTCACTATGGAGAAGTAGGGCATTGGCGCAAGTATTGCCCGAAATATCTCAAAGAGGTGAAGGAAGGAAAGGGCCAGGCAAACAAGGGGCAGGATAAGACAGGTAATTTACTTGTCTTGGAATCCTACAGTGTAGCTAAAGATGTATCAACTTGATCTTTGGATTCGAGCTACTAACCATGTTTGTTCTTCTTTGCATCCTTAGTTCGTATGAGGAGCTAGAGGACGGGGCTCGTGAGATGAGAGTTAGCAACGGGCGATAGTTTCATTGGCGAAGGGAGTAGTTCGTTTAATGTATGGAAATAAATTCCATAAATTGGACCATGTCTTTTATATTCCGCATTTTAGAAGAAATTTAATTTCTATGTCTGTTTTGCAAGAACAATTGTATTCTTTATCTATTGAGTATAATAAGATTGTAATTTCCAGAAATGGACGTAACTTATGTTCTGCAATGTTAGAAAATGGACTGTATATCATTAAACCAACCGATACTCCAACGCTTAATCTGAAAATGTTTAAAGTAGCACATCAAAGTTCTCGCTAAAAAGCGAAAAGTTTCTCACGAAGATAAAACATATCTTTGGCACCTTAGGCTAGGTCATATTTCCTTGGAAAGAATCAAAAGACTGACCAAAGACGGTCCCTTAAGTGAGTTATCTGTTGACTCACTGCCAGTCTGCGAATCTTTCCTGGAGGGAAAAATGACTAAACGTCCCTTCACGTCAAAGGGTAATAGGGCCAAAGAACCTCTAGAATTGGTACATTCGGATCTGTGTGGTCCGATGAATGTACAAAGCAGAGCGGTTCGAGTATTTTGTGACTTTCATTGACGACTACTCGAGATTCGGATATGTTTATCTACCGCACAGAAATCCGAAAATTTTGGTAAGTTTAAGGAATTCCAGCGTGAAGCCGAAAGCGCGCTCTAGGCAAGTCTTTGAAATACCTTCGCTCTGATCGCGGAGGTGAGTACTTTGATATTGAATTCACTGACTATCTTTTGGAACAAGGGATCTGTTCCAACATTCCGCGCCTAGAATGCCTCAACAAAATGGAGTTGCTGAGCGGAGAAATAGGACATTGATAGACATGGTCAGATGAATGATGAGCTACGCACACCGCTGGTTTCCTTTCGGGACATGCCACAGAAACAATGGTCCGCATTCTAAATATGGTGCCGTCAAAGTGCATCGAAAACCCCCTTGAGTTATGGAGTGAGAGTAAACCTAGTTTGCGTCACTACCGTATTTGGGGGTGTCTAGCACATGTGCTGAAGGACGAAAACTAGAAAATTGCAAGCACGTACGAAAGTATGTCTGTTTGTAGGGTATGCAAAAGGGACATGATGAGGTTTCTTCTATGATCCGGAAGATCAGAAGGTAATAGTTTCGACTAATGCCACTTTTCTCGAGGATCAGTACATGAAGGACTTCAAGCTTCAGAGTAAAGTTGTATTCGAGGAGTTACTTTCTGATGAGGTCAGACCACGGGTGACACCTAGTGTCACGGATAACAACACTACTGATACACCTGACGACCCTGACAGTCCTAGACCACTCAGACATACTGCCGGAGTGTCTCGGGCACCAGTGCGGTACTGTATGCAACCAGAGGCGAATATCGCCGTCTCTGATGGAGTGGAGGATGATCCAGTGTCCTATCGCAGGGATACAGATAATTCTAATAAGGACATATGGGTCGATGCGATTAATCAGGAGATGGAGTCTATATACTCTAACTCAGTCTGGAAACTTGTAGATTGCCCTGAGGGTGTCAAACTCATAGGCAGTAAATGGATCTACAAGAGAAAGCGAGGAGTGGATGGAAAGGTTGAAACCTTCAAAGCTCGGCTAGTGGCCAAAGGCTACACACAGAGAGAGGGAATAAACTACGAATAGACCTTCTCCCCTGTGGCCATGCCGAAGTCCATTCGGATCCTCCTTTCGATTGCTGCATGTCTAGATTATAAGATCTGGCAGATGGATGTTAAGACAGCCTTCCTTAATGGCTATCTTGATGAGGAAATATATATGCAGCAACCAGAAGGATTCATCGAGAAAGGCCAAGAGCACAAAGTGTGCAAGTTGCTCAAGTCCATTTATGGGTTGAAGCAAGCTTCTCGGTCATGGAATCATAGATTTGATGAAACCATCAAGTCATATGGTTTCGAATAAAACTTTGATGAGCCATGTGTATACAAGAAGATCGTCAAAGATCAGGTGGCATTCTTAGTGTTGTATGTTGACGACATTCTGCTAATTGGACCCAATAAGGGGATGTTGTCAGATGTGAGGAATTGGTTAGCCACGCAGTTCCAAATGAAAGATTTGGGAGATGCGAGTTATGTTTTAGGGATCCAAGTTATATAGGATCGGAAGAACAGGATGTTGGCTCTATCCTAGGCAAATTACATAGATAAGATGTTGTTGCGTTATAGCATGATGAATGCAAAGTAGGGTTTCCTACCAACCCGTCACGGCATTCAACTCGCTAAGAAACAATGTCCTCAGACACCTGAGGAAATAGAGAGTATGGGACAAGTACCATATGCTTGAGCTGTTGGTAGTCTGTTGTATGTACGCTATGATGTGTACTAGACCAGACATCTGCTACGGCGTGGGCTTGGTCACCCGTTTTGATCAAATCCAGCTTGGAGCACTTGGGCGGCGAGTGAAGAATCTCCTCAAGTATTTTAAGAGAACGAGGAATTATATGCTTGTATATTCGGGTGCGAACCTGGATATAGCAGGGTACACTGATTCTGACTTCCAGTCAGATAAGGATGATCGTAAATCGACATCAGGCTCAGTGTTTACTCTGGGAGGCGGAGCGATGAGTCCGGAGGAGCGTCAAGCGATCCAAAGACACGGTGACTTCGACTATGGAAGCCAAATACATAGTGGCCTCTGAGGCATCTAAGGAAGCGGTATGGCTCAAGAAGTTCCTGGGAGATTTAGGAGTAATCCCAAATCCAGAACAACCGATACGTCTCTACTGTGACAAGAATGGGGCCGTGTCGAATTCCAGAGAACCCCGGAGTCACCAGAAGTCAAAGCATAGAGAGGAAATACCATCTGATCAGAGAGATTGCTCAACGAGAAGACATTTCCGTCACGAAAATCCCCTCAGCCAACAACCTTGCTGATCCGTTCACAAAGACGCTTTCCATAAAAGTCTTTTCGAGGCACTTGGAAAACATAGGTATTAGGGACATGAGTCATTTGCTTTAGAGCAAGTGGGAGATGTAGTTCTTGCTGTAATAAAGATAGGGTGTGCTCTAAAATAATTATTACTTATCATTCGTGCAAGTGGGAGATTATTAGATGTAGTGCCCGAAAGACAATTTATGTAATTTTTTTTATGACAGATTTTATTATTCATCTTATTATTTGCTATGTGCTTATAAAGTATACACTACTGCAAACCCTAAGTATATTAGTATGTAACTACTTAACTCAGTGTATGGCATGCACGCGAGGATTGAGTTAGTGGTGATATACTTGAACTGTTAGTCCGTGGTGAACTTGATCAGAGTTTAGGGTCTCATGATTAAAACACCAATAATGCGCCCAGAACACCTTAGGGTGTGATAGTCTTATCCGGACTGTCGGTAGAAGGTACCTAAGTGGGGCATTTATATATGATGGCATTCATATAGGACTGGACCGATTTAATCTGTATTTCTTGATATAATCCGTAATCAGGAAATCTTATCAAATCATTAGATGATCATATATGGATTGACCTTAATCTTTAGGTGATCACAGGATGATGCTTGTCTCGGGGTAGTGTTTGATGTGGATCACTTTGATATGTGATCCAAGGCACTTCTCGTTGGCACTATTCCCTGATGAGTGAGTAGTTCTATTTTTCACAGACATGAAATCCATTCCTTCCTACGGGAAGTAGAGAGATAGTCCCCTTATTTGTTAGCCCTAAGAAAATGATCCCAGTTCATATTAGACTAATTAGCTACTAGTCAGATATGTGAACTAATTGATCACTAGGGGGTTAATGGTAAATAATGATAAGATATTACAGTCGGGTTCACGGAGACTTCCCACCGAATGGACGATCTATAGAGGGTTAGTCCGTATGTAGTGATTATATCAATGGACGCTTATTTACTCATAGGGTTGAGTGTAAGTATATATCTATAATTGGTAGAGTTCAGTTCCGGGTTTATGGTGGTGTAATCCCGAAATTAATAATTTAAGTATGAATATTCTTTTCGATGAATATTTTACTTAATTATTAGAGCTACTGGTTATAGGTCCATGGTCCCCAATGTGGCTCCTGTAATTCGGGTATTTTTCTTGTTATTGGGCCTCAGTGATAATTAATTGGTTGGGCCAATTAATTGATATGCGAAATATTATTTAGTTGGGCTAAATAATATAATACACAGAAAAGACATTTTCTCTGGGCCTAAAAACCTAGGTGTGGCACCTCCCATGTCATAAAGTGCAAGAATTGATATTCTTGTGTGATTAATTATTTACTAGTTAAATAATTAATTAATAAAAGATAATTGATTTATAATTGATTGATTGATTAATCTCGATCACAATCTTTTATAAATGGAATTATCTTTTATTGTGATTTCTTTTTATTTATTTATTTAATTAATTAGAAACTTGGAGGCCAAAGATTTACTCTCCTATATAAAGAGAGTTCTTCCAAGACATATGAGAAGAATTTTTTTCGACATACACACACAAAAATAGAGAGAAAAACTTGTTTATTGTCTTGGGTTTCTGGTTGAAGAAAAACTTGTAGTTTTTTCTTGGAAGCATATCAAGGAGGTTCTAGTACCAAGAATTTGTGTCCACCAACCACCGTTTGGAGAACACATTGGAAGATTTTGGCTTCTCTTCCTGCTATTGGTAAGACATACTAAACCCCCTTGTAGGAATTTAGATCCTTTATTTATGTATTGTAATTTGTAAATCGTGATCCATACGCTGCACAAAGAAACAACATCCTCCTTGTACGTGGACATGTATTAGAGAATGCATATGTTAGGATCGACCCCACTTACACTTCGTTAATTGTCGCATTATGTGACGGTGGTGTCATTATCCTTAGGACCGGAGTCTGCATGGGATCACGGTGTGGATTTTCGTGCTTTGACACTATTGAGGTTTCCCTTAACCATGGGGCGATCATGCGGTTGCGATCGGGTATGATATTGAAGCATGCGGAGTATACATGTTAGGTCGTCTGGGAATCGTGTATCCTATGAGCATGAGTGAATATCCGAAAGGGCATTCCCATAAGGAATGTCTAGTTCTCGTGAATCTTTGCAAAGTGGGAGTAAATAAGTTATTCCGAGAGAGCTTGATAACCAGGTTATGGGATACGATCAAGGTACGATCGTATGGATATTACTACAGCGATAGGATTCTATTTACACGCTAACCGAGCAAATGAAAGGTAGTAGTCATTGCATATTGACTCTTCCAATGATTGGGGGTCATGGATGTGTTTCTAGACGCTATCCATGATCGTTAGAGGTGAAGGGAATTTTCATAATTGCACCTTATGTCTACGGCCAACATATTCGGAAGCCTATCGGGTCACACACATATGAATGTCGAGTTGGATTAAAATGCAGTTATAGTTGATGACCAAATAAGGAAAGTTTTATCTCAAGACTATAAAGGTTATAGTGGTAAATTAATGTGGTGGTATTTATTTATTATGAATAAATTAAATAAAAAATATTAATTATATTATTAATTAAAGAATATTCAATAAATTGGCAAAAGGGGCGCAAATTGCTAGGTGTATTGGATACACTTGGATTGTGCAATTTAATTAATAAGATTACCATAATATTAATATTGGACATTAATTGATTTTTGGAAAATAGAATTATGGTAATAAGATAAAGATATTCAATATAGGATATTGACACTATCTATATTTATTTAATATAAGATATTAAATAAAGAGATAAATCAATTATAGAGATTTTCCTTATTTTATTAGGTAAAGGTTTTTCTCTCTCGTCAATCCCAATCAGTTTGAGAGAAGAGAGAGGCGCCACCTTTTATTATAAATAGGAAGGGTTGGCTAGCTCTTTTGTACATCATAATTCAAAGAGCTAATAGTTCTTGAGAAAAATAGAGAGCTTCTTAGAGAGAGTATTGTGAGGAGAAAAGGTCAATCTAGCAAATAAACTTTTCTAATAGAAATCCGGGAGGATTCCGCCGAGGCGTTCGTGTGGATAAGCGATAGAGGCCGGACGCTTGGGCGGCTTACGCGCATCTACTTCTACCGGACGGTCAAAGATTTGATCTTTAAGATCAAGAAAGGTATAATCTTTGTCCTCCTTCTTATATGTTTATTGTTTAAACGAAGTCGATCCTTGAATCGGAAATCAAAATTTTATTTTCCGCTGCGCCACTCGTTTGATTTCCTAACACAAACATCCTACAAAACAAATTAAGCAAGTTTAGGTACCCAACACTGTTTGGGTCCATACCTGTTAGCAGTCATGCCTCCTACTCCAAGTGTATATCCAAAAGATTTTCTCCTTGGAGGGTTGAAGTCGTCAACCTCATATGTATAAGGCATGGCAGAATAGCTTCTAATAGATTTACTAAAAGTATTCTGATACATTTCTCTACCTTTTGATGTCTTATCATCCTGTTTCACTTTCCAAAACACAAAGAGATGACATGTTTTCGTATTGCTTTTTGTGTTAAGGACCATGCCTTTTCTGGCTTTTCCCAAATTCATTTGACCTTGTATGAAATGGTTTTCTCTTGTATTTTGGAGGTGGAACATTCCAATCATCTCCAGAGTGGTAAAGTCTGCCCTTACCTTTCAGTATACCTTTGCCCTTAGTAGGCTAGTAAAGATGATTTGCTCTCTTGTTTCATCAGACTTTGGTTTTTGACTTCACTAGTATAGGATGAGTAGTTGAAACTATGGTGCACGTCCTTTCCTCGAATTTAGGTCCATTTTTGGTCCTTAGTTTAGATCTGTGTTGTCCATTGTTTCTTTTCTCATCTTGACTATTGTAGCCAAGACCAGATCTGGATCCAAACCTTTTTGAGGGTTTGTAAGCTGATGAATTAAGTGGTGCAGTGGTGGCCCCAGCTGTTAGGGAAGTTTCCTTAGCTGGTCTGTTAGCACTAGATGAGTGATCATTTGATGTTTGTTGATTTGCTAAGTGTTCTCCTTTACTAGCTGATTCAGCTTTCAGTTTATCCAGTTCTTTCTTTAATCTTTTATTTTCCTCATTTAGATCCTTACATTTTTTTGACTTAAAGGTCAAGTTTGTGTACCATAAACCTGACATAGATAGGAAAAGTGTTACATGTAGTGGCGGACCTACATACAACCAAAGTGGGCAACTGTCCTCCTTATCCGAAAAAAACACACTAAAATTTATAATATGCATATAATTTGCTCCTCTTAAATTTTTTGTTTGCCTTTAAAAAATTTATTGCCCTCTTTATTCAAGATCCTGGGTCCGCCCCTGGTTACATGGGACTTTAAAATGGGAAAGAGAAAAACTAATATGAATATCTGATTATTGATATATTTTACTTTATACCGACAAATGTACACATTCTTGTGCAACGATATTTAGCTTGATCATGGGAGCATGAAGATTACATTGGTTAACAAAAGCCAATTGTTTGTGAAGCTCCGCCCGCCAGGTAACCAATGGAACAAATATATATCAATTGGGTTGTCGAATAAGTCTACGGTTGATATGATGATTTGGCACGGGAAAAAATGATCATGGCAATCGTAGTTTTTACCTGGAACAAATATATATCAATTGGCTTGTCGAATAAGTCTACGGTTGATATGATGATTTGGCACGGGAAGAAATGATCGTGGCAATCGCAGTTTTAACACGACAATATGCTCCTCTCCAATTTTTTCCCTTTCAGCTGATGTGTTTTTAAAACTATGAGTTTGCATGTATTTCCTTCACATTCTGTATACGATCAACTCAAATTGTTATCATTGATGACGGTTATATAGTCTATCCTACGACATCAACATTCTATCCATTATGAGCTAACAATAGTTATTTCGACCTATAAAAGTGAACCATTTATGTTGAATATCATATATCGGGCTCGTGAGTCAAGAAATCTGCACTTAGCGTTTATTTTCCTTATTTCGATATTATTTCGTGCATTATTTGATTATTTTCAGGATACGAAATATTGGGCTGAGCATCATGGACGAATCTGGAGTGGACTGAACGAAAGGAATGGGCCTAGGGTATTCCAGAATCTTCCAAGTTAAGTCAACAGAAGAAAAAGGACAAAATTGCCCTCGGTTTACCGAGGATAGCTGCCGGTTTACCGAGCTTCCAGATCTTTCCGAAACGCGTTTTCTTGGACGAGGGGTAGAACTAGGTGTTTCTAAGTCGGTTTAAGTAGCTATAAATAAGAGGCTTCACTCGAGAATTCAATGTACCTCACAACTATGACAAGTATTATGCAATAAAAGTTCTTAGTAATTTATTTTATGAGTTCTAGTCGTAGAGGCGACGGAGTCGCCGCTAGGAGATCCGAGGAGATCTACGCCGCCTTCGAGGGTATGATTTTCTCTCTTTTCAAGATGTAGATCTGTCATTGTTCTATTTGACTAGTATGTTTTAATTGCTTATTTAGTTTAATTATGTAATAGTTAGTTTATTTTACCACATGTGTTATAGATCTAATTAGTTGGTGAAGAAATCATGAAATAGTGATTATGCTTCTTCGAGATGCGCGACGGTCTATATCGCTAGATCTCAATACCTAGTAAATTACAAATTCATGATAATCAGCGCCAGCTATGTTGATCGATAGATTTAATTTACATGTTAGTAGCCTGATCAACTATTTGCATGTCATCGTAAAACTAGCATGAAATACGAATAGTGAAGTGTTAGTTTGGACGTCTAGATGGACCCTAAGAACGTGCTGATCAGTGTCGACAGCTGTCTAGGCGGGTTTGCGGTATGGGTTAGCGCTCAATATCGACAGCTCTTGTTCTTTATGCGTATGGGCTATTACGGACCAATTAAGGAGGGTAGCTTGCGTATAGATTGCCCACTACCATTGTCGGAGTAGATAGGATTATGAGTTGTACCCGTAGCTGAACAATAAATTAAAATTCACCAATGGGGAGGACAGTTGCTTGTGTGGGGGGAATAACTAATTACTCATAATTGAACTAATACATTAGAAACTCATGTTGCTCCGTTGAACTTGCATAATCTTGCTAGTTGATTGTTACAAAAATTACTACTGTCTTTATTATAGTTGGTCGTAGACCATATTTGTGACAAGCTCAATCTTGATAATTACACGTTCTTACGAGTCTCTGTGGGATCGACCTTGACTCGCCAGTACTCTACTACGATAGACCTAGTCCTATTGCTAGTAAGTGCTTTGCACGCGATCAATCATCAGATTGATTTGAGATTTATAATGGTTTTTAGAAGGGATCAATCATTTTATTTTTATTTTTTTAACGATGTACATTCCTTTTTTTCATTCATCATCTTACATTTCAATGTTGCGTGTTTTATACAGGTTTCTGAATTTAAGTTGATAATTTAAATAAAAAAATGAAATCAGTAAAGCCCACTTTAAGACACGCTTTGATGCTAAGGTTTCCCTTCCGACTCCCAGGGGTAGAATAACTCTCGGATTCAAGGCCATCCCAAGTACTCGTGTGTGGAATAAACAAAGCTATTCAGCCCTCCTCGTTGTTTCAGGGCTCATCCGGATCGGCGTGTTTGGGATTATGACCGTAAGGGCATTTACACGGTTAAGTCTGGTTACTTCTTGGCGCTCTCGATTTACCGGCCTTCATGGGTGGTGGGGCCGGGGACCTCGGGTGGGGTAGATCGGGTCTGGCCGCGATGTTGGCAGCTCCCGGTCCAGCCTCTTATTCATCATTTTCTATGGAGGTGCCTTCATGACTGCTTGGCAATTGGCCAGGGCCTTATGCGACGGAATTTGGGGATAGGCACATGCTTGGTGTGCGGAGAGAGAGTGGAGACCCTACGGCATGTCTTGTTTGAGTGTGAGATGGCGGACAGGATTTGGAGGGCCTCCTATTTCTATGAGATTTTGGGGAATCTCCGCTCGTCCTCCTTTGCGGATTTCTCTACGCGCCTCTTAGCGGAACGGAGGGTATCGGACACTGTGCGAGTTGTTGGGCTGATGTAGAGGATATGGAAAGTGCGCTGTTCAGCGGTGTTTGATGGACAAGTGGTTTATGTTTTGGCTGAGTATATAGAGGCGTTGGCGGCCTATCGAGTGCATGAGGCACCCCAACACTTAGCAGATTCTTGGGCTTGCCCGCCACAGGGACTGTGAAGTGTAATGTTGATGCTGCGGTGCGAAAAGACGCAGGTATTGGGCTAGTCTTCCGAGACTCTACCGGGACATTCTTGCATTCTGTTGGTTATCCTTTTGACGGGGGAGGAGGGGGTCGGCCGGAGTATATGGAGCTGCGAGGCATTTACTTGGCAATGAAAGAGGCGCAACGACTACATTTGCGACGAGTGGAGGTGGAAAGTGACTGTCTGGCTTGTGTTCAACGGCTTCGACAACGTTATGGAGGACATCACAGCTCAGGGTTGTCTTCTAAGGGATTTCTTAGCTCTGCTCCCTAGTTTTGATTCCATTTCTTTCTCTTTTGTTCGCCGTATTGGCAATGTCGATCCCTGCTCACCTTTTTGCGTGTCATGCTTTGTCTTTACTTAATGTGACTTTCTGGGACAGTTTGACTCCTAGAGATGTTGCCTGTTTTGCGGATGTTAATTAATAAAATCATTTGTTTCCTGAAAAAAGATACGTTTTAGGTGTTTAATTTAATTCATCTATTACTTATTTTCATCGGATGTGCCAAATTCTAACAGTTTTTGTTAAATGTAATCGTTTTTGTTTAATACTCAATTTTTGAAATTTTATATTCTCCCGTGCATCTCATGGTTTTTTCTACTAGGATATATATATTTGAATAATTCAAGTATTCGAATACTAAAAATGTATTGGGAGAGTTCTTTTGGAAAAAAATTAATACTCAGAATAATAACAGACAAAGAAGAACTCCAAAACACACAAGTGCTTTATCTTTAAAGAGATGTGTCGTCCTTCACAATAGTCATTTAGGGAACTAACGGAAATCTCTCATAGGATACATTAATTGAAGGTGTTTGATTCATACAGTGACTTGTTTGAATTAAACCCAATGACACTCAGAAATATCTGATGATGCTGTTAAATATAGGAATGATTTCGTTTGCATGTTGGTGGCTTTTATAAGTCAAAGGTAACCCATACACGAAGTGAAGTAATCCTACACGAAGGGGTAACGTCCATCTCCGTTCACAGATGCATGATCGCTTGTAGAGGTACACTACTTCGCAGATGCATGCATTTGGATATCACGTATGCATCCGGCCTTTTATAGGTACATCCGTCACCGTCTCCGTTTAGCTTAATTTGGGCGTTGCCCCGAGCCTCCATTGATTTGGCGCCTCCTCGACCCCGACGAAGGCACGCTTCCTCTCGACCCACCGTGGCCTCGACCGGGCGGTGTCGAACCCTTTTTTTACGGCTACCTGAATGCAAACGATCCGAAAATATTTAATATATGAAAAAATATCTAAGAAGTTCTTGCTCGTAGATGATGAGAATCACGTGAAAACAACGGGTAATTCTTCCCTAGTCACTCCATTTGCACCGTAGACACACGTGGATGATTCTATATCACACAGTTTGAATTTGAGTTGAAACTGTGTGGTCCAGATTCATCCACATGTGTTATTCCTCAAATGAACACGTCATAGAAGAACTTCCCGAAAGCAACATATGAAATCAACCTTGACAACTAAGTTTTTTTAACAATAATGTTGTGCTTTCTTTAGGAAGAAAAGAATAATCAATGAATATTGTTAAAGATAACTCCTCCCCCACCCATTTATTTTACTTAATTAATTTGTAGTTCTACTTGGATCACAATAGATAAGTCCTTGTGAAATTACTCATAAATAAGTCCTCCTTAAATTACTCGTTTATTGCACTATTTAAAGAAGCACACTTATAAGTTACAAATTAAGCGTGTGTATTGAATTCAGTTCACTATTTTTCAATTTAAGACTCCTTAAAAGAGAGATTAATTAAGTCCTCAAGCAAAGCAAAGCAAAAGAAAACATGGGGTCTCAAAATATCCTCTTCCTAAGTATCACTATTGCAGTGTGTGTCTATCTTTTGAGCCCTTTGGTATACCCTGTTACTGCTCAATCAAAATTTGTTACAGACATCTGCAACCAGAGAAAAACAACAGAAGATCGAGCCTTCTGCTTGAAAGTGTTCAAACCACAGCCACTAAGTGTAACTGCAAATGATAATCCCACAATCTTGAAGATTGTATTACACATGGCCTTAGCTCATGCCTCAAAAACGCGTGAATTCATGTCGGGATTAGAGCAAAACAACTCGACAAATGCTGCGTTCAAGCCGGTTTTGAAGCAGTGCATTTCGGCATATGAAGACGGAATCAATGATCTTGAAAATATAGGTAGTGTTTTAGAGGATAATCCTCCAATGGCAAGTTATGATGCTCAAATGGCGAAAGACGAGCTAAGTCGCTGTGACAATGCTATGAAGACTAGCAATATTTCAAATGAGGCCGTATCGATCATGCACAAGATTGAACTTGATTATACTAAACTTTGTTTAGAGATCGCAGAAATTATGTAGATGTTATTATACGAGTGGAACTATTAATTCTTGATAATTTGACATTAATTTGTAGTTTGTTATATTAATCTTCGATAGGCTTCGAATCAATTAAGGAGAGCTTATGCATGCTACCTTTAAAAACTAAATAAATAACTAAATTTTTTACGGGTTAATTAAAAAGTAGGGAGTTCGGACCATGAGACACAAAAATTAAAGAATTAGGGAAGCAGAACAATCTAAAATTCTTCTTTTTTTCGGAATGATAAATATATTAGCTATGTACCAAAATATCTCCTACAAAATAATATATGAGTGTATTGTTATTTTTTTTAAATTGCATTGTGCAGTAAAAACCCGTAAGATACTTTTCAACTGAAAAAAGTTGGAAAGTACTTGGGTACATACCCTAGTGGTAATCCACTAGGGCTTAACCTGGCTTCCAATGAGGAGTTCAAGGTTCGAACCCCGCTTGGGACGTGTGTGTGGTGTAATCTTTACAGTATCCAAAATCAACAAACTCCACAACAATGTATCATTGTTAAATATCCCCAGTTACTCTATTGTAAAAAAAAAGGCATAATTTTTTTTAGAGTTACGAGTCCGGCGGTAACAACGGTTTTCAGCGGCCATTGCAGTAACAGGGAGCAAAACTGCGTTTTTTAAGTTTACACTGATCTGTGACCAACAGGGAGGACACCGTGTCCAAAACTTGAAATATTTTTGTGGAGATCATTTACATCGAAGTGGTGAGTAAAGCACAATTTTTTAACAATCGATTCATCGGGAATTATGCTTCATTATGACTACGCAAACCATCTTTGAATAATCATCTATAAAGGACACAAAGTACCCGTGACCACCCAATGACTCCACCCTTGAAGGCCACCAACAATCAGCATGGACATAATCAAGTGTCCCTTTTGTGATGTGAATTGCTTTTGGGAACTTGTTCTTATGTAGCTTCCCAAACACACAGTGCTCGCAAAAATTCAGCTTTTTGACTTTTATCCCCCAAGTAGATCATACTTAGACAAAATTTGCATCCCTCTTTCACCCATATGACTCAACCTCATATGCCACAGCTTGGTTAGCTGTGACTAGTGAACTTCAGATGATGCAACAACAGCAGAAAATGATACAGTAGACCCGTGTAGAATATACAATGTCCCATGCAGATACTCTTACGAATCACAATTGAGTCCTTGTAGAAATTCTCCACTCCACCGTTACCTCTGAACCTGAGCCCTTTGTTGTCTAAAAGAAAAAGTGAAATCAAGTTCTTGGTCATATGTAGAACATGTCTAGCCTCCTTCAGTGTGCAGAATCTACCATCATGTGTCATCAACTGAACTGAGGAAATTCCAACTATTTTGCAGATCTTGTTGTTGGCCATAGCAATATGGCCCCCCTCCACCTGCTCATAGGTTGTGAACCACTCCCTGTGTGGACACACATTATAGGATGCTCCAGTGTCCAGAATCCACACATCTCTATGCCCTGCTGACTCTGAGATTGCTAGAGCCATATCTTTTTCAAAGTTGGTGTATTGTTCTGTCAAAGCAGCAGCACTATGCTGATTGTCCTATTGCCTTTTCCTTTTTGGACATTCATTTTTCCGATGTCCCTGCTTCTTGCAGCAATTACAGACATCCTTATAGCCTTGGGACTCTTAGAAACACCCTTCTTGGACCTCTTATTTCTAGGGTTTCTTGGTCATTTGCTGACTCCACTAGACACCAACCCAGCAGACTGACTGTCTGTACTAGAGCCAGATGCCTTATGGTGTAGCTCTCAAGCATAGAGTGATGATCTCACATCCTCCAATGACACTAAGTCCTTTCCAACAATAAAGGACTGCACAACGTTATCATAAGATGCAGGCAATGACACTAATAGATACAATGTTGCATCCTCATCTTCAATCTTCACATCAATATTCCTTAGGTCCAGCAATATTGTGTTTAGTTGATCAAGATGACCCCTCATCTGAGTGCCCTCATGCATCATTAAACTGAACAAACGTTGTTTTAAAAACAACTTGTTGGTTAGAGACTTTTTCATATACAAAATCTCAAGCTTCAACCACAGCTTCGTTGCAGTATCCTCTTCAGCAACTTTTGTGATAATATCATCTGACAAGCACAACAGGATAGTTGAATGTGATTTCTCCTCCAAACTGGCTCTCTCAGCAGCACTTCCTTCTGTTGATTTTGACAGTGGACCACATAGTCCTTGTTGTTTCAGCAGTGCACGCATCTTGATCTTCCATAAACTGAAACTATTTATTGCAGTAAACTCGTTGATCTTGACGTTTAAAGTAGACATCCTTCTCGCTAGAAAAGCTTGTGTTGATCTCATATCCTAGCTTCAATTATGACCTTGGTGCCAATCAACCTTGCTTCGAACAGATAACAGATTTCCTGATAAACCGAACGCTCTGATACCAGTTTGTTATAATAGATCGCAAGGAATAGATGGTGATTGTGAGAAAAGAACGGCTCTTTAAACAATCACACAAGTACATAAACAAGAGAAACACAATTAGAAAGTGGTTTCCGGTAATGTGCCACGCTCATAGTGCCAGATGCGCTTATCTATAAGGCGGCCATATGCAATCGGAGTACGCATGATAGCATCGCACTCCCATGACCTAAATGTAGTACGTTCTAAAGGGACATTCAACCTCCGCATCCCCGGAAAGATAAAATCCGCGGTCTTGCAGTTCGTCGGGAGCGCATGACCTGCATACAGAATATGATAAGAACTTGGGAGATCTACCCAGGCATCATGAAAGACATTCACCGATGTACCATCCCCCACTCACCACCGACGTCCACTCAATAAGAGGTCCCTCTCCGGCTGGAAACCCTCACGATGTCATGGTTCTATGTCGGGGAGCCGTATCTTCGGGATGCTAGTAGTCACGCCCTCCAGCCGATCGAGAGGTATACTTAACTATGATACTCGCTAGAAGGCTCGCATACCACCCTCACCATCGTGTATGACATACTGTTGTGTTCGATACGCTCTGAAAGATGGTTGAATTTTTTAATTTTGAGAAAGGAGATAATTTTATTAATCAACGTCTGCCAAACATGGTTCCTGGGGTTCTCCACCTGGTATCCTGCACTTTGCGTTCACGACTACTCCACAGACAAGTGAGGATTTACATTATTCACAAAGGGTTACAAGTTACATCAAGCGCATACCGTTGTACTAAAACCAATTGGTGTTAATAAAGGTGCTACTTTATTTCCTTATCATTTATGAGTGTGGGCAATCTGTCCCAACACCCCCCCAAGTGTTGGCAATCTTTCCAACACTTACATATTTGTTTTCCAAGAGTGTGGGCAATCTCTCCCAACACCCTCCTCAAGTGTGGTCAATCTGTCCCAACACTTGCACAATTTTTTTTTAAAACATAATCTTCCAACCAGGGTTCGATCTCATAACCTCTGGCAATGATATCATGTTAAGATTAAGCGCTTACCGTTGTACTAAAACAAATTGGTGGTAGTAAAAGCGCAACTTTATTTCTTATACAATAAAAGTGTGGGCAATCTGTCTCAACACCCCCCCCCCCCTCAAGTGTTGGCAATCTGTCCAACACTAGCATAATTTTCATTCAAGAGTGTGGGCATTATCTCCCAACACCTCCCTCAAGTATGGACAATCTGTCCCAACATTTGCACAATTTTATTTAAATAATGTTCCAACCAGGGTTCGATCCCATGACCTCTGGCCCTGATACAATGTTAAGATCTAGCGCTTACCGTTGTACTAAAACCAATTGGTGTTAATAAATGTGCTACTTTATTTTCTTATCATTTAAGAGTGTGGGCAATCTATCCCAACACATGTCACCTTACAGGTTTGGCGGGTCTACTCTTCACTAAGTTCTTATGTACTCACATCTTCTATTTTTTGTTGTTACCCACCCCGAGAAGGTGATGCTGATTACGAGGATGATGTGTAATTTGAGGAGTGAACTTTTGATTAGGGGTGCACATGGTCCGTTTTCCGGTTTTTTAACCGCTTTTAAAACCAAACCATTTTTTTACGGTTTCAAAGTTTACAAACCAAAACCAAACCATAGCTAGGTAAAACCATTTTATCCGGTCCGGTTTGGATCGATTTGGTTACGGTTTTTTTCCGGTTTTAGTCCTCTGTTTTTTTACAAATAGTTCATTGAAAGAGCATTATCACGATTCATCGAATTCATTTCATTATTCATACGACAATCATACAAGGTTCTCATTCTCCATCTACCATACACCATAACTCGAATGTCACTAGTCCTCTCTCTCTCTCAGATATATATATATATATATATATATATATATATATATATATATATATATATATATATATATATATATGTGTGTGTGTGTGTATGTTTGTGTGTGTGTGTGTACACACATCATTATATTATCATATTTTTCAATTCGGATGATGATATAAAACCATGTAAACTGTTTTATTTCATCTTGTCATATATATTATTAGGATGGGCATCAAACTACGTGTGTGAGGTAGTTATTGAAGTATTAATAGATCGTGGACTAAAATATTAGTTATTTACATTTATTTATAATTGAGGAGGACCGACGAATATATATATATATATATATATATATATATATATATATATATATATATATATCCTGTTCCGGTTTGGTCCGGTTTTCATCTAAGAAACCAAAACCAAATTGTTTTTCACGGTTTGGTTTTATGCAATAAAAAAACCTTGGTTTACATATTTTCGGATTAGACCGGTTTGGTTCGACTGGTTAGTTTGGTTTTCGATTTTACCGTTCACCCCTACTTTTGATGCATTTGAAGCTCTTCTTATTAGTTTACTTATTTCGCTTTGGGTTACGAGAGGTGATACTAAATCTTTTTCTTTGACCCTATTTAATAGACTTTTGGTTTCCATTGGTTGTAATAAACTAGTTTGGTATATTTTGGCTTGGTTTGAAACGTTGTGACGTATAAGCTAGATGACTGGTTGGTGTTTTAAAATATTCTATTCTTGTATGTCATATAAGTTTCTCGTGTTTTTTGGTTGTTCTTTAACTCGATATTCATTATGTAGCGCTACATATATATTCAATTAAATTTAAAATTATATATATGTGCGGTTGTTTATTTCTTCTATAAGGGCGCGATATTCGAAAACGATGTATAATATATCCGCAACCAGTTTCAGTCCAATAACATTATTGGATTCCTTATATGGCTAAACGGACTTAAAAGGATAAATATGATGTTCCAGGTAAGATTCGGTTGTTATACATGAATCATTAACTATATTTTAGCTAAATGCATACCTGACAGTGAGAGACTGATAGTAAAACCTTTTTTTAAACGGTAATACTATTTCCGTCTCAAAAAATAAGTAATCATACATTTTTATATTTGTCTCATAATATAAGTCATTCTACGTTACAATACAATATTTATTACTCATTTATTTATCTTACCTCTAATTTATTGTCAATCCAACCACATTTCATTACTTAACAATTATTGCATTAATGATAGTCAATAGATATTTTAATAATTTAACCTTTATATTTATGAAATTCAACAACTTCTTTAATTTATGTAAAAATTTGTACGATAACTTATATTTTTGTGACGGAGATGTATACACAACTAGACAAGTTGCGGATGTTATGAATCTTAAACAATATATCTTCTAAATACACCCCCCTATTTAATTGGGTGGGGTTGTTAGTTGACTGGCGTTGATTGTAGTCATACCTATATACATCAGGCTTGCCTCAGATTTCGCATTTCTTTAAATATACTTATATAAACCAAATCAGTTTTACATTAATAGTTCTGCCCTTGGGAACCTTTTGTTGTTTTTCTCCTCCTTTTTTTTTTTTTCCCCTTCTCTTTCTTTTCTTTTTACAGGGAGATTTAACGCATCCATGGCTTCATCGGGCGTTAAAGCTCCCCATAAAGACAAATCTAGCGAGATCGTTGGTATGACATTTGTTGTTTTCTATCCTTTTCCCTGTATTTAATTTATGTTTTTCTTTTCGTTTTAAGTTTCATGTATGATATGTTTTATTGAATTAAGCTTATGAATTTGATTTAACATTGCATGTCCACATCCTTCATTTACTTTTTCAAAATGTTACATTGTCAAAATCCTTATTGATGACTGAGGTTTTATGGGAACAAGCATTTTTTTCTTTATATACATGTTTGCTCCCATATATAGAGAGAGAAAAACGTGCTTGCTCCCAGAAAGATGGATGAGGATGCAAGCATGTTTTTCCTTTATATATATATATATATATATATATATATATATATATATATGTGTGTGTGTGTGTGTGTGTTTTTTTTGCTAAATGAAAGAATGAATACATGCATGCAGGAGAAGGAGAAGAGGTGAATGATACACCAATAGAGCAAGTAAGGCTAACAGTTCCACCAACAGATGACCCGAATTTACCAGTTTTAACGTTTCGGGCGTGGTTTCTTGGGATAATATCATGCGCATTGCTTGCATTTTTAAACATGTTTTTTGGGTATAGAGAGAATGGTTTAGCGGTTTCTGCGGTTGCTGCTCAGATTGTTACTCTCCCTGTTGCAAAACTAATGGCAGCTGCTCTTCCAACAAAGGAATTTTCTGTTCCATTTACAAGGAAGAAATTTACCTTAAATCCTGGGCCTTTTAATCGAAAAGAACATGTTTTGATTACTATATTCGCCAATTCCGGATCGAACACTGCTTATGCTCTTTCTATAGTTACCATTATGAAGGCTTTTTACCATAGGGATATCAACCCTGTTGCAGCTTTCTTGCTTGTGCAGTCTACTATGGTAACTTTTTTTATTAAAAAATTGCCAATTGTTTTGTTAATTCTTGTATTAAATTTTTCCTTCAAATTTTTTTTATATAATTTGTGTTTTTTTTTTTTCTTTCTTCCCCTTTGTCTCATTCAGTTACTCGGCTACTACATTTAATTTGGCTTTTACCTAAAATCTTGGTGACTCTCCTTATACGTGTGGTGGCTATTTAATATGATCAATATCTCTTTATTCAGGTATATGTACGTGTCTTTGAAATTTATAGGGACGACAACCAGCGATCGATTCCCATCTCCGTCCCGAATAAAATTAAACAGAAAAAAATCACTCTATACCGCATCTATACTTTTTCACATTTTGATTTTTTAAACTTTTATTATTATATGAAATTTATATTAGCACACTAAAATAGTAAAATTGATATTGATACACTATCATTCTTAATGAATACTCGGATGTGAGTTGTTATTGTTAGGAAAAATAAGATAAGATGCGTAGATATCAATTTTTGAGCAAACGAAACCAATATTATTGAGCGAAAACGAAAGTACAAATGGTAACCCAAGATACTTCATGGTTCCTACGCCTAACGGAACGCCATGAACATGGATAACATCTTTCCTACATGCATCATAATCCAGCTTACTAAAAAATAAGCCGGACTTGTAAGTATTAATACATTGTTCGATAAAGTCTCATAGCGTGCCAAAATATCTCGTACCACATCGGCCCCATCCTCCGACGCATTAAAAAACAAGAGACTATCATCAGAAACAACAAATGAGAAACCGACTCTTCACCCTGGTGGACAAAGGAAATTCCTTCCAATACACCTTCGACTTTATGGATAAGCACCGAAAGACCTCGACACATAAAATAAAGAGAAAGTGAGATAAAGGATCTCATTGGCGAATTACCCCATGTAGGCACAATACGACAAGTAGGACTACCATTAAATAAAACCCTACAGAAGTAGATGTAACCATACGATGAACAAAGCCACAAACATGGTTGGAAAATTCATTGCGCTCATCACAACAAACATATAATCCCATTCCACCTCGTCGAAAGCTTTCGCCATATCGATCTAGCTTTAGGTCCGCGTGATGCTTGCTCCTCAAAAACCCGCATTTAAAGAATAGAAGGCCTCGAACACCACAATAGCATTATCTCAGAATGAGCCTCCCATATATGAATGCGCTCTAACTCCCGAGATAAAAGAATCAGTGACACACTTTTGACGATTCACCACAATCCGAGAAATAAGCTTATAGATGGAATTACAAAGGCTAATAGGTCGGAAGTCTTGTTCCATCACGCCGCTTCTTGACCTTTGGTATGAGAGAGATATATAAGTCTCGTTAATGCTCAAAGACCTATGTCACCATTTACCGCATCCAAAAACGCGCATAATACTCGGTCCAATAGAATTCCAACATTTTTGGAGAAAATAACGCGTGCATACCATCCGGGCTGGCACTTTGCGCCAAAAAAGCCGAGACAATGCAGACAAGGACCTCACTTTAGTAAAATCCATGGCAAGACGCAGCATCCCCGACTCACCCGCCTCGATGTTGTGGAGTTTATAGGATGATTAGAACAATGGTATCAAAACTTGAAATGCAAGATAACTTGATATGATCGCAGAGTCGATTTGGAAATCTTTCCTGCGAAAAATTATTCGCTCCTTGAATTGCCTCCGGAATTAACTCAATATAATCACGGGATAAATCTGCTTCTCTTCCAATCTTTGGCAATAAGATGAAAGAATGCTATAGAAGTTTTGTAGATATGTGTGTTTAAACTTGAGGCTTCAAGAATTTCAAAGAAAACAGAAAATTGCTTCTCAAATTCTATTCTTGTGTTTTAAAATGAAGTTCCAAGTGTTCCTTTATGTGTGTGTGATGTTATACTAATATAACATTACATACAAAACCTTTCGTAATCGATTACTGCACCAAAACCCGAAAGGATACCAAAGAAACCGACCAAAATCGCTTCCAGAATCGCATACCGGACGCCCGCTTTTAATCCGGACGCCTGTCTGAAAGCATACCGGACGGGCGCCCGCTTAAGACGCTCGTCCATCCAACCAGGTTACATCCTGTATGTAAATCCACCCTTCAGACGCTCGTCCAGTGAACCTAGACGCCCGTCTGAAGTCAAACGCCCGTCCATATGAAATGGACGCCCGTCCAATAAGCAGCAGAATCTGGATTTTGTTCAACACTTGATCTAACACTCTCGTAAGCTTGTAAATATCAATTGTAAGCATGCACCCCGCATCTCCTAACTCATATCGATTGTTTCAAGCTTACCAAACCTCAAACTAAGTCCAATAACACTAAATCACATTGGTGATATAATCACCAACAATCCTCCACCATTTAGTGTAACCCTTGACTTAGTTAAAACTCTTCAACACACAACAATTCATCTTTCAATGATAATATCACGCAGATTGAATTACCATCTAGTATATTACACGTTCCAAAATATTCGAGTATTGGGGTGTGACTAAGCATTGAACCCTTTTACAATTTGAATACTTCAAAGATAATATACAAATGAATCTAAAGACAACTTTTATAGCTTGCTTGACACTCTTTATCCAGGCCTCGTGTCCATATCAATTCATGAGTATGTAGAAAGCCAACCCTAACTTTCTTGAAGCGGCCAAACTTCAAACTCATATAGGTGAGTCTTATCAATCGTGTACCTGCAACAACACTTTTTCATAAGACTTATTAAGATATATATCAACCTCACATGCAGGTCTAGCACAAACCTTCGGGACTAAATATATGTGCCAAAACTAAGTCATCAGGCCTTCCTCATTGAATTCAGCCCCTAATGTCATATTAAGGGGGAATTGGGTATCCTAATGCAAAGTTTCAATGGGTTGTAGACCCATCCCGACAACCGACTTGACAAACAAGTCCTTAGCCAATGCCTTGGTCAAATGATCGGCTAAATTCTTTTGAGATCTCACAAAAGCAACTGATATCACCCCGTGAGTGATCAACTCACGAATCGAGCTATGCCTAACTCCAATATGTCGCGACTTTCCATTGTACACTTGACTATAACACTTAGCCAAGGTATTTTCACTATCACAATTGATAGAAATTGGTGATATTGGTTTTGGCCACAATGGAATCTCAGAAAATCAAATGTTTAAGCCATTCTCGCCTAAACCGGCCGGCCAAGGCGATGAATTCGATTCCATTGTCGAGTTTGCATTACATGTTTGCTTCTTGGAAGCCCATGAGATGGCACCTCCTCCAAGCAGAAACACCCAACCACTCGTTGATGAATGATTCTCATTTGATATCCAACTAGCATCCGAGTAGCCTTCTATCACCGAAGGATGTCCAACATAAGTTAAACCAAAATTTTTGGTAAACTTAAGATACCTTAACACACGATTACCGCATGCCAATGAACACTACTTGGATTACTAGTATATCTACTAAGTTTTCCAACCGCATATGCAATGTCCGGACGAGTGCTAGTCATTGCATACATTAAACATCCTATAACTCGAGCATATTCAAGTTGAGACTCCGGTTTACCCGAATTCAACTCAAATTTCTCATGAGGATCCATGGGAGTTCTTGCCGGAACAGAATTTTCACAATTGAACTTTTTTAACATTTTCTCAATGTAGTGAGATTGTGTCAAAGTAATCCCTTGGTCATTCCTTATGATTTTTATACCAAGGATAACATCCGCCTCCCGATGTCTTTCATCGAAAAACTTGATGACAAAATGATTTACATTGGTCAACTTGATCTTGGTTTGTACCAAAGATCAACATGTCATCAACATATAGACAAATGATTACACCATGTCCGGTTTCATCAAATTTGCTATACAAACATTTGTCCATTTGGTTAAGCTTTAAAACCATTAGACAAAACAACTTCATCAAACTTATTATGCCATTGTTTGGGAGCCTGTTTACCCATACAATGATTTAACGAGCTTACCGCCTTTATGCTCATTCCTGGTATCACAAAACCCTCCGGTTGTTTCATGTAAATTTCCTCATTTAAATCCCCATTTAAGAAGGCTGTTTTAACATCCATTTGATGGATAACAAGATTGTTAATGGATGCCAAGGCAATCAACAATCTAATAGTGGAGATTCTCGCAACCGGGGCATAAGTATCAAAATAATCAATGCCTTCCTTTTGTCTAAAGCCTTGTATCACCAACCGGGCTTTATACCTTTCAACGGATCCATCAATTTTCATTTTTCTTTTAAAGATCCATTTGCAACCCAATGGTTTACACCCACGTGGAAGGTCCGTCAATATCCACGTATCATTGCCTAAAATGGAGTCCATCTCATCGTTAATGGCTTCCTTCCAAAAGGCAATATCCCGAGATTCCATAGCCTCTTTATACGCTTCTAGGATCATCATCAATATGATAGCAATATGCATATTGAAATCTTACTTCATCTCTTGTACCCTCCACCAAATAAGTTTGGAAATCGGGACCAAAAGATTTTTCTTTTCTTGCCCTTTTGCTTTTTCGAAGCACCAAAGGCTCATCTTGTGATTCCACACCACCACAACTTTCACTAATTCCAATAGGAACAACATTTCTAGGCCTTGATATAGAAGAAAATCGACTTTCATCAAAGATAGCATCCCTTGATTCAATAACGGAATGAAACCGCAACCGAATCATTTGGTTCTATAACATAAAACCTATATGCCTTGGAATGCAACGCATATCCAATAAAAATGCAATCGATGCCTCTTTCCCCAAGGTTTTAATCTTGGGATTGGGTAGTCTTACGATCGCTTTCTACATCCCCAAACACGCAAATAATGCAAGTTTGGCTTCTTTTTATACCAAAGCTCATATGGGGTAATAGGACTCTTTTTATTAGGAATCCTATTCAATAAATAACAAGCTGTCAACATAGCTTCTCCCCAAAACCCTCACTCAATCCTCGAGTAAGAAAGCATAGCATTCACCATCTCTTTTAGAGTTCGATTCTTTCTTTCAAATATGCCATTTTGTTGTGGTGTATAAGGTGTAGTTATTTCATGTATAATCCCACAAGATTCAAAAAATGGTGGATCAAAGTATTCTCCACCTCTATCCGTATTTAAGTTTCTTTATTTTAGTTTCAAGTTGCAATTCCACTTCGCTTTTAAACACTTTAAACTTTTCCATTGCCTCGCCTTTTGTAAAAAGTAAGTAAACATAACAAATACGAGTGCAATCATCAATAAATGTGACAACATACTTTTTGTTTCCTAAAGATGGAGTAGAACCAAAATCACAAAGATCACTATGAATAAGTTCCAAAATAGTAGATTTCGACCTTTCAACACCTTTGAAAGGTTGTCTTACAATTTTAGTTAAGTTACAAGTATCACACTTATTCATAGTTGTACTACAAACAGAATTAAGTCATTTTTAGACATTTGTAACATTCTTCTAAAATGCACATGACCTAATCTCGCATGCCACAAGTATGATTCATCAACATTAACAAATATAACATTCATATTAACATTATCATTCAAATCATTAGGAATAATGTTAAGCATAAACATACCACCATTTAGATAACCAAATCCTACAAATACACCATGCTTAGTTAATACATAACGAGAGGACTCATATACTTGTTTGTAGCCCTCTTTACATAAAATACTACCGAAACCAAGTTTTTCCGGATTAAAGGAACATGTAGAACATTGTTTAAAGTTACAAATTTTCCGTAACTAAATTGCAAGTTTACAACGCCTTTTCCAACAACAAAGCAGACTTTAGACTCGCTTTCCCATATGTAGAATTGATCCATCTTCAACTTTTTCATATTTTGAAAACCAGGATTTATCCTTGCACACATGTCTAGTTGCTCCCAGTCTATCCACCAACTAACATCATCATCCTGCAAATAACATGCTTCGAAATCGGTGGTACATAATTCAAATTCAATTAAAACCACAATTATTATCAATTGTACCTTGATGTTTAGGTGGTGCCGGTCTTTCGACCCATTCACCGGCCTTTACCCTTGCCACTGCTTTTGCTTTCGTGAAAACAAATCCGCCTTGAAATGGTCTTCCTTTCCGCAATACCAACAAGTGCCTTTCGGCTTCTTGTTAGACTTTGCCTTGTTTTTGTTGTTGGAAGAATCAAACTTTCTTTTGTTGTCATTTTTCTTAGAAGTTTCCCCAACTTCAACCATATTGATTGAAGTTGAGCCACCTGCAATGTTCTTACCGCAACCTACAACATTCTTACCACTCTCTTGCAAACGCAAACTTTCTTCTATCCTCAAATGAGAACCAAGTTCAATCAAAGAAAGTTCTTCCTTCTTATGTTTCAAAGAGTTTTTAAAATCCCTCCAAGAGGGAGGCAACTTTTCAATAATGCTTGAAACACATATGGATTCATCCATAGTCATTTTATGCATAGAAAATTGACCAAACAAACGCAACAACTCATGATATTGATCCATGACCGGACGAGTATCTACCATCACATATTTCATAAAATTACCAACAAGAAACTTCTTACTAGATGCATCCTCACTTACATACTTAGCCTCCAAAGTATCCCACAACTCTTTAGACGTCTCAATTTCAAGGTAAGTATCAAAAAGACTATTAGACATACCGTTAAGGATGTGACCACGGCATATATAATCATCATTTTCCCACTTACTTTTCCTCCTTGATTCCTCCATGGTGCTGTTATCATCAATCTGAGGGCATGGCGTACTCAACACGTACACAACCTTCAATGCAGTCAAAAGAAAGTGCATTTTCTTTTGCCACCTTCGAAAATCCTCACCGTTGAATTGTTCCAATTTGCTGAAATTGGAAGTCATCTCCTTGATACTTGACATTGTTCAAACCACAATAATTTTCGCAGATTGTTAGGGAGTTTATAGGATGATTAGAACAATGGTATCAAAACTTGAAATGCAAGATAACTTGATATGATCGCAGAGTCGATTTGGAAATCTTTCTGCGAAAATTATTCGCTCCTTGAATTGCCTCCGGAATTAACTCAATATAATCACGGATAAATCGCTTCTCTTCCAATCTTTGGCAATAAGATGAAAGAATGCTATAGAAGTTTTGTAGATATGTGTGTTTAAACTTGAGGCTTCAAGAATTTCAAAGAAAACAGAAAAATTGCTTCTCAAATTCTATTCTTGTGTTTTAAAATGAAGTTCCAAGTGTTCCCTTATGTGTGTGTGATGTTATACTAATATAACATTACATACACAACCTTCGTAATCGCCACGCACCAAAACCGAAAGGATACCAAAGAAACCGACCAAAATCGCTTCCAGACCGCATACTGACGCCCGCTTAGAATCCTGGACGCCTGCCTGAAGCATACCGGGCGGGCGCCCGCTTTCTAAGACGCTCGTCCATCCAACCAGGTTACATCCTCAGATGTAAATCCACCTTTCGAGACGCTCGTCAAAGAACTCAGACGCCCGTGCGAAGTCAAACGCCCGCCATATGAAATGGACGCCCGTCCAATAAGCGGCGAATGATTTTTGTTCAACACTTGATCTAACACTCTCGTAAGCTTGTAAATATCAATTGTAAGCATGCACCCCGCATCTCCTAACTCATATCGATTGTTTCAAGCTTACCAAACCTCAGACTAAGTCCAATAACACTAAATCACATTGGTGATATAATCACCAACACCTGAAAGTAAGATCCCCGAGCTCAGGAACTCCACCACCCGAGCTAGTAAATATAATATCAAAATAAGATGTAATGAGCTATGCCATACCGTCTTCATCAGTAACCAGATTACCAACCAGGTCAACAAGGGACTGAATGAGATTCCTCTCCCGCCGTGATGAAACTCGATGATAAAATACGACGTATTGCGATCCATACAAGTGATCCATTCTACACAACCCCGTTGCCACCATAATTCCTTCTTTAGGGACCCTATCTTCTCAATCTTATAAATCAACAGTTTGTCCTTCTGGCCATCAAAATGAGAACCATGTTGCAACTCCCTAACTCCCGCCTCCAACTTCCGAAGCTTACCATCAAAGTTACCATACCTCTGTCTCCCCTAGCTGTGCAGAGCAGTGCGCATCCCCAAAATGTGGTCAAGCAATCTTGTTGTAGTACCAACGCAAGAACTTGACCAACCGTATGGCAGATCCCATAAATCATCATTTCCCAACCAAGTAAGGGTCATACCAGGAATAGAATGCCATTTCTTCTTTATGTATTTCATAGTTGTTATTTTATAGGTCATAAAGATTATTTTCAACTATAATAGTATACATATATATATAACTTATATATATAATATATATATATTTTTTAAATGAATATTTGAAAGGAAAGTACTATTATTGGTACATTATGTCACTATATTAGTATTGTTGACTATTAGTATGACATTTGGGGTGGTGTTAGGTCTATTAAAAGAAACAAAGTCATTCGCGAACAAACTTATGTTCGACTTGCTATTCACTTAACGCTCAATTATGTTTGTTTCATTGTATTGTTGTAAAAATTATGAAAGTAAATGCTATCACATTACATTATTTCATTGTATTGTTGTAAAATTCACCACTTCATATTATAAATCAATGAATCTTAAAGATAAATTTGGCGATTACAAATTACTAACATTAATTGACTAATGATGCGTAACATTACATGAAGATGAAAAGAGGCCAAAGAGAAGTCTAACAAAGCTACAGCTTCTTCTTAGCAAGATTTACAAAGAAGTTTCGCTTATTACCTTTTCCCGTATTTTATTTCATCCCTTCAATATCAACCATATCAATCGGTTGCCTCATATGGAAGAAATCAAGACTTGGTCAACAGCTAACTTCAGCCTTCACGGGCTTGGGCTCGGCTCGCTTTCTTTGGATTGGAATACAGCTTGTTAGCTTTTGGGCAACCCACTTGGTGTTCCTAGCTTTGCTATAGTCAACACTCTTGTGGGATTTGTTATAATTGTTTACATCTTAATCCCAATAGTACATTGGAGTAATATTTATGATGCCAAGAAGTTTCCATTGATTTCGTCCCATGTTTTTGATTCAACTGACAACGGTATAATACTAGCCGTGTTCTAAAACCGTAAGACTTTTGATCTTAATGTTCCCGAATATGAATCTTACAAAGAAACTATATATGAGTACAACGCTTGCTTTGAATTATGGCTTCAAATTTTCGCCACTTTGACTGCTGCTATTTCTCATGTTTTCCTTTTCTATGGCAGGTATGTATGGTTTTAAATGTAACATAAATTGTCAATTGCACATGATAGAATCTTTTTATATATGTATAAAACATATTGTTTCAATTTAGGACCATAATGGAACACTGGTCTAAGACAACCGCGTTACGCGAAAAAGCCTGGGATGTGCACACAAGACTAATGAAGAAGAACTATGCAGCTGTTCCTAACTGGTGGTTTTATTCCGTTCTCGTTGTTGTCTTTGTTCTATCTCTCATTACCTGTGAAGGTTTTGGCAAACAGATCCAACTTCCATGGTGGGGGCTTGTATTAGCTTGTGTCATTGCTTTCTTTTCACCTTACCAGTTGGAATAATACAGTCATTATAAGTCAAAGTTAAATTTCAATAAAACTTATGAATTACTTGGTTCCTTTTCTTTTCTTTCTTTCTAATTTTATGTGTTTGTTAATTAATATTGCAGGCAATTGGACTAAATGTGATAACAGAGATGGTGATTGGTTACATGTATCCAGGAAAGCCTCTTGCAAATGTAACGTTCAAGACTTATGGTTACATAAGTATGGTTCAAGCTCTTTACTTTCTCAAGATTTTAAATTAGACACTACATGAAGATCCCTCCCAGATCTATGTTTGTTGTTCAGGTAAATTAAATCAATCACGGATTTGAAATTGTTTTAATCAAACTGATTTTAAATTTAAGTTGTTTTTTTTTGTGACAAATTCAGTTGGCTGGTACATTAGTAGCAAGCACAAATTCGCTTTGCTACAAAGATGGTGGCTAACGACAACAATGAGAAAATATCTGCAACCCAGCTTTACTACCAATGGGGAGTCCGTGGACATGTCCAGGAGACGATGTTTTCTACAATGCATCCATCATATGGGGAGTGATTGGACCGAAAAGAATGTTCTCTAAGTTAGGTGTCTACCCAGAACTCAACTGGTTCTTCTTGATCGGTTTTTTGGCTCCGGTTCCGGTTTGGTTATTTTCACGCAGATATCCTGACAAAAAATGGATCAAGCTCATTAACATGCCCATAATTTTGGGAGCCACATCGGTTATGCCACCAGCAAGAACAGTGAATTACCGGATGCGGGGAGCAATTGGGATGTTGTTTAGCCATTATATATATAAGAAGCATAAGCAATGGTGGGCAAAGCATGCTTATATATTGGGAGCTGCACTTGATGCTGGAATAGCTTTCATGGCTATACTTCTTTATATTGCTCTACAAGGAAAGGGTATATTCGGTCCGGTTTGGTGGGGTTTGGACAATGAGGATCATTGTCCCTTGGCTACTTGCCCTACGCTCTGGGGTAATAGTCGAAGGTTGTCCTGCTTTCGATTTACCAAAATGCGCTTTGTTTGTGTTGGCCATGATTATGGTGTAATGATCATGGTAATTAAATAGCTAATAAGCTCTCAAGGGTTTAGAAGTTTATTATCATTTAGAAGGACAATAATGTTTGTAAGTAAGCGTTGTTTAGTATGTTGTAAATATGTTATTTCTTATTATTGCATTTGTTAAAACACAGGACAAAAACTTGCACTCTAAGAAAAATAAAATGTAAGCAATCAAACGTAAACAATAGCGGAAATTGATAAAACACGTAAATAAAAATAACACGTAGATTTAACATGGTTTTCGGTGTTGTGTCGACTACTCCACGAGATGTAAAAATAAATATTTTATTATGCACAATGTTACAAGGATTTTCACACATATTGCATTGATTACAACATTGGTATTTATAGACACAATTCCCTAAACTCTAACCACCATAAGATCTTTATCGGAACTCACATATAAATACCCCAGATTTGGACCTCGACTTCTAGCTTTTATCCACTGTATTTAAAACTCAACATCAATCGACCTTCTTAGATTTGTAATCAATGCTCGATGTAGAACTCATTGTATTCAACAAACCTCACTACTTCACTAGTCGACTTTTATTAGAAATTAAGTCACAGAAGATAAGAATTGATCAAATCACAAAAGATACGAATGGAGTCAAAAAGATAAAAGTTATTAGATGGATAAATTTTTGAAATATTATTGTTTATCTTTAATTATTTTATTATTCAAATATTGTAATTAGTTTAGATTTATCTTAAAATATGATTTATCTCCTATATAATGGAGATGCATTGTATTGTTTAATCGATTCAATAAAACAGCTTTGAGCCTCCATCCACAGATTCTGCTTTTCTTCAGATCGAAGTAAGTGGTCGGGGTTCGTGTGACTTATCATTCGTGAATCTTCGTCCGATCCTCTTCCGTTTGCAATTTTTTTTTTTCATCATCACCAAACTTTTCTGCAAATAGTTGTTGTCCAAAATAGTCCTTTAAAAAAAAAAAAAACCAACAACAGCAACTAGTTTGCAGCGTCCCATATTGCATCCATTTTTCCTGTTTGTTCATTTTTCTTTCAACAAAGAAGGTCCGAATGTAAAAGAACAAACCTTCTGTCCATTATTGCATCGTTTTAAAAAAAAATACATCATTTATTTTTTAGTCTAGATTTTTAGGTGTTAGTCATTATTAATTCATAAATAATTTTACGTATAACATCAATATTCTTCTTTGGCATCCATTTCATATCGATTTATTTCTGAGGAAAACAAATCCTCCGCCGACCGCAGAGATCGTAGAATACGTGTTTGTCATCATCAAAGTTAAGACTTCAAAGATTTTTAGACAACAAAAATACCGTAAGCCAAAGCCGAGTCAATAAATTAAAAGAGCGAGTGAGCCAAGAGCTTAGGGTCGTGGGCTTCAAAAGATGCATCATATTCTTTGTTGACAGCAAACGCCGCTTCCAACCCGACAACGCTTGAGAGATGACAGATAGAGATCAAATCACGTAAGATAAGAATGGATCAAATCACAAAAGATACGAATGGAGTCAAAAAAAAAAGTTATTATATGGATAAATTTTTGAAATATTATTGTTTATCTTTAATTATTTTATTATTCAAATAATTAGTTTACATTTTACCTATAAAAAATATTTCGCACTGTAAAAAAAATATTTATCATGTTAAATATTTACTGGATCCCGCTGATAAAATTTCTGATCCGCTAATCGCTTTCCACACTATCGTTATGTACACCGGAGAAGTAACGTAAGTGTCGCTTGACAACATGAACCACGTAAACACTCATAACTCACACGCTAGGCAATGTTTGTTTGTTATTGTGGACCCTTCCAGGGTGGAGCCTTCCAGCGTGAGCCCACGCTAACAACTTCCTTTTCAGAGCCCCACTCCAACTCTCTTTCTTCCATCACCTTCAACAGCTGAAATTTTTGCTGATGACTCCTCTGATGAAGCACTCCTGGTAGATTCTTGGCCACGCAGTACAAGAGACAAAAATAATAAGCACACACGACGCAAAATCTAACTTACTTCACCGCAGTAAGCTTCTCACCTAAGAATTTCCCGGTCGTCCATTTATTATATAAAAAAAACTTGCAATTTCGCCCAGAGGGATGAAATTTGGGAGAAGGGATTTTCCTTTGTTTCTTTTCCTTGGTAAATTGAATAACATAGAGCCGATAAATGAGCTGGTTTAAACCAAGAAAAGCTAAAGATCAAATGAGAAATAGCTAGTAGGTGAAAGAGGATGAAGAATTATAAGCGGTAAGGAAGGATGATGATGATGATTGATGAAGAAATTGGTGTTTTCTTCATCTCAAGGTAAAGGGGGAAAATTGAGATTTGCACGGCTGATTTATACCGATATCGTTAATTTTATATATATATATATATATATATATATATATATATATATATATATATATATATATATGGTCTAAGTACTTGTAAACGACTTACCAAGAATCAAGTAACAATGGAGATGGAGATTGTGATGTGATTTAGATCGAGTTTGAGAGTTATTTCTCTCAAGTCGCTTACGTATCTCCGTTATGCTTCGTGAATCGTCTTTCGTAGCTTCCTTAGGTTGTTTTACTGGGGGGCGTCTCGCCTTTTTTCTTGTTGAACAAGTGTAGGATTCTTAAACCCTAAGGATCATTGTGTGTCAATCTTGTATAAAGAGATAAATATGACTGCATTTAAACTATAAGATATGTGTCATATAATTCAGGGATTCTCCTCATTGTTAATCGATCATATAGGCACGTGCTTGAATTATCCCTATAAAGGGGAAAGCCTTGACGCCTGCGGCCAGCTCTCGACTGCTCTCGACCAAGGTTACCCGACTCTCCTACTATGACCGAGCCGTTTCATGTAGTCGTCGGGCAAAGATCGAGATCGATCTCCTCCCGAGGTAAGGTTCGATCTCAGGTTGGGCCTCCGCCCCAAGAGCTCCCTCAGACTTATTATAAGGCCACTCTTAGAATGATACGTGGCGAGGTCTACTCTCGCCATCATCATAAGCCCCTGTGTCCGACCGAACCCCGCTTGGGTCGGGTAGACCGACCTGAGCGGATGCGGCTCTGCTTTTCCACAGAGTCAAGCGTCGGCCTTACCACGTGGTCGCTGCGTTATTGCCTTCGCTAGTTATGACATGCATGCACAACGGCGCTTTCTACACGCTATAATGATGTTTGGTTTTATTAATACCGCTTTTTAAGGGTTATAGCCCCCTAGTCTCATCACGTCCCTTCAGACGTTACCACAGCCATTTAAGCCCCAGAATTGAAGTCGGACGAATCTTCTCTTTTTAAGAGTTATTGACCTAACCTGAGGTCTGATGATTTAAGACCTGACCTGAAGTCTTAAAGCGGTCTGATTTTTCAGACTTAACGAATTTTCTCTTTTTAAGAGTTATTGACCTGACCTGAGGTCTGATGGTTTAAGACCTGACCTGAAGTCTTAAAGCGGTCTGATTTTTCAGACTTAACGAATTTTCTCTTTTTAAGAGTTATTGACCTGACCTGAGGTCTGATGGTTTAAGACCTGACCTGAAGTCTTAAAGCGGTCTGATTTTTCAGACTTAACGAATTTTCTCTTTTTAAGAGTTTAACAACAGAACATATTACATCCACACAACATAATCCAGAAAGCTTAACATAGTATCACAATGCATAACAACTTGCAGAATAAAATGACAATTACTTGCCTCAAACATAAAATTTATTCAGATTAACCGCATTCCAACTCCTGGGAATGGTTTTTCCTGTACCATCAGCCAACTGGTAAGCTCCCTTTCCATGTACTTTGATGATCTGATAAGGTCCTTCCCGGCCAGACTCAACTTTCCACTTGGTTCTTGCTCACGACTTTGTTTTTGTGCAAAACCGTATCACCAACTTTAAAGTAACACTCTTTGACCCTCGAGTTATAGTATCGGGATACTTGTCGCTTATATTTAGCCATCCGGATCAAAGCAACATCCCTTTTCTCCTCCAACTCATCTTTAGCATGCCTCATTTCTTCTTCCTGGATTTGATCATTATGCAAAGGTCGCTTCGGGAGATGGTAATCCGATTTCTGCTGGTATAACAACTTCACACCCATATGCTAGGGAGAATGGTGTCTCTTGGGTTGACGTGTTTGGCGTAGTCTTGTAAGCCCAGAGAATATTTGGTAGATGTTCTACCCAATGCTTTCCTTACTGTTCTAGTCTCTTCTTCAAACCAACCTTGATTTTCCTGTTAGTCTGTTCCACTTGTCCGTTGGCTTGTGGGTGTCCAAAGGAAGTGGAATGTCAAGTTATGCCCAAATCAAGACACCATTCTCTAACTCATTTGTCTTCAAACCGGGTTCCATTGTCTCAAATTAGACCTTGGGTATTCCGTGATCTGCATACTATATTCTTCTATAAGAACTTCTTGATCTGCTTGGTCAGAATGGTAGTTAATGCCTCACCCTCTCCACCCATTTGGTGAAATAATCAACAACCACCACTAGAAATTGGTAACTTCCTGGTGCTTTAGGCAATGGTCCTACCGATCCACACCCCACCGATCAAAAGGCCAGATGAGATAACCGGGTTAAGTTTTCGATGGTTGATGGGATAAATTACCATGAATTTGACATGATCTCGCATGCCAAGACTAATTCCTCTGCGTCCTGCTGCATCTTAGGTCAGTAGTAGCCAAACAACGTGCATTTTCGAGCTAAAGCTCTTGACCCCATATGATTTCCACAGATCCCCAAATGAATTTCTCTCAACAAGTAGTTGCCTTTTTCCACGGTGACACAACGTAACCAACGGGATATAAATGATTTTCTATATAAGATATCATTAAATATAGGGAATACCTATCAGACAAACGTTGGATCTTACGAGCTTGCCCTTTATTTTCTCGGTAAGTGTCTATCTTTCGATACGCTACAATGGGATCCATCCATGTTTCCTCTCGTAATCGGTTGTACTTCGATGCTTCATAACTACGCCGATTTAGTTGCTCAATCAGGACCTTTTTATCTGATAAGAAGTTTGAAGCTAACTTGGACAGAGCATCCGCTCGGTATTCTATGATCTGGAGACCTGCTCCACCTGAATTTCTCGAAATTGATTTATCTTCGATCGAGCTGAGATAAATACTTTTTCATGGGCTCCTCATTTGCTTCGTATTCTCCTCCAATGTGATTTACTACCAGTTGAGAATCACTGTAGACTTTAAGTTGTTGAACTCCTAATTTTAGAGCTAAATTCAAACATGTAATCAATGCTTCATATTCCGCTTCGTTATTGGTTGCTTGAAAGTTAAAGTGTAAAGCATAAGGAAATTCTTCACCCAATGGACTGATAAGGAGGAGGCCTGCTCCTGATCCACTTTTACTATATTCCCCATCAACGAATAGCTTCCATTGGCCTGATTCCTTTGGAGATATACGCTGATCAATAGAAATGGATTTCTCTTCTGCTAAAAAATCTGCCAAAGCTTGAGCTTTTATAGCAGTTCTTGGTTTGTACTCCAAATCATAACCTACCAATTCTACAACCATTTGGCTAAATGACCTGATGTATCCGGCCTGCTCAGTATCTGCTTCAAAGGTTGATCAGTGAGGACAATGATTGGATGACTTTGAAAATAAGATCTTAACTTCCTGGATGCATGGATTAATGCTAGAACTAGCTTCTCTGCATCTGAATACCTCACCTCATGTCCATGTAAAGCCTTGCTCGTGTAATATACCGGTTTTTGCAGTGTTCCCTATTGCCTGACCAAGACAGCGCTGATGGGTTCATCACAAACTGGTAGGTAAAGATACAAAACTTCTCCTTCCTGAGGAGAGGTTAAAGTTAATTGGCAATTCCAACAGGTATGTCTTCAACTCTCCGAAAGCTTTTTGACAATCCGTATCCCATCGAAATTGGGCAACTTTCCTTAAAATCTTGAAAAATGGCAATGATCGTTGTGCTGATCGTGAAATGAACCTATTCAAAGCTGCTAACCCTGCCCGTCAGCCTTTGAACTTCTTTGATGCATCATTTTTAAGGCATTCAATTTATCTGGATTTGCTTTAATCCCTTCCTTCGAGATCATATATCCCAAAAATTTTCCAGATCTAACACCAAATGTACACTTCTTTGGGTTCAATTTCATCTTCGAGTTTCGTAGTACTCGCAAACTTCCTTCACATTATGTAAATATCGATCTAAAGACCTGCTTTTGATCAAGAAATCACCACGTAAACCTCCATGGATCTGCCTTATTTGAGCTACGAAAATTTGATTGATCGCCTTTTTGGTAGGTGGCACTGCGTTTTTAATCCAAATGGCATGGTCACATAATAATACGTACCAAATTCAGTTATGAAGGTTGTTTTTTCTGCAACTTTAGGGTCCATGAAGATTTGATGATATCCTTTATAAGCATCCAGGAACCCAAAAATTTCGAATCCCGCTGTTGAGTCCACTAGCCTGTCAATTCGAGGTGATGTATAACTATCCTTGGGGCAAGCTTTGTTCAGGTCTGTAAAATCTACACACATTCTCGAGGACCCATCTGATTTCTTCACCAATACTGGATTGGCTAACCATTCTGGATAAATCACCTCTTTGCTGATTCATGCTTGCTTGAGTTTTGCAACCTCCTGTTCTATAACTGAAATCCTTTCTGGTGCAAAATGTCGCTTCTTTTGACGAACTGAGGGCCTGTTTGGATCCACGTTTAAGCTATGGACTATCAACTCTGGTGATAAACCTGGCATATCATTTGTCTTCCACGCAAAAACATCCTTGTACTCTTTAAGTAAATCTGTTAAAGCCCTTTTGTATGGATCTGGAATCCACGATCCTATATTTACCACTGAATCTGATCCTTGTTCATCGACCTGAACTGCCTCGGTCTGATCTACAGATGTCCAGGTCTTGTCTTCTTCTGGCAATAATTCCTCCAAAGTTACCTGTTGAACAAATTATTTTTCATCAACTACAGATGTGTAACAGCTCCTGGCTATTTCCACATCTCCTTTAATTTCAACTGATCCAGAATTGACCAGAAACTTCATGTTGTTATGTGCTGGAGAGATAACTGCCCGCAGATCAATGATTCCTGGTCTTCCCATGGTAACGTTATAAGCCGACGGTGCCTTAACAACAATGTAGTTCACCATCAGGGTCCTGCCCTTAGGCAACTTACCATTGGTTGTAGGCAATGTAATCATGCCCATAGGATGGACAGGCAAACCTGCGAATAGAGGGGTGGACACTGCAGTTAAGCTTGAATCCTTCAACTTCATGGCCTGGAATGCCCTATAGTACAGGATATTAACAAAGACTTCCAAAGATCAACACAAATCCTTTTAACCAATTCCTCGCCGATGACGGCTTCAATAACTAGCCCTTCATTGTTAAGTGACAAGTGGTAGTGGGTCCTCCGGGCCGCACTCGACTCTCCTCGACACCTTCGCTGCTTACCGTAACTCGATCCCGATTCACGGGATCTGCTATCTCCTCCTTCCTTGATCTCGCCCTCTTGGGACCTCCCATGATTGTATTGATAGTATTTATTGGCGGTTATCGATCCGACCATCATGATCGTGAGATGGATTTCGGGCCTTCTCGGTTCATTATTCCTATTCCCGCTATTCTCGATGATTTCTTCTTCTCTTCTCTGTGCCCTCTCCGGCTCTTCGTTACGAGATCTATCAACGACTTCATCGAAGTTTTCCTTCCATAATCTACCGCGTCAATATCCCCGATCAATTCTCTCGCACATCTCCGTATCATGACCAACATACCGTGGAATCTGCAGAATTTGGTCTCGATCTCTTTTTCTCTCGGTTCTTTCATAGAAATGGGGTTCGTGCTATGCCTTTGCGCTCCATGATGGCCAAAACTCGCTCCCCGCGATCGGTTCAACGGTATTAAGTCTCTCGCTCCGCAGAACGCCTCTTTTGCCCAATCTGTCCGCATGGGTGCCTGGACCCTATCCCAAATCGATTTGTGCTTCTTGTCGGATTTCTCCTCCGCCTTGCCTTTTCAGATCTCCTTTTTCCAACTCAAGCTTGGCATGATTGGCCTCTTCACCTTGACAAAGGCTTAAAGGCAATTGCCAAACATTCCTCCATGGTTCTTGGATTTTTCCCGCTTAATTTAACATGTAACTTCCTCTCGTAGTCCTTCTACGAATGAGGCTACCAAAAATCGATCATCTACATCACCACCTGGTTGACTCAAGATTGAACCTCTTGATGAATTGTAAAACCGCTTTCATCGGACTTTTGCTTAATGGTGATCAAATGAGTGCTATTTCTTTGAAATGGTCTCGCAATGATAAACATGCTCATAAACTTCTTAGTCAAAATCAGAAAGCTAGTGATAGATCTGGATGGTAGCTTGTTAAACCGCCTCTAGCCCTTCCAGATAAAAGTACGGGAATGCTTTGCATTTCATCTCGTCTGGAGCATTATATAACTGCATATGCGCTATGTATTGATGCATATGATCATAAGGGTCTTTTGTTCCATCAAATGGACTGATCTTAGGTATCTTGAATCCTCTGGGACATGGATATGCATCAATATGCTCTGCAAAAGGTGAAACCAGATTGAATTCGCTCTTCCTCATCTTCTAGCATTGCGGCCTAATTCAAATTTCTAGCCGCATCATTTGTTCGATGAGTTTTGCTCTTGATAATTCGGTAACTGGATTCCGCAGCCTCCTTGTGACCATCCTTTTCTTCCGATGATGGTCGTACTTCTTCTCCAAGATTTTCTACTTTCTCCTTTCCCTTCCTCACACTTTCAAACGTAACTTGGAAAATCGCCCCATTGTTTTTAAAGCATCTACCAAGAGTTGTTTCGCCAAATCCTCGAGTATTTGGTCGATCTTCTCGTTGTTTTTCAAGATTGCGCGTTCTTGATCTTGATTCGGATTATCCGGATCGTGTGAGGAACCTCGCTAGATCTTTCCTTTTGTTGATTTTTTTAGATTTCATATCAACTACTATGTTAACTCAGCCGCTAGAAACAAAAAGAGGCCCTCCTTCTAAAGACCAATGATCAAACTCCAACCGAAAGGTATAAAAGCTATATGGTCCTTCTTGTTCTAGGATCAAAATAGAGAGTAGTTTTTGTTGTGGACTGAATTTAAGGAATAAGCTGCCTACGTATCCAAATATATATTTAGAATCAAGCTCAACCGTAGTTCAAGCAGTTATGCATCGGAGTGGAGTTAGTGGGCAGTTATACACTCTACCCACGTCTCACGTCCACACATAACTGTTCTTTACACACATCCTTGGTCTGTTCATTACCTGATCAGTGACTTACCCTGATCGAGACGACCAACAGGGGCCTTCCCTGGTCGTCTTGATCAAGTCCTCCAAGTAGCGGGGACCTGCCCAAGTCGTTTGACCAAGAGGGACCTGCCTCCGGTCAGTACAATTTCTGGTTTAAATATATCTTTGATCCGATCTACTAATTCATCCACAGGGTATGCCACATGGAGACATTCGGATTATCCTCAATCAATGGTCTCACCCAAATTAATGCGGCTTGCTTTGTTGAACCATATCCTGAAAGCCTTTGTGTTCTAACCACACATTAGGAAATCATGGTGAATTGATGCGATTACGGGGCTTTCTACTATTACAAAAAATCTGAAGGAGCAACGGGCAATTGTCGGAGTGGGTTTTTGGTAGATATACTTCGAATTACACCACATTTGATGAAGCCGTTCCAAAATATGTGTTTGTTTGAGAAGTGGAACAGTCCAAGTAAACCTTGGGCCTTGGTAAGCAAGTGGCATCAATTCACATTTATTAACCATATTTCGCATTGCCTAGACATTAACGCCATCGATCGTCCTCCACCTTTTTGTCATCCTGCTCTATAACTTGATTAAAAATCTCTTATGAAGAACCAAGGATATTTCATAACCATAGAAAATTTCTCAATGTAACCCTAACAATCATTACGCAAGCTATGTGTACGGGAAGCATAAATCACAGCCAGAATCCAATTAATAGACTGATTCTCAAACACAGCTAAATTCATACATTGGTTCAAACTTGGCAAAATAAATAAGGGAAGTCACATTATCAGACCAAAAGCACCAAATTCCACCACGTAACCTCTCTCTTTCACGCAGACGGCCCTGTTAAAATGAGAATGAGAGTTACTTAGAATTCTCCAAGCTTTCTGACTACCGGCACGAGTTTCCAAAAGGCACAACACGTCAGGTTTGTGTGTCTTTATCATATCCATCAAGCAATAGTAAACTCCCAATGATCTTGCTCCAATGCAATTCCAGGAGATAATCCGCATTACAGACAATTAGGATTTGTTTTGATGGATCCTCAATCCATCATGTCCGTGATCGTCAAGAAGTTCGTCAAATTGTTGTGATTCTCGCTGCACTGTGATTGGCCTACCTTCCGCTCAAAACTAGAAGGGTATCCATGCTTCTTGTAGCATATGTCCAGATCTCATATGCGGTAAGTGCATTGGAGGTTCTTCCTATTATTAGAACCATTGGAATTCTGACCTTGACTAGTACTCATGGTTCTCTTAGGTGGAAGCTGCCTCACAAAATTTCCTTGAGATTTTTAGGAGGTGCCCTGTAAAGCAGCTTGAGTGCTAATTGAAAGACCTCCTGCTGGTCCATAAACTTGATGGCTCTCCTATTTGATAGCAAGGTTGTAGACCTCATTGATCCTAGGCAAAGTACTTGCCAACAATATATTGATTTTAGTGGCTCAAAAGTGTCACTTAGAGCATGTTTCAATAAAAGAAAATGGAGGAGAAGAAAAGAAGTGGCTTGGACGGATTTTAATTGGGGTGTTTGGTATGTCAATAGTAGAAGTAAAGGAAAGGAAATATGAAGGAGAGACTGTGCTTAAATGATGTAATAAAATTGAGTTGCTGTTTTCCGTTCACTTTCAAAGAAAATTCGTATGAAATAGTATTTTTTTAAATATTTTATATAAGTACCCTTTTAAAAAGAACATTTTATATAATTACTTAAATAACCTTAAAATTAATACTAATCTCCCACTAACTTAATTTGGCTTTAATGTCTAAAATTGGAAAATAATTAATAATCTTGTGATTTATTTTCTTTTCCATTGATATTTCAAACACACTTTTAAAACTTTCTTCCCTTTCCGTCTAGTTCTATCCAAACACTCAAAATAAACTTCACAATCTTTTACCTTCCTCTCTGCTTTCCATTTTGTCACTATCTTTCCTTTTTTTTCTATCTAATTCCTTCAATCCAAACAAGTCTTAGACCTCTCCGAAAAGAGATTATGTAATCAGCTTCACTATAGTCTTTGAATTCCTATGTGGTACGACATCCACACTGAGGAATTGGCCTCAGCATAATCAATTCATCCCAAGAATTTTGAGACGAGTAAAATACTCTATCACCGTTGAAGTTCCTTGACGAATAGCACAAACTTCCTCTTGAATAACGGAAACTCAGAAGAAATCTCCAGTTGACAACCTTTCATGTAGGTTGACCCATACATCACCCGTTGTGTTGGGATCCTAAAAGACTTTGAGCTATTGTTGAAGAAACTGAGTTTAGAAGCCAGGAAAGTACCATATTGTTGCGCTGATTCCATGCCGTGAAGTTTCTATCTGTTGCCGCAGGACAGGCGACGATGCCATCCACAAACCCTAGTTTGTTCTTTGAGATTAGTGCTCGGCGTAGCACTCTGCTCCAACCATATAAAATTCTTTTCTTTTAGCACCGGCTGCACCAAAACCACTGCCGATTCTCATTCGGATGCATGTACAGAGGATGAGATGGTGTGATATCTTCTTCTAGATTCATCGCCGTCGAAGAAAGCCAAAACAACAAATTGATCGTGAAGCTCTGAAACTTGAGGAAAACAAAATCGAATATAGAGAGAATGCAGAAGAAGACTTTATCGCTCTCTGATACCATGTGAAAATAGTAATTGATGAAAAAGAGAGAACAATCGGAGACAAAAAAAAACTAAAACCCCATTACAACCAAGCCCCTTTTATATGTAGGGTGCCAAATTATTATAAAAAAAAGACCCTTGCACAAAAAATTATGAAATGAGGAAGAATATGAAACAGGATAAGGGGCGATTTATTAGGCGGAAAAATTATGTCTTTTAGAAGAAAAATTAAAGCTAAAATCCACCGCTCAAACCCCAAAATCCACTATTCTATGCTTCAAATCCACTATTCGATTGTGAAACAATGAAATTGACACCCAAATCCACTACTGTACAGTGAAACATTGAAATAAACCTTAAATCCATTATTCCACCGCTTCGCATTAAAGTACACTTTACGCTAAAAATTCCACCACCTAATTCCACTTTTTGCTACTTTTAAGAATTCCACCACTTAAATCTTTTTTCTACTTCATTTAAAATAACATTGGAAAACAACAAATGACATATCCGAATAAGGAGGACGATAAAAATATGGTGAAAGAAATTTTAATATTTTGATGCTTATATCAAAAGATATATTTATGTTTGTGCTATGGTCGGAGAGATTGTGGAATAAAAAAATGGTTTTTTTGTCATAATTTTTTTTATTGGATTAAATGCATATTTACATTTTTTATCTGACATTATTTTACATTGGTCTATATATTTTCACACATGCATATTAAGAACATAATTTAATTTTTTTTGATTTATAAATGAAATAAAAACAATGAAATTACTAGAAAATCATTGATATATAAAACGAATGAACTATTTTTTAATCACCTACCTAGTAAAACATAGAGTGAAGAATGAAAAACAACAAGTTTCTTTGGAAATAAAATAATCCGATAAATAAAAGTAATGTAAGCACGTTGTTTATGTTATTTACTTGAAGAGCTTCTGTGAATATAATATCAAGAATTGTGGTGGTAGATTTATCATATACGGCCATCTACAACGTTCTTCCTGATGAGATTAAATTGATCACGATGTAAACCCATAATGATTAACAGAAAAATAAATGCGTATTCACGAGATTTACCGGCTAAGATCTGGGTGTTGTTTTTTTTTTTTTTTTTTTTTTTTTGACACAAGATCTGGGTGTTATACATAATCATAGACTATATTTTAGTTTCTGACAGTAATAGTAAACTTCCTTTTTTTTTTTAGGGAAATAATAATATAATAATTGTAGTAGTGTGCGTTACAAATCTTACTCAATATTTATGTTAAACACATCCCCTAGTTAGTTGAGTGGTGGAGTTTTTCTTTTTTGAGAAGGAGTTGACTGTAGTTATATCACAAATTTTACTATGGTCCTGGACCAAATCTTACTTTTATCCCAAACCAATAATTTAAAAGAATTTCTAGCTGGTTTTACATGCTTAAAAATCAACCACTAATGATGTATTTTCAATTGATGATATGATTATTCAATTACTTTGCCTCGTGACCATCATAAAATCACTGGCAGTTATATAGTTGACTGGTGTTGGTTCTCGTCATATATAGTTGAACTGAACTAAATAAATCAGGGCCATCCTGAAATCCTTTTTTTTTTCTTTTTTCTTCTCGCATTATACTTTTACAGGAAGATCGATCTGACGAATGCAATGGCTACATCGGAGGTTGAAGCTCCCCAAAAAACAAATCTAACAAGATTGTTGGTATGAGTTTTATTGTTTTCCTCTTTCTCCATGTATTTAAGAGATGAATGGGGATTTTTAGGAGCCCTGAGCAAGCATGTGTTTTCTTTATATATATATATATGTGTGTGTGTGTGTGTTTGTTGCTAAAAATGAATAAATGCATGAAGGAGAAGAAGGAGAAGAGGTGAATGATACACCAATAGAGCAAGTGAGGCTAACAGTTCCACCAACAGATGACCCGAATTTACCAGTTTTAACGTTTCGGGCGTGGTTTCTTGGGATAATATCATGCGCATTGCTTGCATTTTTAAACATGTTTTTTGGGTATAGAGAGAATGGTTTAGCGGTTTCTGCGGTTGCTGCTCAGATTGTTACTCTCCCTGTTGCAAAACTAATGGCAGCTGCTCTTCCAACAAAGGAATTTTCTGTTCCATTTACAAGGAAGAAATTTACCTTAAATCCTGGGCCTTTTAATCGAAAAGAACATGTTTTGATTACTATATTCGCCAATTCCGGATCGAACACTGCTTATGCTCTTTCTATAGTTACCATTATGAAGGCTTTTTACCATAGGGATATCAACCCTGTTGCAGCTTTCTTGCTTGTGCAGTCTACTATGGTAACTTTTTTTATAAAAAAAATTGCCAATTGTTTTGTTAATTCTTGTATTAAATTTTTCCTTCAATTTTTTTTTATATAATTTGTGTTTTTTTTTTCTTTCTTCCCTTTGTCTCATTCAGTTACTCATTTCACGGCTGGTGGCCTTTTACTGGAAAATCTTGGTGACTTCTCCTTACATGCAGTGGTACGAGCTTAATATGATCAATATCTCTTTATTCATGATATGTACGTGTCTTTGAAATTTATAGGGACGACAACCAAATGATCGATTCCCATCTCCGTCCCGAATAAAATTAAACAGAAAAAATCACTCTATACCGCATCTATACTTTTTCACATTTTGATTTTTAAACTTTTATTATTATATGAAATTTATATTAGCACACTAAAATAGTAAAATTGATATGGGAAATTAGGGATAAGAACACAAATCAAAATATTTTTAAGAATAAGAGACAACTACATATTTTTTATAGGGAGAAGGATAATCTGCATAATTTTTATAATGGAATGACAAACAATGAATCCTTAAAATCGTTGATCTCCTCAAGTGAATCCCAAATCAATGAATTTCGATAAATGAATTTCTCGATAAATGAATCCCAAAATTAGTGAATTTCGATTTATGAATTTTGAAAATTAGTGGATTTCGATAAATGAATTTCGTCAATTAATTTAAATAAATAATTTCAAACACAAGTGAATTTCGACAAATAATAAATAGTTTTGTCTTTATCACAAAAGTTTTAAAAAACGTCCCTTCTACTCAATTGATGAAATATTTTTGTCCTTCTCCCTCATTCCCCCAAATTGATATTGATACACTATCATTCTTAATGAATACTCGGATGTGAGTTGTTATTGTTAGGAAAAATAAGATAAGATGCTTAGATATCAATTTTTGAGCAAACGAAACCAATATTATTGAGCGAAAACGAAAGTACAAATGGTAACCCAAGATACTTCATGGTTCCTACGCCTAACGGAACGCCATGAACATGGATAACATCTTTCCTACATGCATCATAATCCAGCTTACTAAAAAATAAGCCGGACTTGTAAGTATTAATACATTGTTCGATAAAGTCTCATAGCGTGCCAAAATATCTCGTACTACATCGGCCCCATCCTCCGACGCATTAAAAACAAGAGACTATCATCGAAACAACAAATGAGAAACCGACTCTTCACCCTGGTGGACAAAGGAAATTCATTCCAATACACCTTCGACTTTATGGATAAGCACCGAAAGACCTCGACACATAAAATAAAAACAAAGTGAGATAAAGGATCTCCTTGGCGAATTACCCCATGTAGGCACAATACGACAAGTAGGACTACCATTAAATAAAACCCTACAGAAGTAGATGTAACCATACGATGAACAAAGCCACAAACATGGTTGGAAAATTCATTGCGCTCATCACAACAAACATATAATCCCATTCCACCCTCGCCGAAAGCTTTCGCCATATCGATCTAGCTTTAGGTCCGCGTGATGCTTGCTCTCAAGCAAACCCGCATTTAAAGAATAGAAGGCCTCGAACACCACAATAGCATTATCTCAGAATGAGCCTCCCATATATGAATGCGCTCTAACTCCCGAGATAAAAGAATCAGTGACACACTTTAGACGATTCACCACAGTCCGAGAAATAAGCTTATAGATGGAATTACAAAGGCTAATAGGCTGGAAGTCTTGTTCCACTGCTGGCTTCTTGACCTTTGGTATGAGAGAGATATATAAGTCTCGTTAATGCTCAAAGACCTATGTCACCATTTACCGCATCCAAAAACGCGGCATAATACTCGGTCCAATAGAATTCCAACATTTTTGGAAAAATAACGTGCATACCATCCGGCCTGGCACTTTGCGCCAAAAAGCCGAGACAATGCAGCAGAAGGACCTCAGCCTTAGTAAAATCCATGGCAAGACGCAAAGCATCCCCTGACTCACCCGCCTGATGTTAGGGAGTTTATAGGATGATTAGAACAATGGTATCAAAACTTGAAATGCAAGATAACTTGATATGATCGCAGAGTCGATTTGGAAATCTTTCCTCATAAAATTATTCGCTCCTTGAATTGCCTCCGGAATTAACTCAATATAATCACGGGATAAATCTGCTTCTCTTCCAATCTTTGGCAATAAGATGAAAGAATGCTATGAAGTTTTGTAGATATGTGTGTTTAAACTTGAGGCTTCAAGAATTTCAAAGAAAATGAAAAATTGCTTCTCAAATTCTATTCTTGTGTTTTAAAATGAAGTTCCAAGTGTTCCCTTATGTGTGTGTGATGTTATACTAATATAACATTACATACAAAACCTTTCGTAATCGCCACTGCACCAAAACCCGAAGGATACCAAAGAAACCGACCAAAATCGCTTCAGAATCGCATACTGACGCCCGCTTAATCCTCGACGCCTGCTCGAAGCATACCGGACGGGCGCCCGCTTAAGACGCTCGTCCCATCCAACCAGGTTACATCCTCGTATGTAAATTCACCTTCGGCGCTCGCCGCCCAGGAACCTAGACGCCGCTCGAAGTCAAACGCCCGCCCATATGAAATGGACGCCCGCCCAATAAGCGCAGCAGACCTGGATTTTGTTCAACACTTGATCTAACACTCTCGTAAGCTTGTAAATATCAATTGTAAGCATGCACCCCGCATCTCCTAACTCATATCGATTGTTTCAAGCTTACCAAACCTCAAACTAAGTCCAATAACACTAAATCACATTGGTGATATAATCACCAACAATCCTCCCCATTTATTGTAACCCTTGACTTAGTTAAAACTCTTCAACACACAACAATTCATCTTTCAATGATAATATCACGCAGATTGAATTACCATCTAGTATATTACACATTCCAAAATATTCGAGTATCAGGGTGTGACTAAGCATTGAACCCTTTTACAATTTGAATACTTCAAAGATAATATACAAATGAATCTAAAGACAACTTTTATAGCTTGCTTGACACTCTTTATCCAGGCCTCGTGTCCATATCAATTCATGAGTATGTAGAAAGCCAACCCTAACTTTCTTGAAGCGCCAAACTTCAAACTCATATAGGTGAGTCTTATCAATCGTGTACCTGCAACAACACTTTTTCATAAGACTTTAAGATATATATCAACCTCACATGCAGGTCTAGCACAAACCTTCGGGACTAAATATATGTGCCAAAACTAAGTCATCGCCTTCCTCATTGAATTCAGCCCCGATGTCATATTAAGGGGAATTGGGTATCCTAATGCAAAGTTTCAATGGGTTGTAGACCCATCCCGACAACCGACTTGACAAACAAGTCCTTAGCCAATGCCTTGGTCAAATGATCGGCTAAATTCTTTTGAGATCTCACAAAAGCAACTGATATCACCCCATGAGTGATCAACTCACGAATCGAGCTATGCCTAACTCCAATATGTCGCGACTTTCCATTGTACACTTGACTATAACACTTAGCCAAGGTATTTTCACTATCACAATTGATAGAAATTGGTGATATTGGTTTTGGCCACAATGGAATCTCAGAATCAAATGTTTAAGCCATTCGCGCTTCTAAACCGGCCGGCCAAGGCGATGAATTCGATTCCATTGTCGAGTTTGCATTACATGTTTGCTTCTTGAAGCCCATGAGATGGCACCTCCTCCAAGCGTAAACACCCAACCACTCGCTGATGAATGATTCTCATTTGATATCCAACTAGCATCCGAGTAGCCTTCTATCACCGAAGGATGTCCAACATAAGTTAAACCAAAATTTTTGGTAAACTTAAGATACCTTAACACACGACATTACCGCATGCCAATGAACACTACTTGGATTACTAGTATATCTACTAAGTTTTCCAACCGCATATGCAATGTCCGGACGAGTGCTAGTCATTGCATACATTAAACATCCTATAACTCGAGCATATTCAAGTTGAGACTCCGGTTTACCCGAATTCAACTCAAATTTCTCATGAGGATCCATGAGAGTTCTTGCGGAACAGTAATTTTCACAATTGAACTTTTTTAACATTTTCTCAATGTAGTGAGATTGTGTCAAAGTAATCCCTTGGTCATTCCTTATGATTTTTATACCAAGGATAACATCCGCCTCCCCATGTCTTTCATCGAAAAACTTGATGACAAAAATGATTTACATTGGTCAACTTGATCTTGGTTTGTACCAAAGATCAACATGTCATCAACATATAGACAAATGATTACACCATGTCCGGTTTCATCAAATTTGCTATACAAACATTTGTCCATTTGGTTAAGCTTAAAACCATTAGACAAAACAACTTCATCAAACTTATTATGCCATTGTTTGGGAGCTTGTTTCACCATACAATGATTTAACGAGCTTACACACTTTATGCTCATTCCCGGTATCACAAGACCCTCCGGTTGTTTCATGTAAATTTCATCATTTAAATCCCCATTTAAGAAGGTCGCTTTAACATCCATTTGATGGATAACAAGATTGTTAATGGATGCCAAGGCAATCAACAATCTAATAGTGGAGATTCTCGCAACCGGGCATAAGTATCAAAATAATCAATGCCTTCCTTTTGTCTAAAGCCTTGTATCACCAACCGGCTTTATACCTTTCAACGGATCCATCAATTTTCATTTTTCTTTTAAAGATCCATTTGCAACCCAATGGTTTACACCCACGTGGAAGGTCCGTCAATATCCACGTATCATTGCCTAAAATGGAGTCCATCTCATCGTTAATGGCTTCCTTCCAAAAGGCAATATCCCGAGATTCCATAGCCTCTTTATACGTTCTAGGATCATCATCAATATGATAGCAATATGCATATTGAAATCCTACTTCATCTCTTGTACCTCCACCAAATAAGTTTGGAAATCGGGACCAAAAGATTTTTCTTTTCTTGCCCTTTTGCTTTTTCAAGCACCAAAGGCTCATCTTGTGATTCCACACCACCACAACTTTCACTAATTCCAATAGAACAACATTTCTAGGCCTTGATATAGAAGAAAATCGACTTTCATCAAAGATAGCATCCCTTGATTCAATAACGGAATGAACCGCAATCAATCATTTGGTTCTATAACATAGAACCTATATGCCTTGGAATGCAACGATATCCAATAAAAATGCAACCGATGCCTCTTTCCCCAAGGTTTTAATCTTGGGATTGGGTAGTCTTACGATCGCTTACATCCCCAAACACGCAAATAATGCAAGTTTGGCTTCTTTATACCAAAGCTCATATGGGGTAATAGGACTCTTTTATTAGAATCCTATTCAATAAATAACAAAGTCATCAACATAGCTTCTCCCAAAAACCCTCACTCAATCCTCGAGTAAGAAAGCATAGCATTCACCATCTCTTTTAGAGTTCGATTCTTTCTTTCAAACTATGCCATTTTGTTGTGGTGTATAAGGTGTAGTTATTTCATGTATAATCCCACAAGATTCAAAAATGGTGGATCAAAGTATTCTCCACCTCTATCCGTATTTAAGTTTCTTTATTTTAGTTTCAAGTTGCAATTCCACTTCGCTTTTAAACACTTTAAACTTTTCCATTGCCTCGCCTTTTGTAAAAGTAAGTAAATATAACAAATACGAGTGCAATCATCAATAAATGTGACAACATACTTTTTGTTTCCTAAAGATGGAGTAGAACCAAAATCACAAAGATCACTATGAATAAGTTCCAAAATAGTAGATTTACCTTTCAACACCTTTGAAAGGTTGTCTTACAATTTTAGTTAAGTTACAAGTATCACACTTATTCGTAGTTGTACTACAAACAGAATTAAGTCATTTTTAGACATTTGCAACATTCTTCTAAAATGCACATGACCTAATCTCGCATGCCACAAGTATGATTCATCAACATTAATAAATATAACATTCATATTAACATTATCATTCAAATCATTACGAATAATGTTAAGCATAAACATACCACCATTTAGATAACCAAATCCTACAAATACACCATGCTTAGTTAATACATAACGAGAGGACTCATATACTTGTTTGTAGCCCTCTTTACATAAAATACTACCGAAACCAAGTTTTTCCGGATTAAAGGAACATGTAGAACATTGTTTAAAGTTACAAATTTTCCGTAACTAAATTGCAAATTTACAACGCCTTTTCCAACAACAAGCAGCCTTTAGACTCGCTTTCCCATATGTACAATTGATCCATCTTCAACTTTTTCATATTTTGAAAACTGTGATTTATCCTTGCACACATGTCTAGTTGTCGCCGAGTCTATCCACCAACTAACATCATCATCCTGCAAATAACATGCTTCGAAATCGCTGGTACATAATTCAAATTCAATTAAAACCACAATTATTATCAATTGTACCTTGATGTTTAGGTGGTGCCGGTCTTTCGACCCATTCACCGGCCTTTACCCTTGCCAATGCTTTTGCTTTCGTGAAAAACAAATCCGCTTTGAAATGGCCTTCCTTTCCGCAATACCAACAAGTGCCTTTCGGCTTCTTGTTAGACTTTGCCTTGTTTTTGTTGTTGGAAGAATCAAACTTTCTTTGTTGTCATTTTTCTTAGAAGTTTCCCAACTTCAACCATATTGATTGAAGTTGAGCCACCTGCAATGTTCTTACCACAACCTACAACATTCTTACCACTCTCTTGCAAACGCAAACTTTCTTCTATCCTCAAATGAGAACCAAGTTCAATCAAAGAAAGTTCTTCCTTCTTATGTTTCAAAGAGTTTTTAAAATCCTCCAAGAGGGAGGCAACTTTTCAATAATGCTTGAAACACATATGGATTCATCCATAGTCATTTTATGCATAGAAAATTGACCAAACAAACGCAACAACTCATGATATTGATCCATGACCGGACGAGTATCTACCATCACATATTTCATAAAATTACCAACAAGAAACTTCTTACTAGATGCATCCTCACTTACATACTTAGCCTCCAAAGTATCCCACAACTCTTTAGACGTCTCAATTTCAAGGTAAGTATCAAAAGACTATTAGACATACCGTTAAGGATGTGACCACGGCATATATAATCATCATTTTCCCACTTACTTTTCCTCCTTGATTCCTCCATGGTGTCATTATCATCAATCGAGGGCATGGCGTACTCAACACGCACACAACCTTCAATGCAATCAAAAGAAAGTGCATTTTCTTTTGCCACCTTCAAAATCCTCACTGTTGAATTGTTCCAATTTGTCTGAAATTGGAAGTCATCTCCTTGATACTTGACATTGTTCAAACCACAATAATTTTCGCAGATTGTTAGGAGTTTATAGGATGATTAGAACAATGGTATCGTAACTTGAAATGCAAGATAACTTGATATGATCGCAGAGTCGATTTGGAAATATTTCCTGCGAAAATTATTCGCTCCTTTGAATTGCCTCCGGAATTAACTCAATATAATCACGGGATAAATCGCTTCTCTTCCAATCTTTGGCAATAAGATGAAAGAATGCTATAGAAGTTTTGTAGATATGTGTGTTTAAAGTTGAGGCTTCAAGAATTTCAAAGAAAACAGAAAAATTGCTTCTCAAATTCTATTCTTGTGTTTTAAAATGAAGTTCCAAGTGTTCCTTATGTGTGTGTGATGTTATACTAATATAACATTACATACACAACCTTTCGTAATCGCCACTGCACTAAAACCCGAAAGGATACCAAAGAAACCGACCAAAATCGCTTCCAGAATCGCATACTAGACGCCCGCTTAGAATCCTCGACGCCTGCCTGAAGATACCGGACGGGCGCCCGCTTAAGACGCTCGTCCATCCAACCAGGTTACATCCTCGTATGTAAATTCACCTTTCGGGACGCTGCCCAAAGTGAGACGCCTGTCTCGAATTCAAACGCCTGTCCATATGAAATGGACGCCCGCCCAATAAGCAAAGAGACCGATTTTGTTCAACACTTGATCTAACACTCGTAAGCTTGTAAATATCAATTGTAAGCATGCACCCCGCATCTCCTAACTCATATCGATTGTTTCAAGCTTACCAAACCTCAAACTAAGTCCAATAACACTAAATCACATTGGTGATATAATCACCAACACCTGAAAGTAAGATCCCCGAGCTCAGGAACTCCACCACCCGAGCTAGTAAATATAATATCAAAATAAGATGTAATGAGCTATGCCATACCGTCTTCATCAAGAACTGATTACCAACCAGTCAACAAGTGGACTGAATGAGATTCCTCTCCCGCCGTGATGAAACTCGATGATAAAATACGACGATTGTGATCCATACAAGTGATCCATTCTACACAACCCCGCTGCCACCATAATTCCCTCTTTAGGGACTCTATCTTCTCAATCTTATAAATCAACAGCTTGTCCTTCCGCCATCAAAATGAGAACCATGTTGCAACTCCCTAACTCCCGCCTCCAACTTCCGGCTTACCATCAAAGTTACCATACCTCTGCCTCCCTAGTCAGGCAGAGCAAAGGCGATCCCCAAATGAGGTCATGCAATCTTGTTGTAGTACCAACGCAAGAACTTGACCAACCAGAAGCAGGGAGATCCCAGAAATCATCATTTCTTAACCAGTAAGGGTCATACCGGGGAATAGAATGCCATTTCTTCTTTATGTATTTCATAGTTGTTATTGTATAGGTCATAAAGATTATTTTCAACTATAATAGTATACATATATATAACTTATATATATAATATATATATTTTTTAAATGAATATTTGAAAGGAAAGTACTATTATTGGTACATTATGTCACTATATTAGTATTGATGACTATTAGTATGACATTTGGGGTGGTGTTAGGTCTATTAAAAGAAACAGAGTCATTCGCGAACAAACTTATGTTCGACTGCTATTCACTTAACGCTCAATTATGTTTGTTTCATTGTATTGTTGTAAAATTATGAAAGTAAATGCTATGTTACATTGTTTCATTGTATTGTTGTAAAATTCACCACTTTCATATTATAAATCAATGAATCTTAAAGATAAAATTGGCAATTATAAATTACTAACATTAATTGACTAATGATGCGTAACATTACATGAAGATGAAAAGAGGCCAAAGAGAAGTCTAACAAAGCTACAGCTTCTTCTTAGCAAAGATTTACAAAGAAGTTTCGCTTATTACCTTTTCCCACCTTATTTCATCCCTTCAATATCAACCATATCAATCGGTTGCCTCATATGGAAGAAATCAAGATTTGGTCAACAGCTAACTTCAGCCTTCATGGGCTTGGGCTCGCCTCGCTTTCTTTGGATTGGAATACGCTTAGCTTTTTGGCAACCCACTTGGTGTTCCTAGCTTTGCTATAGTCAACACTCTTGTGGGATTTGTTATAATTGTTTACATCTTAATCCCAATAGTACATTGGAGTAATATTTATGATGCCAAGAAGTTTCCATTGATTTCGTCCCATGTTTTTGATTCAACTGACAACGGTATAATACTAGCCGTGTTCTAAACCGTAAGACTTTTGATCTTAATGTTCCCGAATATGAATCTTACAAAGAAACTATATATGAGTACAACGCTTGCTTTGAATTATGGCTTCAAATTTTTCGCCACTTTGATCGCCGCTATTTCTCATGTTTTCCTTTTCTATGGCGGTATGTATGGTTTTAAATGTAACATAAATTGTCAATTGCACATGATAGAATCTTTTATATATGTATAAAACATATTGTTTCAATTTAGGACCATAATGGAACACTGGTCTAAGACAACTCACAAGCACGCTAAAAAGCCTGGATGTGCACACAAGACTAATGAAGAAGAACTATGCAAATGCTCCTAATCGGTGGTTTTATTCCGCTCGTTGTTGTCTTTGTTCTATCTCTCATTACCTCGTGAAGGTTTTGGCAAAGATCCAACTTCCATGGTGGGGCTTGTATTAGCTTGTGTCATTGCTTTCTTTTTCACCTTACCAGCTTGGAATAATACAGTCATTACAAGTCAGTTAAATTTCAATAAAACTTATGAATTACTTGGTTCCTTTTCTTTTTTCTTTCTTTCTAATTTTATGTGTTTGTTAATTAATATTGCAGTAATTGGACTAAATGTGATAATGAGATGGTGATTGGTTACATGTATCCAGGAAAGCCTCTTGCAAATGTAACGTTCAAGACTTATGGTTACATAAGTATGGTTCAAGCTCTTTACTTTCTCCAAGATTTTAAATTAGGACACTACATGAAGATCCCTCCCAGATCTATGTTTGTTGTTCAGGTAAATTAAATCAATCACGGATTTGAAATTGTTTTAATCAAACTGATTTTAAATTTAAGTTGTTTTTTTTTGTGACAAATTCAGTTGGCTGGTACATTAGTAGCAAGCACAGTCCAGTTTGCTACAGCATGGTGGCTACTGACAACAGTAGAAAATATCTGCAACCCAGCTTTACTACCAATGGGGAGTCCGTGGACATGTCCAGGAGACGATGTTTTCTACAATGCATCCATCATATGGGGAGTGGTTGGACCGAAGAGAATGTTCACTAAGTTAGTGTCTACCCGTAACTCAACCGGGTTCTTCTTGATCGGTTTTTGGCCCGGTTCCGGTTTGGTTATTTTCACGCAGATATCCTCGACAAAAATGGATCAAGCTCATTAACATGCCCATAATTTTCGAGCCACATCGGTTATGCCACCAAAGAAGAACAAAGAATTACCGGATGTGGGGAGCAATTGGGATGTTGTTTAGCCATTATATATATAAGAAGCATAAGCAATGGTGGGCAAAGCATGCTTATATATCGGGAGTCGACACTTGATGTCGGAATAGCTTTCATGGCTATACTTTTTTATATTACTCTACAAGGAAAGGGTATATTCGGTCCGTTTGGTGGGGTTTGGACAATGAGGATCATTGTCCTCGCTACTTGCCCTATCGCTCCTGGGGGTAATAGTCGAAGGTTGTCCTGCTTTTCCGATTTTTTACCGAAAATGCGCTTTGTTTGTGTTGGCCATGATTATGGTGTAATGATCATGGTAATTAAATAGCTAATAAGCTCTCAAGGGTTTAAAGTTTATTATCATTTAGTATGACAATAATGTTTAGAAGTAAGCGTTGTTTAGTATGTTGTAAATATGTTATTTCTTATTATTGCATTTGTTAAAACACAGACAAAAACTTGCACTCTAAGAAAAATAAAACATAGCCAAACGTAAACAATAAATGGAAATTGATAAAACACAGAAATAAAAATAACACGTAGATTTAACATGGTTTTCGTGTTGTGTCGACTACTCCACGCATAAAAAATAGATATTTTATTATGCACAATGTTACAAGGATTTTCACACATATTGCATTGATTACAACATTGGTATTTATAGACACAATTCCCTAAACTCTAACCATCATAAGATCTTATGGTTAGAGATCTAACCGTCCAAAATCAGACGCCCGTCCACTCGACTCTAGCTTTTATCCACCAGACGAAACTCAACATCAACTGACCTTCTTAGATTTGTAATCAGCAGCTCAGATGTAGAACTCAGTTGTATTCAGCAAACCTCAGCAGACTCAACTCACTGTTGATTTCAGAAGAAACTCAGTTCACTTCACCAGCTGACTTATATTAGAAATTAAATCACAGAAGATAAGAATTGATCAAATCACAAAAGATACGAATGGAGTCAAAAAAGATAAAAGTTATTAGATGGATACATTTTTGAAATATTATTGTTTATGTTTAATTATTTTATTATTCAAATACTGTAATTAGTTTAGATTTATCTTAAAATATGATTTCTCTCCTATATAATGGAGATGCATTGTATTGTTTAATCAATTCAATAAAACAGTTTCAGAGTCTCCATGTAATATCCCGACTTTTCGAAAAAGGGCAGACGTGTCTTTTTGCGAAAAATGGAATATTATAATTTACGGATTTAAAGTATTTTAAGTGTATTTATATATATATGGCCGATGTATATAAATAATTTGGAGATAAATCCGATTTTAAGTAAAAAGGGCAATTTAAGGAAAATAAGGGATTAGGTTAATTATTGGGATTTTCCTATTTAAGGAGAAATTAACCTCAGTGGTTTCCCTAACCTTTTAAATCAGAAATTTCCTCCTTAGAAGCCTCCTCTTGCGTGTGAGAGTTGGAAGAAAAACGCGGCTGAGAGCGTAAGAAGAGCCAACGAGAGTTTCTGCGATATCTCATGGAGTTTTCAACCGTTTTTAGATCCGTGAAAAGCGTTGGAATCGTCGCGAAAGGAGCGTCGTTTCAACACTCAAAGATCAGAGCTTTGTTAAAGTTATCTGCAAGAAAAGATCAAGGTTTTGATGCAGTTTTCTGAGTTTGAAGTTGGTTTATCTTGCTAAGAAGGTAAGAGGCTCTTCCTACAATTCTAATTATGGTTATTGAGGTTTAGATCATGTTTTAAGACGTTTAGGTGCAAGAAATTTGTGCTTTTTCATTGATCAAAGAATCATAGACGTTTAGATATGTTTTCTATGTTTTTCTGAGTTTAATTCGATGCCAATTAGGTCAGAAACAGATTTGAAATCGTGTTTAGAAGTCAGGTTAAATTTCAATTAAACTTATGAATTACTTGGTTCTTTTTCTTTTCTTTCTTTCTAATTTTATGTGTTTGTTAATTAATATTGCAGGCAATTGGACTAAATGTGATAACAGAGATGGTGATTGGTTACATGTATCCAGGAAAGCCTCTTGCAAATGTAACGTTCAAGACTTATGGTTACATAAGCATGGTTTAAGCTCTTTACTTTCTCCAAGATTTTAAATTAGGACACTACATGAAGATCCCTCCCAGATCTATGTTTGTTGTTCAGGTAAATTAAATCAATCACGGATTTGAAACCGTTTAAATCAAACGGATTTTGAATTTAAGTTGTTTTTTGTGACAAATTCAGTTGGCTGGTACATTAGTAGCAAGCACAGTCCAATTTGCTACAGCATGGTGGCTACTGACAACAGTAGAAAATATATGCAACCCAGCTTTATTACCAATGGGGAGTCCGTGGACATGCCCAGGAGACGATGTTTTCTACAATGCATCCATCATATGGGGAGTGATTGGACCGAAAAGAATGTTCACTAAGTTAGGTGTCTACCCAGAACTCAACTGGTTCTTCTTGATCGGTTTTTTGGCTCCGGTTCCGGTTTGGTTATTTTCACGCATATATCCTGACAAAAAAAAATGGATCAAGCTCATTAACATGCCCATAATTTTGGGAGCCACATCGGTTATGCCACCAAAGAAGAATAAAGTGAATTACCTGACGCTGGGAGCAATTGGGATGTTGTTTAGCCATTATATATATAAGAAGCATAAGCAATGGTGGGCAAAGCATGCTTATATATCGAGAGCGCACTTGATGTCGGAATAGCTTTCATGGCTATACTTCTTTATATTGCTCTACAAGGAAAGGGTATATTCGGTCCGGTTTGGTGGGGTTTGGACAATGAGGATCATTGTCCCTTGGCTACTTGCCCTATTGCTCCTGGGTTAATAGTCGAAGGTTGTCCTGTTTTCTGATTTTACCGAAAATACGTTTGTTTGTGTTGGCCATGATTATGGTGTATCGATCATGGTAATTAAATAGCTAATAAGCTCTCATGGGTTTAGAGTTTATTATCATTTGTAGGACAATCATGTTTAAGTAAGCGTTGTTTAGTATGTTGTAAATATGTTATTTCTTATTATTGCATTTGTTAAAACACGGAACAAAAACTTGCACTCTAAGAAAAATAAAACAGAAGCAGCTCAAACGTAAACAATGACGGAAATTGATAGAACACAGAAATAAAAATAGTTTCCGGCGTTGTGCCAACTACTCCATAAACAGAAAAAATAGATATTTTATTATGCACAAAGTTACAAGGATTTTCACACACATTGCATTGATTACAACATTGATATTTATAGACACAATTCCCTAAACCCTAGCCACCATAAGATCTTTATTGGAACTGTCATAAATACCCTAGATGTGGACCCCGACTCTAGCTAGATTTTATCCACCAGATGAAAACCAGGAGGGTATCCATGCTTCTTGTAGCATATGTCCTCAATATGTCCTGATCTGTTGCAGTAAGTACATTCGAGGTTCTTCCTATTATTAGAACTATTGGAATTCTGACCCTAGTACTCATGGTTCTCTTAGGTGGAAGCTGCCTCACAAAATTTCCTTGAGATTATTAGGAGGTGCCCTGTAAAGCAGTTGGAGTGCTGATTGAAAGACCTCCTGCTGGTCCATAAACTTGATGGCTCTCCTATTTGATAGCAAGGTTGTAGACCTCATTGATCCTAGGCAAAGTACTTGCCAACAATATCTTGGATTTTAGTGACTCAAAAGTGTCGTTTAGAGCCTGTTTGGATTGAAAGAAAATGGAGGAGAAGAAAAGAAGTGGCTTGGACGGATTTTAATTGGGGTGTTTGGTATGTCAATAGTAGAAGTAAAGGAAAGGAAATGTGAAAGAGGGAGACCAAAGGAAATGATGTAATAGAAATTGAGTTGCCTGTTTTCCGTCCAATTTTCAAAAGGAAATAGTATTTTTTTAAATATTTTATATAAGTACCCTTTTAAAAAAGAACATTTTATATAATTACTTAAATAACCTTAAAATTAATACTAATCTCCCACTAACCTAATTTGGCTTTAATGTCTAAAATTGGAAAATAATTAATAATCTTGTGATTTATTTTCTTTTCTATTGATATTCCAAACACGCTTTTAAAACTTTCTTCCCTTTCCGTCTAGTTCTATCCAAACACTCAAAATAAACTTCACAATCTTTTTACCTTCCTCTCTGCTTTCTTTTTTGTCACTATCTTTCCTTTTTTCTATCTAATTCCTTCAATCCAAACGAGTCTTAGACCTCTCCGAAAAGAGATTATGTAATCAGCTTCACTATAGACTTTGAATTCCTGTGTGGTACGACATCCACACTGAGGAATTGGCCTAAGCATAATCAATTCATCCCAAGAATTTTGAGATGAGTAAAATACTCTGTCACCGTTGAAGTTCCTTGACGAATAGCACAAACTTCCTCTTGAATATCAGAAACTCAGAAGAAATCTCCAGTAGACAACCTTTCATGTAGGTTGACCCATACATCACCCGCTGTGTTGGGATCCTAAAAGACTTTGAACTATTGTTGAAGAAACTGAGTTTAGAAGCCAGGAAAGTACCATATTGTTGCGTTGATTCCATGCCGTGAAGTTTCTATCTGTTGCCGCAGGACAGACGACGATACCATCCACAAACCCTAGTTTGTTCTTTGAGATTAGTGCTAGGCGTAGCACTCTACTCCAACCATATAAATTCTTTTCTTTTCTCTGCTCCAAGTTTGACAGAAAACCCTAATAAATAGCCAACCTGGCTCTGATACCACTTGTTATAACCGGATTTACTAGGGTTACAGATAAATTGGGATTATGGGAAGGACAAATTAATAAACGAATTAACAAGAACACAAATTATGCAAGGATCAAGTAACACAGATTTAACGAGGTTTCCAACATTTCGGTTGACTACTCCACGGGCGAAAAGAGGAAGATATTATTACTGAATCAAACAGCACAAGTTACATGGAATTACATGGTATTTATAGGCCTAGAGAATTAAACCCTAGCCGTCATAAAGACATCCTAATGAATGACTAAAACACCCTTTCACCTAATATAACTTGAGAAGTAAGCCATGCGTATTTACTCATCGAACAATACAACAGCTTAACCGAATCAAGAAATGGACGTAATCAAGAACCAACCGTAATCACCGCCAAACGTAAGATTCAAAGAGCCAAATAAAACTTCTTGCTGAACCACGTAAGCCTGCTGAATTGGAATCATACTGCTGAATTCCTAATTCAAAGACGTAATATGCTTCAACCTGTGTTTCTATGCATTAGTACAAGTCACCTTTCAACATACACACTAAGACACGCGTGTCAAAACGCAAAACCAACAATACAAAAAAAAACCAAGGCAAGTCACAACCACAAACAGCCACCGCGAGTAGCTAAGAACTTAATCAACACAAATGTCATGAAGACGAAATCAACCCAATGATCAAGCAACTACATCAAGTGGATTAGTGTAACATCCCGATTTTTCAGAAAGGGTAAATTAGTAATTGGGCATACCCTCTACGACCTAATTATTATTTATCCTATTTATTTAATTAAGAAGGATTAATTAAAAGGATTTAGTTATTTAATTAATGGGTTTAATTAAATGGGTATAAAAAGGAGATAAATCTCCAAATTTATTTTTAGTGCACACACATATTCTGATGATAAAAGAAGAAGAGAGGAGGCGCATAACAGAGGCAACAACGCAGAAGCAAAGACGAAATAAAAGGAAGAACCGTGTGACCAATCCGTTCATCTGTTCAAGATGCCGCAGGAGAGAAAAGTGATCAGCACGATGAGACACAACTTTGGAAAATAAAATCTCTCGATTTCGTAAGTTTTCGGTTTAACCCTAGTTTTGGTATTCGTAGAGTTCGATTCTTGAAAAAAATCCGTATCTTTTAATCCGTAGCTCTGTTTCGCAGCCGTGAGTAGTCGAAACGATCGTCTTGAAGCGTAGAATAATCTAAAAATAGTTTCACAGTAGTAAACCCAGGTAATCTTCAGTTTTATAGGCTTTTTCAGTTTCCTTTTTCTGCAAAGAAATAGGATTTTAGGGTTTCTTGTTGATCACATAGGTTTTGGGGTTGAGGATCAACAGTTGTTGCAGTTGCTTGGTGTTTTGCTGTCGGTTTTGCAAGCAAATAAGGTAAGAGGCTCTTCCTATGATTCCAATTATCGTTTATAAGGTTTAGATCAAGTTTTAAGGTGTTTAGATGATAGAAAGATGTGTCTTTTCGTTGATCAATGATCATAGATGCTATAGTTTGATTAGATATGTTTCTCTCGTGTTCTACATCAAGTTAATTTCATGTTAATTAGGTTAGAAACTGTTTAGAGATCGTGTTTTGAAGATTTTAGCGCTTTGGGAGAAACCTCAGCAAACGAAAGGCGTTAGACTAGGCAAACGGGCGCTTGCGATCATAAAGAAATTCAAACGGGCGTTTGCACTAGGAAAACGGGCATTTGAGGTTAGACTTTGATTCAGATGTAGCCGCTTTTGACGGATGGGCGTTAGGGTTTAGTGGACGGGCGTTCGATGCCAAACGGGCGTCCATAGGATGTCAAACGAGCGTTTGACCTGTTTTACCTTGTTTTTACTGTTTTATCGTTTTAGCTTGGTTTCGGGCTTCATAATCATGTTATTATAGTTTTAAACCTTTATTTATGATATGATAATATTGGATAAACATGAACAAGCCTCGATAGAACTTCGATTCGCTCGCTTAAAACACCGAATGTACTCTTAAAGGGAGTTGAAGTTCGGATCCGTCGAAATGGCATGAAAGTGGTTTGTGCTTTTATGAACTGTAGTTCATCAATGTCTGTGTAATTGCTAGGACTTGTCCGTGTCTAGTGGTCTCAGGAAGAGAGTAGTATTTGTGACGGAGATTACTTGAAAACATTCAGTGGCTAGTTAACAAATGTATAATAAATACATATGTGTAGTAAAAGATAAAACGCCACTTATTCTCGTTAGACACTCTTTCATATCGGGCGATGTGATACGCTCTTAAAAGGTGAACAACGATGTCGCCCTATAATCGGTCGAATGGCAAGTGGAGGAAATTCATCGGACGATACACATACCGGGGAGACCCCGGAGCTAATCGGTGCTAATCACCGTTAGTTAGCAAGTATATCTTCAGGCTGATGAACGCCATGCGTAGTGTCCTTGAGTAATGATGTATCAAAGATAAGCTAAGCTAGAAACGTTTAGTCATTACGTGTCGATGGGCATGGAATGAACCCCAGATTGAGTCGGTCACACAAAGATAACTAACTAAACGATTAAATATCTTTTCTTTATAAATCTTAATTGTTGTCGTAGCTTCTCACTTTTACTAAGTACTTTGTACTTACCTCCTTTGCATTTTCTTTTGTATGCATTGTGGGGTGAGAAGACGAACAGTTGATCAAGTGTGTGATTTACGGCTTTTTGAAGACTTAAAGTCTTGACGAAGCTTCTAGATTATTTTCTTTGTAAAGGTTGTGTTAGACTGGTTGTATTTATTCTCTTAGATTTGTTGTACTTCTACTTTTAAGGCATCGTATTGTATAAGTCTTTGGGTTTTTCATCGTTGTAATCTTAACTCTCTATCTTTAGTATGGTAAATTTCCGTTCATAGTAGCTTTTACGTTTTTACCCGAGTCTTTTTAGCTTCCGTTTGTTTTTATTTGATACGACGACGTAGAGGCTTGCGTATAATATTAGATTTATTTAATGCTATACGCGCCGATTGTTTCTCTTCCGGATAAGGGCTCGGTATCCGGGAGCGGGGCGTTACAGTTAGCCAACCAATTATCCTAAACAAGCTTTTTGAGACAATTGGAACTAGATAACCAAGCGAAATATGTCCTTTGAATTTCTCTAAAAATGATTACCGGATCAATAATTATTGAGTTAAAAATTACCTTATTGCCATTCAGTCAAATTGTCCAAGAAGAGATTCCAATAATAGAAAACCAAAGTTCAAAAGCCGAACTCGAAAAGTTAGATCCTTCCCCTCAAAAAAAAGAAGAAAGCAAAGTTAGATCCTAATAGAGGGGTACATTAGAAAAGATACATTCACAATAAGCGTAGAAAAGAGATTTATCTAAGAGGGACAATTTATCTAAGAGATTTTCAAAATAGTATACACGCATACTTTTGTAATATTAATAGAGGGTACATTAGAAATTTCAAATAGAAATTTGAGTGAGGTCACCGGATCCCGCTTGGACTTATGTGGGTTTGCCCCTGCTTTTGGCAAAAGATTGATTATGGTTGATCATTATGTAAGCCCATGATGGGAGTCAACTTCATTCACGCACTTTTGTATGTGAATCGCACCGGTTATTACTTTATTGGCATGTTTTGGATAGGTTTACGCCGTTTCAAGAGTATTATCGAGAGTTCCGTACACGGGGAGTGAAACCGTAACTTTGATGGTTAACTCAGCCACGTTCAAGGCAACCAGAAGGAAGTTGAAGCTGTGGAGTTAAACGTACGGTCAAGAAGTTGAACGCACGTTCAATAATTCCAGAAGAATTTAGGGGAAATAGAGACTAAGTGGTGAATGTACGCCAAGGAATTGAACGCACGTTTAGAAGTTCCAGAAGAAATAGAAGAAAAGTTCATGCCACGATTGAACGTAAGTTCAATTGGTGAACGTACATTCAATATCGAGAAAAACCCTAATCCAAAAAAAGAGTGAATAACTGACCGTACATTCAGTCTGGTTTAAACGTACGTTCAGAGTCCAACATCAGCAGAATTCTGTAGACTCTATAAATAACCCTTCCATACGAATTATTTGATACGTTTTTCCTTTAGGGCAACTTTTGGTGCGATTTTTACATACTTTTTACGTACTTTCCGGATCATTATTCCACCATATCATAGCTTTAATTCTCTACTAGATTTAGCACTTTGCGTACTTTTGATTTGCGTTTTGAACACAAAGACCCCACCTTTTGTGGAGAGATTTCTAGATTAATTAAAGATTCAGTTTTTCATTCAAGAATTTAGTAATGTCTCTCATTTATTTCAGTTGTTTAATTATGATTTCGTTAGTTAATCCAGTTATAAGGTACATCATTATTGTTACACTTTCAACTAGGGGTGTACACGGATACGGATTATCCAAAAACCAAACCGAACGAAGGTCATTTGGATCAATTTGTTCCATTAATAATTGTTTTTGGTTCGGTATCAATTAGTGTTACAAAGAAATCGGAATTTTTTGTTCGATTACTTGCTTAACTCTACAAATTATCCGTGAATCAACCATTAACCAAAGTGAATAGAAAATAGTAACCAAATGTTTATAATCAACTTGTCTAATCGGTTTTCATAATCAAAATAGTATAACCGATTATGAAAAATTGCATATAATCGAACTGGTAAATGCATTAAATATATAACCAATAAAAGATCGAATAAAACCAAAACGATCCGAATCAAATAGAATTGTTAAATTTAATTTCAACTTTTGATTAACCGAACCAAACCAAATCGTATATTATGGTCCGGTTTAAATCGGTTAACAAAAACAAACGGTTCGGTTTTGGTTTTGAATTTCAATTAACCGAAGTTTTGGCCGCGCTTTATTACGATTCATTAACCGAACCAAACCAAACCATGTATACCCCTGCTTTCAACAGCACTAATCATGTAACTCGTTCATACCTATCGATCTTAAACGGTATGGACGACGTAATTAGACGTAAATATGAGGTTGAAGAGGTTTTTAATATTACCATTGTCTCCAACTTTTCTCAATTATTAGCTACCTACATGGACAATGTGAGAGCAAGTACCATTGTCTCTATATATGGGTCTCACCGTGATCAATGATTTAAAAATATTTTGTAACCTTTTGTCATTGAACTAGAATTTCAGTAATAAATATTGACACATCAACTCATGAAGAAACACTTTATTTTAGTCTGGGAGATGCAAGTTACAGCTGCCATGTGGCCTACGTTTTCAAATTTGAACCACAGAAATAATCAAGAATTTCTTTTTTTTTTTAATTAAATGCACTTATCATAAAAAAGAATCAAATTTTGAGAAAATATCTACGATACTACTAACATAAGGGTCGTTTTAGCGAAATGTTTTTCTGCCAAAATACTGCATCAATTAAGGAGAATCAAATAGTAATTAAGTACACTTTTAATAAAGCACGTGAAAAATTTAAAATGGACTAAGAACACACTTGTCACTAATTAAAAATTTAAAATGGATGTCATACAAGTTATTTTCAGAGAAAATTCAAAGTCTCGAGTCTTTGTGGAAAATTGATTAACAGATGGATAAGTGTTTCGTGGAGGGAAATAAACAAGCTCTCTGCCTCTCTCATTTTTTATTTTTGTTATTTCATACATTGTTGTTTTCGATAGTTGACGCTTAAAATTTTAAGCTTTAGATTTTTCCAATGGTGATTATTAGAGTATATATTATAAAATATAGGGTTTATTACTTAAAAGTATAGTTTTTTTATACTTATTAACCTCATAAGGATATAAAGGAATCATTGAACTATAGGACATAATATATCTATACGTATCTAAAAAACCGTAATCTAATAAAATAAGCTAAACTCACGGCATTAATGTTCTTACCGTTCTTGTGCGCCGAAAAACTGCCCAAAATCACTGAGAAAAACTGCCCAACGTCGCCTTCAATTCGCCTTCAAGAGCAATTAAGAGGATTAACAGCCGGAATTCAAAATCAGGCTTCAAAATCAAACCGCACAACCCCGTTTCTTCAGAAAGGAAGAACAATGAAGAAAAATCTGCAAAAGCAGTGGAGAATTGAAGAACATGGTGAGACAGAAGCAAGTGGTTAGAAAAGAGCAGAAACAAGTACGAAGTAGGAGAACAAAAGAAGCACCAAAGAAATCCGAGTAAGAAATCATTTATTGTAATTACAATGAGCATTTCGACAAAATGAATGTATTTTGTTTAATTCAAATTGTGTCACTTGTAGTTCGAAATTAGTGAAATTGTACTTGAAACTTCTTGAAAAAGTGTTCCGATCATATAAATGCATTTCAAGAACATAAAGTAACTTGCATGTTGTCTAGATCAAATATTTAGATGAAATTGATATGGTAATAGCAGATGTCACTTTGCAAAATCGTATTATTTTACTTAAAATTGCGAAAAGTTCTAGATGACTAAAACCATCTACATACATATAAAAAAGAGGTGGTAGTCACTGCATTTTCATTTACATAAGTTTTGAAATGAAATTAGTACAGAATATCAAGTCACTGTATAATTGTTATGATGCTATTAAACTGCTCAACAGCATGACATTACATATCTGTGTTGTGTATATAAAGTCTGTGAAGTTGAAGTAACTTTGTAACTCATATATTGTTTTAAAGTAATCGGCATGATATCGCATAATGTCTGTGTTGTTTGGTTTCAAAGGTCTCAAATCGTAGTAGAAAATATAATACCATGTCACCGCACTATGTCACCTGCATGGATTTACACTAACATCTGCTTTTATCCACAAAGACAAGAAAAAAAGATGCTGATCTACATTAAACAAAGATGCATCAGATATTCAAAAGTATAAGGGCTCATATCAAACCAAAGCATCGTGAATTGATGGACAAAACTCCGTTTAAACATATATTCAAGGCATTTGAAGATGAAAAGGTCATTTTGGAGAAAAAGAAGAACGACATACTAGATGAGCTTATAAATACATACAACAGAACAGAGCAAGCATTCAAGATTGGAAAGAAGTCAAGCTAATTTTTGCCATAGAAGATGGCAAAAAAGAAGTTGGAGACATGAGCAAGCACTCAACGGAAGAAACTTCGTTGAAAACAAGGTTGTTCTTTGATGTTGGAAGAATAAAAGTAAGTGCTCTGAAAGAAACAATAAAAGAGACGGTGAAGAGTAGTGACAAAACATCAATTGAAGACACAGTCAAGCTACTATGACTTCTATTACTTGGTACGGTCTTCTTTGCCACCTCAGGCCAAAGCATTGCTTGGTCGTATCTATACTTTGTCGACAAGCTCAAAAGATTACGCGCATACGATTGGTCCTCTCATATATTAAAAGAACTGCAAGATGGACTGAATCGACAATGGTCACATCCAAGATACGTCAATGGATGCACTGTCTTCCTCCTTGTAAGAACTCTATTTCATTATAGTTGCAACTTGAATTATATTGAAAAATGCATACTATTTAACAATGCTATATTATATTGTTACAGTACTGGTTCTGTGAGCACACACAGATGATAGAAGATGTTTTCAAACGGCAAAAAAAGCAGAAAAAAAAGATGGGAAGAAGAGTATATCAAGCAGAGGAATTCCAAGGATAACAAAATGGAACTTGAAAGACCTGCAAGGCACTCTAACAAAGAGCAAGCTACGAAAAATGGCAGAAGATGAGGTAACTAATAAAAAGTAGATTCATAATGTTGGTGATAGTTCATACTAAACTGATTACAGTTCTATGTCAATGCATTACAATACCATGTCACTGTATTACAATCCTATGTCACTGCAATCCTATGTCATGCAACTCTAATTCTAAACTAATTTAAACTTTTCCAATGCAATATCAAACAGTTCAATGCAGTAGAATTGACTCCAACAATGAATGAGCTACTCATGATACGAAGTCTGGCACCAAATATTGAAGAATCTGAAGAAGAATATGATTCTGAAGCAGAATCTACAGGAGAATCAGAAGAAGAATCTAAAGAAGAATCAGAAGCAGAATCAGAAGAAGAATCTGAAGGAAAAGAAGAAGAATCTGGAACAGGATTTGAAGGAGAATCTGAAGAAGAATGTGAAGCAGAGTCTGAAAATGAAGAGGCATATTCTGAAAATAAGGATATGGAATATCAATGCCACAATATGGAAGATGAAGGACAATCGGAAGATAGTGAAGAACAGATTGGAGAGGAAGATGCAGGGGCTGAAAAGAGCAAGGAAGATAGTGAAAGCAATGTGCAACCAAAACCAAAAAATGAAGCGGTTTGACAACAGCAGCCTCATCAAACTCAAAAGGAACATAGACCGAAATTACGACCTCTTCCATCATTCGAACTACTGACACCATCACCACCACATGGTCCTGACAATACAACAGCAGAGGTACAAAAAAATGACTGCAATAAAATACATACTACTATAAATACATAAATTCCGAATTGACATTATCTAGAACACATGCAGGAAGAAGACAATGCGATGGAGAAACTGAAAGACCAAAACACCACACTATCAAAAGCATTGGAAGATGCCAACAAAAACATTCAACAACTCAAAGAAGAACTAGTAAGTATCTTGTTTATATTGAAATTCACACTACATTATGTTATGCAAATACATACCCTAATGTCACTGCATCACATAAGATCACTGATGATAGTTTCATTATCCAAAGTCATTAATTAACAAGAATATATTGCAGGCAAAAAGGCAAACTTCTGAAGCTAGCTTAGAAATGATGACTAAAAGAGTGGAAGAACTAGAAGCTGAAAATGCAACCCTCAAATCCAGTCTGAAAGATTTGAAGGAAAAAGAAGCTGATATGCAAACAAAGATTGAAAAACTAGAGGAAGAAAGTAAACAACTCAGTAATGAATTAGAGGAGAGATTTGTGGAAAATGCAGAACTGATAGTGGAGAATAAGGAGTTGACCAAGAAGCTTGATAATGCCATGGGCACCATTGAGCTGCAACGAAACAAGGAAACAAAGAAAAATGATTACATAGCAGAACTGATGGAATCTAACAAAAAAGAATCAGACCAACAGCAAAAGATTGCCAATCTATTGCAAGAGCTAGAGAAAAGCAAGAAATCAACTGAGGACCTAAATGAAGAAGTCAAGAAACTCGAGAATAATGTGTATGACAAGGACACAATAATTGGCACTTTGAAATCTGAACTTCTGGAGAAGAATAAAATAGATAATGAGCTGAGAGAAAAGATGAAAAGGCAAGAAACCGAAATTCAAGAGCTCAATAGCAAAATCCAACAATTGGAAGATGAATATGATTCTCTGGCAACTCATAAGCTATCCCAAAATCTGGAAGAAGGGAAACAAGCAGATGATAGTACTCGTTCATCAAGCCCTGCCACTCATGCAAAATGAGCGAGAACAAAGCGCATCTGAGATCAAGCAACCAATGTGTTCTCAATCGAAAGAGGGTGAAGCATGAACCAAGAAAGCGGCAAATGCACGAGGCGGCGACTTTCACTACTCGGCCTGAGAAGAAGAAGAAGAGACTTCAGAAGTCGAACAAAAAGAAACCATACTTCATACCTGATGAAAATCCATGAGATGAAGTAGACAAACTCATTGTGCACAAAGAAAAAGATTATTACGCTTGTGGACCACACATGCTTCCAGAAGTATACGCTACAATTCAAGAACTTAATGCAAAGGAAGGCAAAGAGTAAGCATTCCTAACTAATCATCCAAAATTATAAATTTATATTTTCAACACTAAAAATAAAATAACAAATGCAGGGCACTAGTCTGGTCAAACTCGCTCGGTGATTACCCATTTGTGAATGCGGACTCCATAATGTACATTTTGAATGACCTCTACGTAGACGAAGCGGTAACTATTATTGTCACTCCATAGCACTGCATGTCACTGCATTGCATCATGTCACTGAACTTCCCAAAATCATTCAAAAGTATTCACTTCCAAGTACTGATAAAAATACATTCCAATGTTCCAATATGCCTGAATTCATGAACTAACTTCATTGAATGCAATGTCAAACAGGTTCTTGAAGGAGTAATTGAATTGATAAATCGAGACATCATATTTTTTTGTTATTATCTTGAATATTTTTTATCATATGTTGATGATGCTTTTAATGGTTCAATGGTTTATATGTATGATACATATCATCAATGATCACTTATTGATTATTTTGCTTTATTTAATGACTGAAAGTTGCATTTTTTTCTACATTCTGTTTTTCAACTAACATTAGTTATTAAATTGAAAATAAATGCATTGGAACATATCAACTCATATTGAAATGGATAATTAATCATTTCCTTACAAACAAACAAAAAAGAAATGGATAATTCTCACGAAACCCACATGCAATGACATGAGTGTCAGCTGCGATGATACATGTATTATCGAGAATTCTATAGCACAAACATAGAATTATAATCAATAAAAGCAGTAAAATATTAGAAATAAATATTTTTCAATACATCAAATCTTATTCAAATCAATAATAATAAAAATATTCCATTATAGCCAAGAAAAAACCTTAAAAGCGACAATGCGGTGACACATGGAGTCAACGCAATGGATCTTGAACAAATCCAAAAACATAGCACAGTACTCAAACAGGACTTTGAACTAGAACATGTCTTCTTATTATGGTGTCCAAACTCTCCACAACCGCCACATTTGATAGCATGCTTTGATGACGACTCACCACGAGATCAAATACGCTTGATCTTTGGCCTACCAGGCCTCTTCTGTGGAACATGAGGTAGCATAAGATTTTCAGGATTGTTATTCAAGAATGGACCAGGGATCGGATTTATACTAAACTCATACGAAGCAGCAAATGACTGTGACAAAAAACATGGATCAACATAATCAGCCAACGGAAACTCCGCACTCCTAATCACAGCCAAAACATGAGGACAAGGATAGCCATTCCGTTGCCACTCATTACAAGAACATCTGCGAAGATTCAGATCAACACTTGCAGAAGGATTTGAAAAAACTTCATACTTATAATAACTGGAAGTAGAAACACCAAAAGCCCTCCCTACATCCATCAACTTATACAAAATAGCACCAACTTTCGGACAAATTGATGAATTGAAAGTTGCATCAAGAGCACGCCTTTCTGCAAATCTTTCCATTAGCTTAATACGGATGCCATCAACCATATTTAAGACAGGTAGGTGCCTATCCCGACATATCCATGAATTGAACGACTCTGCTAAAGTGGAAGCGACATGACCATATCGACAACCTTTAAGATATGCGTTAGCCCAATTCTCCGGACGTAAATTCTCAAAGAATTTCGGTGCACGTTTTCCACCTTCAAGTAAAAACATTTCCATGTGCTTCTGGTACTCTTCAACAGTTGAAGCATAAGCACATTCATAAAGCAAATAAACCAATCTATCACGCAAAGCCTTATTGCCAAATTTACCGCTAAAATGATTCTTCAAATTCATCTGCAAATGGTATATACAGTAGGAATGAAATGCATCTGAAAACACCTCCTTTATAGCTTCAATTACACCAGGATTTCTATCTATAATAAACGTCATTCGACGAACAGGGATACGTAAATTCCTCAAGTGTGACAAGAACCATGTCCAATTGGTAGTATCCTCAGAAGTGATAACACCAATACATAAAGGATATATTCCTACAAAAAAGCACAATGAAAACACTAAAATATACCAGTGACTAAAAGCAAGTCCAAATGTATATAAAATCAAAGTTATATACATTTAATATAAACTCAATGCACTGAAAATACAATGTCACTGCATAATGTTCAATATCATCACCTTTGAACATTGCATGTCATCACTGCTTGAACATTGCATGTCACTGCATAAAATGGACATATAATTGCACACAATCAAGATACATACCATTATCAACATCCTTTCCAGGAGCACCAAGCAGATGACCATGTTGATCAAACTTAAAATAAGCCCGTCAAGAAATAACAACGATCGACAATGTGCAAAGCCACGAACACAAGCATCAAACGCAATAAGCAGAGCGTTGGAAATGGCGTGTAACGAGGATGAAACTCTAAATGGACAGCAGATTCGGGGTTTGTCTCACACAAGATCTGAACATAAAGCGGTATATTGTTCAAAGATCATTTAACATCACCGTATAACGAACCACTGAGCCTTTCCGCCGCCAAGCAAGCTTATAATTCATTAGGCGACCATAATCGATGGCGATGAGCGTCGCAAATCCGTTCTGAAATAACTAGGATCATCACGACCTTCTTAAGGACTTGCTTGCCAATAAGATCGAAGTCATAATGACAATCCCGGCCAAAATCTCTTGAAGATGTACCACAAGTATGAACATTGCGGAGTCACTTTACAACAAAATGTCACGTGGATTTTTCTACGAACCACGAACATTCCATCCATATTTCGATGAATCCTTCAAAGCACAAGCAGGTATAATCCTATCATTGGAATTCTTAGTATAAACATACTTAAAACCGGTTTCCACAGGCGGTTTTGCAACACCTCCCTAAAAGCAATTACACCACCCTTGAACCGTGACCCTCGCCGACAAGTATTTTATCCCAACGGCGGTCAAGCGACTAATTTCGGGCATAGATACCAAAGATGAATACATAGAAACTTGGACTCCACATTATCCTCAAGTGCAAGAACACTACCACCATTATACGAAGATGAAGAACCAACAACAGCACTCCCAACAACTTCCATATTCACACGACTACTATTGTATGATTCAGCAATGATTCAGCTAAAATCCACCCTTCAAAAACAATTTATAAAGACTTGAAACCGTGGGCAAACTAACTCTCTAACCGGCGATTGTACCAGGTCGATTGCTAGAATTGCTCTGAGTCTGAGTCGAACCCAAGGAAAAGTGTTTGTGAGTACCAAAGCGAGCGTGTAACTTAGTCTAGGTGATCAATGTTTTTTTTAAATGCTTGTGTACTACAACGACACTAAAGTGATTCTTACTAACGAGTCTAAAGATAGAAAAGAAAGAAAGAAGATTAAACTACTAGATTTTAAAGATAAATTAAGGGACATAGCCGAATCATGATCAAAATAGCTAGTTTCAACCCCAGGATAGACAAAACCGGGAGTGTGCATTATGACAAACGAACCTCGCATTCAATTCCACGGGTGCAAACTCACAATCCCGGTGCTAAGGTCTGAACAACTCTCTCCTAACACCTTACGTCATGTTAACTACCCTAACTTAAAGAAGATTCACTAACAAGACAAATTATGCACTAGAGCCGCTTAAGCGTTAAAGCGAGTAACCTCACTTTGGGCTCGGGCTTAACAACTAATCCAGTGCACGCCGTGATCTTAGAACCCATTTTCCCACATTCCTCTATCTCAACAACTCTTTAGAGTGGAGTGTGTGGTTTTGACCTAGGTGATCAATCTAGACCAAATCATTATAACAAGTTCTAAGACATGAAACATGCAAGATACAACAATAAAAAGCACTACCCACTCCCAATTTCATCACCCAAAGGGTGATTTCACTAAATTTCACATGATTCGACTATGAAAAGGGTTTAGCTACTCATTATACTAGTTAAAACATGCATAAAACAGTAAATGAAAGACATCACAAGTAAAAGAAAGAAGAAATTTACCATTAATTTGTAGAAATTCGAGATTGGATCCAAAAAGTACAAAAATAGAAAACTAATTAAAAGATGGTCTCTTAGTGTTTGGAATAGAAATCTGAGCTAAGAAATAGAAAGATTAAGCTAAAATAGTGTTGATTTAAGCTAAGAGAAAGTATTCTAAGCTATTACAAAATTCGAGCTAAGAAATGAGTAGAGTTTTGCTAAGAGAATAGTTGTTCTCAAGAAATAGTCTAAGGGAGTATTTATAGGTGGGAGAAAATCAGTAGAAATCGGCTTCAAGCGCTGCGTTTAGGATCTTTGAGACGGCTTTAACTTCTTCAAGCGCGTTTGGATTAGTGCAAGCGTGCATTTAAGCTTCATTTAAGGGCAAGGACTTGACTATCTTCATCTGGAGCAGCGCATTTAAGGAGGTTCAAGCGCGTTTGGTGGACTTGGAGCATGCGTTTAGGATGTTCAAGCGCGCGTTTGGAAGGCTGAGCAGCGTTTAGGAGAAATTTGAGGCCAGCGTTTGGAAGGCTTGGACTCGATCAAGTTGTGGCTCTTTAAGCGCCGCGTTTGGGGGGTTCAAGCGCGAGTTTGAACCCATGTTGCCCCAAAACTTCACTTCTCTTCCTCTTTGATCCCTCCTCTTTTGCCTCGATCATGCCTTTTGCCATTAATCATCGCCTCTCGGGTCCTCGAGACACCAATACCCTTCAACATCATAAACAACCAAAAACATCCAAACAATTACGGAGGGTAAAGTGCTCAAGGAATGGGGTTAATATCAATAAAAGGGTAATAATCCATCAAAGTAACGGATTCACTCCCGTGCCATTAGCTCACAATAACACCCAGCGGTCTAAATCACCCAAAATGTCTTTGAAAATGTGGTAAGTGGGGATAAACAATGCACGGAGTCACGTAAAGTTGACTCCCATCAACCACCCACACATAGCCTTTGCTGCGCCTCGAGTAAACTAGGCGTTTTAAAACAAACCAAGGGATTCAACGTTGTGACGTAGGTGCTACTATTCACACCCTCGAAGTAACCACAAAGTAGGAAACACGAACATATACGCATCGGTTATAACATTATCAAGAAAATGGAGTGTGTGTGGTGTTAAGCTAACGCCAAGTGCTCAAAATGATTGTCGGGGCTTGAATCCCGACCAAAAGTCTACCAAGCTGTCTCATCTGAACTAGCCTCTCCCACTAATCAAGGTCACCAAGTTTGTGCATGATCGGGTAGGACTTGAAAGGTTATAACGTTAGGCTAGGGTAATTCCGGTTAATCAAAAAGGGTAATTTGGGAACTGGAGAAAAAGAGGTGCTAGTGAACCTAATCAACAAGTGTACCACCTCATTTCTAACATACAAACCATCCAAACTCCTCTTTGATTAATTAAACATTTTGGGAACCATAGGGTACTAACATACCCGAACTCATTGCCTAATTCAACTATGTTTCAAGTTTCATAAGGTGAGGTCGAATACATTAGCACCTATCTCACTATTCCAACTCCAACATCATAAGTATAACTTTTGAGCTCAACACTTTGATTCCAACCCTTTGTTTCCAAGCATTTATTCATTAAGATCTTCTCAAATTATTTTGAACTTTGATCTTGTTTTTTTTTTTTAAAGAAAGAAGATGGAAGTTTCACAGATTTTTCTTTTCTTCTTGGGCCAAACCCAAGCACTAGGCCCGAATGAGATCCTCTTCACCTTATAGCTCCAAACAAGAAAACACCAACCCATCAAAACATCATTTCCCCACCCCACACTTGCCTTAGCAAGTGTGTCCCAACAAAAGACTAAGTCCACTCGTAGGGTAATAATCAAGGAAATGTGACCATAATTAAGGCTCAAGGTAGGTTTACAGTGAGTAACAAAACGACTATAAAGCGAATGGTGGTCGAGACCATTCTATCAAAGTGAGAGGGGCTCACGAAGGTCTAACGTTTTGGGATAAGTCTTCATGGCTTTGGTTGGTCAAAGAGGCGCCAGGGACCGTCATCCCGTATCTACTTAGGTGAACCTTTCTATTTAGCCTCGAGACTAGTGGTATGTGAAGTGGTAGCAATCAAATTGTGCACAAAGTATAGCTTACGTGAAATTAATAAACTCCATTCTCAAGATAATATCAAACCACAGTGTACACGTTCGGGGCCCTACTAAGGTGGCCACCACTCGAATGTGAGAATAACACACACAACACGGTGTTAGAAACCCTTGAAATTTTTAAAATTACCCAAAAATCGACTCGAGCCGGTCATAGGTTAAGCATACCACAAGTCAAGCACATTTAACAACAAAACCAAGAAAGCGGCTAAGTCTCCCACCCCACACTTAAGCGAAGCAGTGTCCTCGATGTGTGAGAGATAAAAGAATAAAAGACTTAGCTGTTTGACCAAAACCCGCGAGAAAAGGCACAATCGTGACTTGAAGCGTGTGACACCCTCGTATCAATCCATCCCGTAACCTAAAGCGAGATCAACGAAACAAAGAAAGCGCGTGCGGGGGCTGAATCCACGTGCTATAAAGCAAGCAATAGAGTAAGCGGGTGCGTAAAATAACGAGTCCATGCCACGATACTTGAAATCAAAGTAGAGCGAGAGGGAATACGGGGTATGCAATGGAAGGATAAAGCGAATCAATAAGAACAGGACATCCACTCATCGAGATAAAATCAATAGAAATAAAATCCCGACATCCTAAAGTAACAATCCAAGAAAAGGAAAACATACACGGTCAAGCGGGCCTCGGGGCTCAAAAATAAGTGCGCGTGCATTCAAAGTGAAGTGTATCAAAGAATGATGAAAGAATATCAAAGGTAAGCCCGAAACATCATAGTATATAAGAGACAAACTAGCAAAAAAGATAAGAAAATGCATGAAAAACATGCTAGTCACTCCATGTCCTGTGCATCGGTGGTGGAGTCAAGTGTGCTCGAAGATAGTGCAACCACAGCAATTTGCACTCTCGATCATGCGCGAGTCCTACGACACTGTCCTATCTGCCTCTGTCTCAGCCGCATCTGTACCCATCAGATCATCCAAAGAAATGTCATCAAACCCCTCCATAGGCTCATCAACTAACAACTCCTCTGAGACCTGCTGCAAGTGCGCCTCGATCTACGGGAATCTGAAATTGTGAGAAATCCAAATCCGGTCGCGGGAAGATCAATCATGCGGCGGGCGAATACCTCGATTCTCAACGATTCCATTGAGTCACCTCAAACTGTCCATCCAATCCCGTTGTTTATGTGCAATGAGAAGCCCATGCCGCTCACTAAGCCACGGTCCCCGGTTGTCGTTGTAAAAGATGGAGGTGGAGGTGTAGTGGAAGGTCGATGAGTGAATGGAGGAGGTGGGGGTATTGAGGTGGTGGTAGTGGTGGTGATGACGGTGGAGGTATAGGGAGTGTGGTGGGTGTAGTCGAAGGGTGGGGCAAGGGCGGTGTGAATAGGTCGTGGGGTGGACTGGGAGGTCTTGGAGTGGTGCGGGCATTGAGCGGCTTTGGAACCACGGGTGATTCTTTTCCTCAATATCGATCGTCGGGGTATTCCTCGGCCGGAACTCTCTTGCATAAGCCATAAATGAGGTAGGGGCACATAAGCATACTACGCTTGACCTTCGATTCTCTCTAAACTCCTCGAAAATAGTCTTCCCGACATCTACCTTATGATCATAGTGTAAGGCATACAACAATTGCAAGTGTTAGGAAATCTGCGGGAGGCAGCAATGAATTCAAAATTTTATTTCTTATCGACCCAAGATCGACTTCGTTTAAACAATAAACAAACAAGTAGTAGGCGGTGGTTACCTTGGTTGATCTATAAGATCGGCGCTTTGACCGTCTAAGGAGAGTAGTTACGCATAGAGCCGCCCAGTGTTCGGCCTCTGCCCGCTAGTCCACACGAACAGACCGCGGAATCCCGTCATGGATTCTTGTTGGAAAACTCCGGTTCTTTAGACCGGCCCTTTCCCTCTCTCCAACTCTACATAGGATCTTTATATTTTACTGCAAAGAACTATGAGCTCTTTACGCGATTGTGATGTCTGAAAGAACTTGACACCCACCTATTTATAATGAAAGTGGCGCCTCTTAGAAAGTAAAAATGAAGAAAATATTTTCCCATAAAATAAGGAAAATATAATTGATTGATTTATCTCATTTGTTATAATATCTTATATTAAATAAATCTAGGATATTGTCAATATCTTATATTGACTACATTTATCTTATTACCATAAATCTATTTTTCCAAAATCAATTAATATCTAATATTAATATTATGGTAATCTTATTAATTAAATTACTGTGATTGAATGTATCACGTCTGAATATAACTTGCGCCACATGCATATATGGATACGCACAAATTCAATTAATATGATCAACTAGTTTGGCAACTCACGTGTGTCATACACACATTTTCAGCTACATATATATATATAATATATATATATTTAGTTAATCAATACAATTAATATCTTGTATTATATTTATTCATAATAAATAAATACTGTGCATATTAATTTACTGGCTATAACATTTATAGTGCGAGATAAATTCTTTCCTTATTTGATTATCATCTATAACCACATTTTAATCAAAATTTAGATGTTCGTATGTGTGTGGCCGATAGAACTTCGAATATGTTGGCGAGACACAAAGTGCAAACTACGAAAATGCCCTTCATGCCTAAAGATCACGGGATAGCGTCTAGCAACACACGTGACCCCGATCATTGGAAGAGTCAAATGCAATGACTACTACCTTTCATGTGAAAGCGATTTACCGTATAACTTACAATCTATCATTTGTAATAATATCCATACGATTAAATCGTCGAGTGTCAAACATTAACGACCGTATCTTATAATCTGGATATCATGCCCTCCCGAAGTAACTCGTTTACTCCCACTTTGCAAAGATTCACGAGTAAGACATTCCTTATAAAAGGTCATTTGGATATTCGATCCCGATCATAGGATCGCGATTCCCGGACGACCAATCATGTATACTCGCGTGCTTCAATATCACACCCAATCACTACCGCATGATCGCCCGTGGCTAAGAAACCTCAATAGTGTCAAAGCATGACAATCCACACCGTGATGCCATGAAGACTCGGTCTTAAGGATAATTACACAACCGCCACATAGTGTGACACTTATCCGTGTAAGTGGGTCGATCTAGCGTATGCATTCTACAATACACATCCACGTCTGGTCAAGTGTCTCTACACTTGATGAGCGAGATCTATCCACCTGCCCTTAAAACAGAAGACATCTAATACATGCTGAGTACATTTATACTATCAATGCCTGTTTGATAGTACATCGACTAGAGACATTTAAGTATCAAACTTATTAAAGTGATTAGAGATCTTATCAACCATAATCGCCTATCATGGTTTCTCTATCACGATTTTAATACTAAGGGCGTCATCACATAACAATTCATAATTGGTTCTTTAAAAGAACATATATATGACAACATAAAAGCCATTTAATATATGTATAAACATAAAGAAATAGTAGAAATGATCCGACCGGTGGGATCGGTCCAACCGATTGGGTTTAGGACACTATTCAACAATCTCCCACTTGGCCTAAAACCAATCACTCGTACACACAAGACCAAGTTAAAACACAAGAATCTCATGCAATACTACTTAACCATTACCACAGCCATAAGCGGATCGCTATCCGTGGGGACTCGAACTTACTTCATATCATGTTCCAGTGATCAAGTCAAAGGAACCGCCTTAACACACACATGACCTCTCTAACACCTTCTATCGTTTACCAAAACTCGATCTGATTCACGGGATCTGCTATCTCCTCCTTCCACGATCATCCTCTTGGGACCTCTCGCGATTGTATTGATAGTATTTATTGGCGGTTGTCGATCGACCATCATGATCGGGAGATGGATTTACTGGGCCTTCTCGGTTCATTATTCCTATTCTGTCATTACGATGATTTCCTCTTACGAATTCTCTATGCCTCTGGGCTCTTCGTTCTGAGATCTATCAACGACCTCGTGAGTTTTCCTTCCATAAGCTTGTTGCGTCGATATCACTGATCAATTCTCTGCACATCTCCGTATCATGACCAACATCTTTGGTGGAATCTGCAGAATTTGGTGCGATCTCTCTTTTCTCTGGGTCCTTTCATAGGAAATGGGGTTCGTGCTATGCCTTTGCGCTCCATGATGGCCAAAACACTCCTGCGATCGGTTCAGCGGTATTAAGTCTCTATCTGCGAGGCGCCTCTTTTGCCCAATCATCCGTTATGGGTGCTGGACCTATCCCAAAGCCGATTTTCACTTCTTGTCGATTTCTCCTCCGCCTTGCCTTTTACGCGATCTCCTTTTTCCAACTCACGCATGGCACGATTGGCCTTTCACCTTGCGATGCTTAAAGGCAATTGCCAAGCATTCCTCCATGGTTCTTGGATTTTTTCCGTTTAATTTAACATGTAACCTCCTCTCGTAGTCACCTGCTCACGAATGAGGCTACCATAAATCCATCATCTACATCACCACAGGTTGACTCAACATTGAACCTCTTGATGAATTGTAAAACCGTTTCATCGGACTTTTCTTAATGGTGATCAAATGAGTGCTATTTCTTTGAAATGGTCTCGCGGCGATAAACATGCTTATAAACTTCTTAGTCAAAACTATAAAGCTAGTGATAGATCGGATGGTAGCTTGTTAAACCGATCTCTAGCCGCTTCCAGGATAAAAGTGCGGGGAATGCTTTGCATTTCATCTAAATGCAGAGCATTATATAATTGCATATCGCTATGTATTGATGCATATGATCATAAGGGTCTTTTGTTTCATCAAATGGGTGATCTTAGGTATCTTGAATCCTCACAGGACATGGATATGCATCAATATGCTCTGCAAAAGGTGAAACAAGCTTGAATTAGTCTTCCTCATCTTACAGCATTGCGTCTAATTCAGCCACAGCTGCATCATTTGTTCGATGAGTTTTGCTCTTGATAATTCGAAGCTGGATTCCATGATCTCCTTGTGACCATCCTTTTCTTACGATGATGGTCGTACTTCTTCTCAAGATTTCCTACTTTCTCCTTTCCGCTTCCTCACACTTTCAAAGCGAAACTTGGAAATCGGCGTCCCCATTGTTTTTAAAGCAACTACCAAGAGTTGTTTCGCCAAATCCACAGTATTTGGTGATCTTACAGTTGTTTTTCAAGATTGCGTTCTTGATCTTGATTCAAGATTGCGTTCTTGATCGTGTGAGAACCTCTTAGATCTTTCCACTTGTTGATTTTTTTTTAGATTTACGTATCAACTACTCTGTTAACTTTGCCGCTAGAAACAAAAAGGCCCTCGCCTACAGCGCCAATGATCGAACTCAAACCGAAAGGTATAAAAGCTATATGGTCCTTCTTGTTCTAGGATCAAAATAGAAGTAGTTTTGTTGTGGGTGAACTCAAGGAATAAAATTTGCTATATGGTCAAGCGATTATGCATCGGAGTGGAGTTAGTGGCGATTATACACTCTACCCCCGTCTCACGTCCACACATAACTGTCTTTACACACATCCTTGGTCTGTTCATTACCTGATCAGTGACTTACCCTGATCGAGACGACCAACAGGGGCCTTCCCTGGTTGTCTTGATCAGGTCCTCCAAGTAGCGGGGACCTGCCCAAGTCGTTTGACCAAGAGGGACCTGCCTCCGGTCAGTACAATTTCTGGTTTAAATATATCTTTGATCCGATCTACTAATTCATCCACAGGGTATGTGCCACGTGGAGACATTCGGGTTATCCTCAATCAATGGTCTCACTTTAAATTAATGCGGCTTGCTTTGTTGAACCATATCACGAAAGCCTTTGTGTTAAACCACACATTAGGAAATCATGGTGAATTGATGCGATTACGGGGCTTTCTACTATTACAAATCTGAAGGAGCAACGGGCAATTGTCGGAGTGGGTTGGAGGTTCTTCCTATTATTAGAACCATGCTTCTTGTAGCATATGTCACGATACATTGCGATAAGTGCATTGGAGTTCTTCTATTATTAGAACCATTGGAATTCGACCTTGACTAGTACTCATGGTTCTCTTGGGTGGAAGCGCCTCACAAAATTTCCTTGAGATTTTTAGGAGGTGCCTGTAAAGCGGTTGGAGTGCTAATTGAAAGACCTCGTGATGGTCCATAAACTTGATGGCTCTCTGTTTTGATAGCAAGGTTGTAGACCTCGTTGATCTAGGCAAAGTACTTGCCAACAATATCTTAGTTTTAGTGGCTCAAAAGTGTCATTTAGAGCATGTTTAGATTGAAAGAAAATGGAGGAGAAGAAAAGAAGTGGCTTGGGCCAGTTTTAATTGGGGTGTTTGGTATGTCAATAGTAGAAGTAAAGGAAAGGAAATGTGAAGGAGGAGACCAAAGGAAATGATGTAATAGAAATTGAGTTTACTTTATTTTCCGTCCACTTTCAATGGATTCGAAGGAAATAGTATTTTTAAATATTTTATATAAGTACCCTTTTAAAAAAGAACATTTTATATAATTACTTAAATAACCTTAAAATTAATACTAATCTCCCACTAACTTAATTTGGCTTTAATGTCTAAAATTGGAAAATAATTAATAATCTTGTGATTTATTTTCTTTTCCATTGATATTCAAAACACACTTTTAAAACTCTCTTCCATTTCCGTCTAATTCTATCCAAACACTCAAAATAAACTTCACAATCTTTTACCTTCCTCTCTGCTTTCTTTTTGTCACTATCTCTTCCTTTTATTCTATCTAATTCCTTCAATCCAAGCAGTCTTAGACCTCTCCGAAAAGAGATTATGTAATCGACTTCACTATAGTCTTTGAATTCTGTGTGATACGACATTCACACTTGAGGAATTGGCCTCGACATATCAATTCATCCCAGAATTTTGAGGCGAGTAAAATACTCTGTCACCGTTGAAGTTCCTTGACGAATAGCACAAACTTCCTCTTGAATAGCGGAAACTTCGGAAGAAATCTCCAGTGAGACAACCTTTCATGTAGGTTGACCCGTACATCACCCGTTGTGTTGGGATCTAAAAGACTTTGAGCTATTGTTGAAGAAAGCGAGTTTAGAAGCCGAGGAAAGTACCATATTGTTCGCGGCCCGATTCCATGCCGTGAAGTTTCTATCTGTTGCCTTGGGACGAGCGACGATACCATCCACAAACCACTAGTTTGTTCTTTGAGATTAGTGCTCGGCGTAGCACTCTGCTCCAACCATATAAAATTCTTTTCTTTTAGCACCGGTTTGCACCAAAACCACTGCCGATTCTCATTCGGATGCATGTCTGAGAGGATGAGATGGTGTGATATCTTCTTCTAGATTCATCGCCGTCGAAGAAAGCCAAAACAACAAATTGATTGTGAAGCTCTGAAACTTGAGGAAAACAAAATCGAATATAGAGAGAATGCAGAAGAAGACTTTATCGCTCTCTGATACCATGTGAAAATAGTAATTGATGAAAAAGAGAGAACAATCGGAGACAAAAAAAAAACTAAAACCCCATTACAACCAAGCCCCTTTTATATGTAGGGTGCCAAATTATTATAAAAAAAAGACCCTTGCACAAAAAATTATGAAATGAGGAAGAATATGAAACAGGATAAGGGGCGATTTATTAGGCGGAAAAAATTATGTCTTTTAGAAGAAAAAAATAAGCTAAAATCATGTTCAAAGCATAAAATCCACTATTCTATGCTTGAAATCCACTATTCGATTGTGAAACAATGAAATTGACACCCAAATCCACTCTGATGCAGTGAAACATTGAAATAAGCGCCCAATCAATTTATTCAGCGTTTATTTCTGAGTACACTTTACGCTAAAAATTCCACCACCTAATTCCACTTTTTGCTACTTTTAAGAATTCCACCACTTAAATCTTTTTCTACTCTTACGAAAATAACATTGGAAAAACAACAAATGACATATCCGAATAAGGAGGGCGATAAAAAATATGGTGAAAGAATTTTAATATTTTGATCTTATATCAAAAGATATATTTATGTTTGTGCTATGGTCGGAGAGATTGTGGAATAAAAAAATGGTTTTTGTCATAATTTTTTATTGGATTAAATGCATATTTACATTTTTATCTGACATTATTTTACATTGGTCTATATATTTTCACACATGCATATTAAGAACATAATTTAATTTTTGATTTATAAATGAAATAAAAACAATGAAATTACTAGAAAATCATTGATATATAAAACGAATGAACTTTTTTTAATCACCTACCTAGTAAAACATAGAGTGAAGAATGAAAAAACAACAAGTTTCTTTGGAAATAAAAATAATCCGATAAATAAAAGTAATGTAAGCACGTTGTTTATGTTATTTACTTGAAGAGCTTCTGTGAATATAATATCAAGAATTGTGGTGGTAGATTTATCATATACGGCCATCTACAACGTTCTTACTGATGAGATTAAATTGATCGCGATGTAAGCGTAATGATTAACAGAAAAATAAATGCGTACTACGTAGATTTACCGGCTAAGATCTGGGTGTGTTGTTTTTTTTTTGACACAAGATCTGGGTGTTATACATAATCATAGACTATATTTTAGTTTCTGACAGTAATAGTAAACTTCCTTTTTTTAGGGAAATAATAATATAATAATTGAGTAGTTGACTGTAGTTATATCACATCCCTAGTTAATTTGGTGGAGTTTTCTTATTTGAGTCGGAGTTGAAATAGTTATATCTTTTGTGGTCTTTACTTTGGTCGTAGAATTTTAAAGAATTTAGTGGTTTTACATGTTTAAAAATCAATGGCTAATGGTGTCTTTTCAATTGATGATATGATGGTCAAATTCTTGGTTCGGAATGTCATAAAATCACTAACAGTTATATAGTTGACTGGTGTTGGTTCTCGTCATATATAGTTGAACTGAACTAAATAAATCAGGGCCATCCTGAAATCCTTTTTTTTTTCTTTTTTCTTCTCGCATTATACTTTTACAGGAAGATCGATCTGACGAATGCAATGGCTACATCGGAGGTTGAAGCTCCCCAAAAAGACAAATCTAACAAGATTGTTGGTATGAGTTTTATTGTTTTCCCTCTTTCTCCATGTATTTAAGAGATGAATGGGGATTTTTAGGAGCCCCGAGCAAGCATGTGTTTTCTTTATATATATATATGTGTGTGTGTGTGTGTGTTTTTGTTGCTAAAAAATGAATAAATGCATGAAGGAGAAGAAGGAGAAGAGGTGAATGATACACCAATAGAGCAAGTGAGGCTAACAGTTCCACCAACAGATGACCCGAATTTACCAGTTTTAACGTTTCGGGCGTGGTTTCTTGGGATAATATCATGCGCATTGCTTGCATTTTTAAACATGTTTTTTGGGTATAGAGAGAATGGTTTAGCTGTTTCTGCGGTTGCTGCTCAGATTGTTACTCTCCCTGTTGCAAAACTAATGGCAGCTGCTCTTCCAACAAAGGAATTTTCTGTTCCATTTACAAGGAAGAAATTTACCTTAAATCCTGGGCCTTTTAATCGAAAAGAACATGTTTTGATTACTATATTCGCCAATTCGGGATCCAACACTGCTTATGCTCTTTCTATAGTTACCATTATGAAGGCTTTTACCATAGGGATATCAACCCTGTTGCAGCTTTCTTGCTTGTGCAGTCTACTATGGTAACTTTTTTATAAAAAAATTGCCAATTGTTTTGTTAATTCTTGTATTAAATTTTTCCTTCAATTTTTTTATATAATTTGTGTTTTTTTCTTTCTTCCCTTTGTCTCATTCAGTTACTCATTCTACAGCTGGGCTGGCCTTTACCGGAAAATCTTGGTGGACTCTCCTTACATGTGGTGGCCGACTGAAATATGATCAATATCTCTTTATTCGGTATATATGCGTGTCTTTGAAATTTATAGGAATGACAATGAGCGATCGATTCCCATCTCCGTCCAGAATAAAATTAAATAGAAAAAAATCACTCTATACCGCATCTATACTTTTCACATTTTCATTTTTAACTTTTATTATTATATGAAATTTATATTAGCACACTAAAATAGTAAAATTGATATTGATACACTATCATTCTCGGATGTGAGTTGTTATTGTTAGGAAAAATAAGATAAGATGCGTAGATATCAATTTTGAGCAAACAGAAACCAATATTATTGAGCGAAAACGAAAGTACAAATGGTGCCAAAATATCTCATGTACCACATCAGCGTCATCATAGCGCATTAAAAAAAAGCAGTATCATCAGCAGAAACAACAAATGAAAAGCGACTCTTCACACCTAGTGGACAAAAAATGCCTTCAATACACCTTCAGACTTTATGGATAAGCACCGAAAGACCCTCGACACATAAAATAAAGAAAGTGAGATAAAGGATCTCGCTTGGCTAATTACCCCATGTAGGCTGTCGACAAGTAGGACTACCATTAAATAAAATCCTAAGCGAAATAGATGTAACCATGCACGCTGAACAAGTGCCACAAACATGGTTGGAAAATTCATTGCAGTCATCACAACAAACATATAATCCCACTCCACCCTGTCGAAAACTTTCGCCATATCTAGCTTTAGGTCCGCATGATGCTTGCTCCTGCGCAAACCCGCATTTAAAGAATGGAAGGCCTCAAACACCACAATAGCATTATCTATAATGAGCCTCCCATATATGAATGCGCTCTGATTCTCAGAGATAAAAGAATCAATGACACACTTTAGACGATTCACCACGGTCCGAGAAATATGCTTATAGATGAAATTACAAAGGCTAATAGGCTGGAAGTCTTGTTCCACTGCTGGCTTCTTGACCTTTGGTATGAGAGAGATATAAGTCTCATTAACGTTGAAAGACCCATGTCACCATTTAGCGCGTCCAAAATACGCGGCATAATACTCGGTCGATAAATTCCAACATTTTGGAGAAAAATAACGTACATACCATTCGAATTACGGCGCTTTGCGCCAAAAGGCGAGACAAAGCGACAGGACCTCGGCCTCGGTAAAATCCATGGCAAGGCGCCAAAGCATCACGACTCACTTTGCCAGAAAGTAAGATCCCGAGCTCGGGAACTCCACCACCCGAGCTAGTAAATATAATATCAAAATAAGATGTAATGAGCTATGCCATAACGTCTTCATCAGTAAACAGATTACCAACACAGTCAACAAGGGTGAATGAGATTCCTCTCCGCCGTGATGAAGCTCGATGATAAAATACGATGTATTGCGATCCATACAAGTGATCCGTTCTACACAATCCCGTTGTTGCCATAATTCCTTCTTGAGGGCTCTATCTTCTCAATTTTATAAATCAGCAGTTTGTCCTTACAGCCATCAAAATGAGAACCATGTTGCAACTCCTCTAACTCTTGCTCCACTTCCGAAGCTTACCATCAAAGTTACCATACCTCTATCTCCTGGTGTGCGAAGCGGTCGCGTCCCAAAATGCGGTCCTACAAACTTGTTGTAGTACCCAGCGCAAGAACTTGACCACCCAAATGTTAGTAATACCATCCATGGCGAAGCGATTTATGGATCAGATCATAAACTACACGTAATAAAATAACTAGATCTATATACTGAGGGGTTGTAGAACATACCTCTTGGATCTCAAAATCAAGTTGAAGAACCGCAATAGGATGAGCGAAGGAAAGCGTGAAGAGCACCACGATCTTCCGTCACGTGTGATCAAAGCAACTCCGGTGGAAGGAAATCCTCGTCTCTCGAATCCTTCCGATATGCTACCGGAAAAATCTCAAGATTTTCCCAAATTTCCCCATTGGCGAAATTTGTTTCTTCTCTCTCTAAGAGGTGAAGTCGAAATTTACATTGTGTTTTGGGCAGGAGAACTCTCTTTATATAGGAGAGTAAAACTTAAGCCCCAAGGATTTTATAATTAATACAAAATCAATTATGATAATCCTATTAAATAAAAGATAATCCCAAAATATTCTAGAACAAATCTAGAATAATCTTTATCTTTATTTCTTACCATAAATATTTATCAAATAAATATTTTATGCACGTCTTTATTAATCACGAAAACTAATTTCTTGTTCCAAAAATAGAGGCGCCACTTTTAATTCATGACCTAGTCATAATTAATTTTGAAATTATATACTTACAATTGGTAGAGATTATGGAAAATGTCTTTTCATATTTAATTATTTAAGCTAATTAATTTAATAGTCATTAAACAATTAATTCACATATCGTTTTAATAAAGTCCAACAAGAACTAAATTAATATTATTAGGATTAGACGTCCGAGAATAGCTATATTTATATTAGGAAGCACGTCGGGGGACATGGACTAATAATCAGTGACTCCGATAAATCAAATAAATAATTATAGAATAATTATATTCGATAAATCAATCACGAGGAATATGCCACCATAATCCCGTGGCTGCACTCCTCCGATTATGAGATTATATTTATCTCTCACGAGAATAATAATAAGCGTCCATTGATATAATCATTACATATGGATTAATCCTCATATATTATTCATTCTAAATCGGGAAGTTACCGTTAACCACTTTTTAGAACCTCTTATCATATTTACCATTAACCCCACAGTGATCAATTAATTCATACAACTCTCTTTGGTGATCAATCGATGTGATATGAACTTCATGCGCGATCGATCGGTTTAGGATTAACAAATAAAGAGAGCTGTCCATCTACTTCCGTAAATGGAAGGAATGGATTCCGTATCTGTGATAACACGGACTACTCACTCAATCGATTACAATGCCAAGATGGGGTAATTCGGACCACGGACTCGGTGTAATCCTTAACCGTCAAGTCAAACCTCATCTTGATTCAAGCGGTTGGTTGTGATCACCTCGAGGATTAAGATATATCCATAAATATGATCATCCATTGATTCGATAAGACTTCTCGATTACGGAATTATATCGAGAACTCTAATCAAATCGGTCGATACTATATGATATATCTATCATATATAAATGCCCATTAGGTTCTCTTAACGAAAGTCGGATAAGACAATCACACTATTGTGTGCAGGCGCATTAATAGCACGTTAAAGGAGAGACCCGTTACTCTCGATTAACGTTACTCACGAACTAATTGTATTTTAAGTACATCTTCACTAACTCAATCCTCCGTGTATATACCATTACTTTGAGTTAAGTGATTACATAAGCGATATACTTAGGGTTTTACGTAGTGTAAATACTATTGTCACATCGGTGATTATGAGAATAATAAATATGAATAATAATGTCAATTCATTTATTAAATAAAACAATTACAAAATTGTCTTTCGGGCATCACACAACAATCTCCCACTTGCAAAGCATGTGATTAATTGTTTTAGAGCACCTCTATTATTTAAAATACAACAAACTACATCTCCCACTTGCTCTAAAAAGCAATGGAGACTCATCCGTATTCTAGTACCCACTAAGCATATCATAACCATTTGATTCCAAAGTACACTCCGAGTATGCCGTCGTAGGATGGAGTCGGTGACTCGGGAGTACTACATCTAAATGTCATGGGTGTTAATGATTAGTCGGGTTGTCGGCTCGAGGCGATCCGTAGAATCGAAGCGTTACGGTCCATCAAATCATGTAGTGCGAGTAAACAGAGCCGAGATCGACTTAACGATCATCCTAAATCGACTTAAAGTCAAAATCGATTGTATCACACATATCCAAGTTCACACATGAATATGTCCGCATATTATTCCTCGTTCTCTTCAAGATCTAAAGGACATACTAAACTTGCTTTGTTAACACTTGAATCTAAGATTCGATCAAAGTTGGCGTTCATTAACTGACCATCTCTTACTAGAAAGAGAATCTATCCCATTTCTCTGACCGAAGATTTAGAGAGTCATTCACGAGGCATAGGGTAGAACTTCCTCGTTGAATGTTGCATACACGGATGCATCATCTTAACCAATAAGATGGATGGGAAACCGGTGGTGATTCTAATGAATTCGACCGAGTCAAACTCTTAAGAATGTTGTCCAAATCTACATTGCGAGAAATTGTGGTATTGTCGGTCGACTTGAGATAACACACCCGTGTTGATTCCAAGCTAGTGCGGTGTTAGCCTTCACAAACACTAATATATATTTATATATTCACTCTTTGTACTAAAATTGATATCAGTCTAAAAAAAAGACTTATCAATATTACGGTCAAATCCACATATTGTAGAAACATATGACTTCCAATGACCGAGAGGTTTGCTTTTTATCCACAAAGGACATAAGCCTTGGCGGTCATCACACATCGTAAGTTCATAAGTCAATACCATACATTTGAATGAATCAGGACTCCGTTTGTTTGGCAAGAAAAGTCTCGAGGGAATCACCCACATTTTACGCTTTTGAGCGAAATCATGCAATACCGAACTCATTCTACTCTTTTCCGTGTAGATCAATTACTCCCACTGGGCTGAGGGCGCTCGGGTGGTTCTGAAGAGCATGAAACAGGTTGGAGTATCGAACTCCATTCACGGGGTTATGGCTATTAAACCAACCTCTATTATCGAGAATCTATCTTTGCTCACAAAAGAGCCATAGGTCATCGATCGATCCTTAGACTACAAAGTCTGCGAGACCCGTAACGGGTAATGGATAAACCATACTCCCGCTACATTACGGGTGGATCGAAATTACGATCTAGTTTAGTAGTATTTAGTGTTATCACCAACAACCGATGTTGGATGTGGTGCGATTTTAATCGATTTAGTAACTACCTTGAGTAAGCGTGCTTCAAGGTTCAAGGTTTCTGAACATGGATTCTATCGGAAAGGATGCAACGATATAAGCGTCACTTCACGATTTCAAGAATCCTATATCTAACCTTATACTCAATAGGTTAAAAGATATATCACGAATGGTCATTGACCGAGCGTATGCATGAAATTCCAGTCTTACCTTGAAGCACCGTGTGCTAAATGCTTATATTTATGGAAGTGGGGTGAACCGAATTCACACATTATCCGTAAATTCCAAAGCATATTCTAGGTAGACTTCTCGGTCTTACATTTCAATGTAAACCGTTATTTAAACTTCTAATATCTTTATTGAGTTATGCGATTGTATTGTAGCACATCAAAACTATGTAAGGTAATTTAACGGTTTCTCACTTGGTGAAAGCATTTCACTATGAGGCGAGGCGAGCATCGATCCACTAGGACTATGTGATGGCCCATTTACGAAGTATAGAATGCTCTATCTCTGTTGAAAGCAGAGAAACCTCATAATATTTTGGATAAACTTACCGGAGTGTTTGAATAGTTATCGAGACAAGAAGTCACTTACTCGGAAGCTCCTACTAGCTCGTATCTTTCATCGGACCCCCGAAGATCGTCATGAACAAGCTATATTACTTCTTTATATCCATTATCCTTTCGATTGAAAGAAACTTAGTCATTGAACCTTTGAGACAATATAACGGTAGGAGAAAGGAATCACCCTGAGCGGTCTTGAGTCTTGTCTTTTAGGGACTATGCACTAACTATGGAATATGAAGAAGCGTTTATCTAAATATAGAAACCAATTGCTTTTAACGATTCTTAAGATGTGTTTTATATACATATTTAATGATTCTAAGTGGTTTTGACTTTATCAAACAAAAGTCGAGTCTTGGATTAAATCTTACAAATGGTATATTCACTTTACATCGACAAACAAATTATCGAATAGAAGGTAAATCCATTCGTTCAACGAGTCTTAAGCGGAAAATAAATTTTCCGCGATATCAAGATTGAACCGAGATTCATTTCCTTATATCACTCCCACTATTCTAGCTAAAATTAAGCGCCCGTTGTTTACTCTTTTAATCGTTAAATGCCTTTGCTACCTTGTTCTTCCAAAAAACTTAGCTCGAGAAAATCCCCAAGGATTCATTGGTTGGTGATCCAAAATCACTTTCCTTATCCTATGATTTTGATTAATTAATTTTAGGAGTTCGACCTTAAAGTTTTCTTAGTTTAGGTGACTAACACTTTTAGACATATTCTCCCATTTCTTGACTTTCCGTGAATGGAAAGCAGTCTTGAACCAGTGATTCGTTTGAGTAGACACTACTCTTGAACCGTGGGATGTCTATTTAAGTGTTACTCGTCGAGACTTCTCGGATTTTCTAATATACGGAAAAAACAACAAATCATAACATTAAAGCTCCACTAGTTTATCGGTTCCAAATACCGTCTAACGAGCAATGCTTTATTTTTATGAATTTCCGATTTTGATTAGAAAATCTTTAAGTACATAGTTCTATTGTTTCGGAAAAACAACAAATCATAGAAACTCCCACTAGTTCATCGATTCCAAATATCGTCTAACTAGCAACATTTCATGACTTTCGGTTTTCAATTAGAGCGATTCGTGTGTAGTCGATTACACTTTTCTAATGTTCTAGAAAAACAACAAATCATAAAGCTCCCATTAGTTCATCGATTCCAAATATCGTCCAACTAGTAACACTTCATGATTTTCCAATTTTCAATTAGAAAATTACTCGTGTAATTACTACACATTCAAAATTCACTTAAATTTCAAAGTCGAGATCACCTTTGGTCAAACTAAGTTTGTCTTCCGTTTGACACGAATGACACTTAGTGACATACACATATGTCTCACTCTGGTTTTAAAAGGCTTAAGAGAAAATATCTCTTTGAAAAATAATTGCATTATCGATTAACTAGTTCAGCGTCTAGTTACTTTCCACTTTTAACGAAGTCAATACTAGTCAATTATAAATTTTAAGCAATTTAGTAAGGGATAATCTTTGTAAATAAAATGACATATATTAATTCAAGTTTAACACTACTATATTTATTTTAGGAATTGTAAACTAAAATTTAGTCTACTCTACCATTCCAAGGTTTTAACCTCGCATCTCGATCTGCGCCTTAGGGTAGGTCAAAGAGATGGCGGTTAAATCGAGACAATCTCAATCAATGAATAACTTTGTGAGAATCAGACATCCCACGAAATCGAACATCCACTTTATTCATTGACTACCTTCCTTTTAGCCTAGATATTTCCAAAAATACCCGTGATGAGTGTGACCTACTATATCGGATCTCTTAGAGTGCGCCCGAGTATGCCGTCTTAGGATAGGTCGGTGACCCGGCAGTACCAAAATCCTATCCTTTGGAGACCAAGCCATGAATGTTGATAGGGGCGAACACCATCCTTAGGGGCGAAAATCAAAGCGCCTCGGCGTCACCCTTCTCTCACTTACTTGTATCTATAGTAGAGGCCGTGGGGTTGGTGTCGCCTCCTCCCCGCTCCCACTCAATAATTTGGAAGTGGTGGTGGGTTAACTAACCACGTCTTTTGATGTTAACATAAAAGCTCATCAAACCAAGGATTCGAATGGTGTCGATAACGTAGGCAAGCCTACCCGTCCTATTCGTTGGAACATATGTGACGATCGGACGAAATCGGGTCAAAACGGCCTCGTTGAGATAAGAAGAATCACCCTCCGCTCTCCGGTGTAGCTTAGTCTTGCGGACCCCGTGCATACATCACACTAGGAGGGTAAGTCGGTCGAGCGAAGCTCGATTGACCACCAACCCTATAAGCGAACCGTTTTATCCAAGATTTATTGTTCTTTTACCATCATTCAACCTCGTAGACACTCACGAATTGAAAGCGTGATCTCGTTTGTGCTTTAAGGCGGTTCACGAGAACACACACGAAAGGCCTAACGATTTCATAACCCGTCCTCGGATCTTTAATTAGTTACTAAATTAATTAATTACCACATATTAATTAAATTTCAACTAATTACACGAGTTTAATATACATGCCTATTTTAATTACCAAAATTAAAATTCTACATGTATGCATGGAGTGAATTTATGATATGATGCATGTCATGGCAATTCCGATTTTATATCTATTTTATGATCAAACACATAAAAAATAAATTGCGGAAAATTTAAGCAGAGATGGATCGTTGGCGCACGTCTCTAATCTATTAGAAAATAAAAACAAAACCACTAACTAGGGTTTCTACTTTCTAGCTAAATCTGCAGCTGTTGAACTCTTGACGATCGGCATACAAAGCGAACTCGGATCGGGGCGAAACTTTCCAGATCTTATCTTCACTTCTTGAAATTCAATATGGACGGTTGGATCGGTGCTTTGACTTACCAATTTTCTCCAGTAAACCTCCAAACTTGCTGCTGAATCTGACTTTGACTGCACTGCATCAAGGACTTCCTAAGGCAGATCGGGAATCGAGATGAATCCCGATCGACCTGAAATTTTATGGTACGTCAAAAACTCCAGGTTGAGCAATCTGAACGGTTGGATTTGCGTTTCAACGGTCCAAACTCTCCCAGAAAATCGAGAAGTCACAGATAGTGTTTCTGTGAATCCTGCGTTTTCTGTTACAGCAACCTCTTCGCAGCATCAAACGGATATCGAAACAGACTCTGATCGACGCCAAAATTTTTGGAGTTGATCATCATCTTCTAATATTTATTCTGACCGGAGGATCTTCGTTTCAACGGTTCGATCAACGGAAAACACGAAATAACTAAACAGCTACTAAACGGATCTATTTTCTGGAAATTAAAATTGCAATAAAAAAAATTACATAATTTCACTATCTTTCGTATGGACGAATTTTAATCGTTTATATGAGTTTCTGATAGATCTAGCAGATAAGCAGTGCTGATGCCCAATCCATCCCTTCAACCCACGACATTCATAAGCATAAAAATTAAACATATGCATCGGCCCGAAAAATTGGGACAAAAAATCTACATGTTTTACTGGCTCACCAGATCTAATATTTTATACGTATAAATATAGATCACCATGGCGGCCAATACCACTTGTTAGTAATACCATCCATTGTGAGCGATTTAATGGATCTAGATCTATAAACTACTGCGTAATAAAATAACTAGATCTATATCTACTGAGGGTTGTAGAACATCCTCTTGGATCTCAAAATCCAAGTTGAAGAACCGCATAATAGGATGAGCGAAGGAAAGCGTGAAGAGCACCACGATCTTCCGTGCGTGTGATCAAGCAACTCCGGTGGAAGGAAATCCTCGTCTCGAATCCTTCAGATATCTTTCTGGGAAAAATCTCAAGAGTTTTCCCAAATTTCCCCATGGCGAAATTTGTTTCTTCTCTCTCTAAGAGGTGAAGTCGAAATTTACATTGTGTTTTGGGCAGGAGAAGCTCTCTTTATATAGGAGAGTAAAACTTAAGCCCAAAGGATTTTATAATTAATACAAAATCAATTATGATAATCCTATTAAATAAAGATAATCCCAAAATATTCTAGAACAAATCTAGAATAATCTTTATCTTTATTTAACTTACCATAAATATTTATCCGATAAATATTTTATCTTGCATGTCTTATTAATCATATGAAAAGCTAATTTCTTGTTCCAAAAATAAGAGGCGCCACTTTTAATTCATGACCTAGTCATAATTAATTTTTGAGCTATATCTTGTGGTGGTAGAAGATTATGGAAAATGTCTTTCGCGTATTTAATTATTTAGCCCAATTAATTTAATAGTCATTTAAACAATTAATTCACATATCGTTTTAATAAAGTCAACAAGAACTAAATTAATATTATTAGGATTAAACGTCCGAGAATAGCTATCTTATATTAGGAAGCGCGTCGGGGGCCAATGGACTAATAATCGTGACTCCGATAAATCAAATAAATAATTATAGAATAATTATATTCGATAAATCAATCATGAGGAATATGCCACCATAATCCAGTGATTGCACTCCTCCGATTATGAGATTATATTTATCTCATCACGAGAATAATAATAGCGTCCATTGATATAATCATTACATATGGATTAATCCTCCATGCCAGGCTGTTCATTCTAAATCGGGAAGTTACCGTTAACCACTTTTTAGAACCTCTTATCCTTATTTACCATTAACCCCTAGTGATCAATTAATTCATACAACTCACTTGGTGATCAATCGATTGTGATATGAACTCATGCGATCGATCGGTTTAGGATTAACAAATAAAGAGGCGTCCATCTACTTCCATAAATGGAAGGAATGGATTCCGTATCTGTGATAACACGACTACTCACTCAATCGATTACAATGCCAAGATGGGGTAATTCGGACCACGGACTCGATGTAATCCTTAACCGTCAAGTCAAACCTCATGCGATTCAAGCGGTTGGTAGTGATCACCTCCGGGATTAAGATATATCCATAAATATGATCATCCATTGATTCGATAAGACTTCTCGATTACGGAATTATATCGAGAACTCTAAATCAAATCGGTCCAAAATACATATGATATATCTATCATATATAAATGCCCAATTAGGTTCTCTTAACGAAAGTCCGGATAAGACAATCACACTATTGTGTTACAGGCGCATTAATAGCACGTTAAAGGAGAGACCCGTTACTCTCGATTAACGTTACTACGAGCTAATTGTATTTTAAGTACATCTTCACTAACTCAATCCTCCGTGTATATACCATACACTTTGAGTTAAGTGATTACATAAGCGATATACTTAGGGTTTTACGTAGTGTAAATACTATTGTCACATCGGTGATTATGAGAATAATAAATATGAATAATAATGTCAATTCATTTATTAAATAAAACAATTACAAAATTGTCTTTCGGGCATCACACTAACAATCTCCCACTTGCAGCATGTGATTAATTGTTTTAGAGCACACTATATTATTTAAAATACAACAAACTACATCTCCCACTTGCTCTAAAGCAATGGAGACTCATCCCGTATTCTAGTACCCACTAAGCATATCATAACCATTTGATTCCAAAGTACACTCCGGTATGCCGTCGTAGGATAGAGTCGGTGACTCGGGAGCACTACATCTAAATGTCATGGGTCTTAATGATTAGTCGGGTTGTCGGCTCAGAGGCGATCCGTAGAATCGAAACGTTACGGTCCATCAAATCATGTGGTAATGAGTAAACAGGCCGAGATCGACTTAACGATCATCCTAAATCGACTTAAAGTCAAAATCGATTATATCACACATATCAAGTTCACACATGAATATGTCCGCATATTATTCCTCGTTCTCTTCAAGATACTAAAGGACATACTAAACTTGCTTTGTTAACCGCCGAATCTAAGATTCGATCAAAGTTGGCGTTCATTAACTTTGACCATCTCTTACTAGAAGAGAATCTATCCCATTTCTCGACCGAAGATTTAGAGAGTCATTCTGAGGCATAGGGTAGAACTTCCTCGTTGAATGTTGCATACACGAGATGCATCATCTTAACCAATAAGATGGATGGAAACGGTGGTGATTCTAATGAATTCGACCGAGTCAAACTCTTAAGAATGTTGTCCAAATCTACATTGCGAGAGAATTGTGGTATTGTCGGTTACGACTTGAGATAACACACCCGTGTTGATTCCAAGCCCAGTGCGAGTGTTAGCCTTCACAAACACTAATATATATTTATATATTCACTCTTTGTACTAAAATTGATATCGATCTAAAAAAAAAAGACTTATCAATATTACGGTCAAATCCACATATTGTAGAAACATATGACTTCCAATGACCGAGAGGTTTGCTTTTTATCCACAAAGGACATAAGCCTTGGCGGTCATCTCATGTCGTAAGTTCATAAGTCAATACCATACATTTTTGAATGAATCCGGACTCCGTTTGTTTGGCAAGAAAAGTCTCGAGGGAATCACCCTATTTTACGCTTTTGAGCGAAATCATGCAATACCGAACTCATTCTACTCTTTTCCGTGTAGATCAATTACTCCCCTTTGGGCTGAGGCGCTCGGTGGTTCTACTGAAGAGCATGAAACGCAATGGAGTATCGAACTCCATTCACGGGGTTATGGCTATTAAACCAACCTCTATTATCGAGAATCTATCTGCTCTCACAAAGAGCCATGGGTCATCGATCGATCCTTAGACTACAAAGTCTGCCAGAACCCGTAACGGGTAATGGATAAACCATACTCCCACTACATTACGGGTGGATCGAAATTGCGATCTAGTTTAGTAGTATTTAGTGTTATCACCAACAACCGATGTTGGATGTGGTGCGATTTTAATCGATTAGTAACTACCTTGAGTAAGCGTGCTTCAAGGTTCAAGGTTTTTTCGAACATGGATTCTATCGAAAAGGATGCAACGATATAAGCGTCACTTCACGATTTCAAGAATCCTATATCTAACCTTTATACTCAATAGGTTAAAAGATATATCACGAATGGTCATTGACGAGCGTATGCATGAAATTCCAGTCTTACCTTCAAGCACCGTGTGCTAAATGCTTATATTTATGGAAGTGGGGTGAACCGAATTCACACATTATCCGTAAATTCCAAAGCATATTCTAGGTAGACTTCTCGGTCTTACATTTCAATGTAAACCGTTATTTAAACTTCTAATATCTTTATTGAGTTATGCGATGTATTGTAGCACATCCAAAACTATGTAAGGTAATTTAACGGTTTCTCACTTGGTAAAAGCATTTCACTTTATGAGGCGAGCCGAGCATCGATCCACAGGACTATGTGATGGCCCATTTACAGTATAGAATGCTCTATCTCTGTTGAAAGCAGAGAAAACCTCATAATATTTTGGATAAACTTACCGGAGTGTTTGAATAGTTATCAGGACAAGAAGTCACTTTACTCGGAAGCTCCTACTAGCTCGTATCTTTCATCGGACCCGAAGATGCGTCATGAACAAGCTATGTTACTTAACTATATCCATTATCCTTTCCCGATTGAAAAACTTAGTCATTGAACCTTTGAGACAATATAACGGTAGGAGAAAGGAATCACCTGAGGCGGTCTTGAGTCTTGTCTTTTAGGGACTATGCACTAACTATGGAATATGAAGAAGCGTTTATCTAAATATAGAAACCAATTGCTTTTAACGATTCTTAAGATGTGTTTTATATACATATTTGTGATTCTAAGTGGTTTTGACTTTATCAAACAAAAGTCGAGTCTTGGATTAAATCTACAAATGGTATATTCACTTTACATCGACAAACAAATTATCGAATAGAAGGTAAATCCATTCGTTCAACGAGTCTTAAGCGGAAAATAAATTTTCCGCGATATCAAGATTGAACCGAGATTCATTTCCTTATATCACTCCCACTATTCTAGCTAAAATTAAGCGCCCGTTGTTTACTCTTTTAATCGTTAAATGCCTTTGCTACCTTGTTCTTCCAAAAAACTTAGCTCGAGAAAATCCCCAGGATTCATTGGTTGGTGATCAAAATCACTTTCCTTATCCTATGATTTTGATTAATTAATTTTCAGTTCGACCTTAAAGTTTTCTTAGTTTAGGTGACTAACACTTTTAGACATATTCTCCCATTCTTGACTTTCCGTGAATGGAAAGCAGATCTTGAACCGGTGATTCGTTTGAGTAGACACTACTCTTGAACCGTGGGATGTCTATTTCGAGTGTTACTAAATCGAGACTTCTCGGATTTTCTAATATACGGAAAAAACAACAAATCATAACATTAAAGCTCACTTAGTTTATCGGTTCCAAATACCGTCTAACGAGCAATGCTTTATTTTATGAATTTCCGATTTTTTCGATTAGAAAATCTTTAAATTACACATAGTTCTATTGTTTCGGAAAAACAACAAATCATAGAAACTCCCACTAGTTCATCCGATTCCAAATATCGTCTAACTAGCAACATTTCATGACTTTCCGGTTTTCAATTAGAAACGATTTACGTGTGTAGTCGATTACACTTTTCTAATGTTCTAGAAAAACAACAAATCATAAAGCTCCCCTTAGTTCATCGATTCCAAATATCGTCCAACTAGTAACACTTCATGATTTTCCAATTTTCAATTAGAAAATTACTCGTGTAATTACTACACATTCAAAATTCACTTAAATTTCAAAGTCGAGATCACCTTTGGTCAAACTAAGTTTGTCTTCCGTTTGACACGAATGACACTTAGTGACATACATATATGTCACTCTGGTTTTTAAAAGGCTTAAGAAAAATATCTCTTTGAAAAATAATTGCATTATCGATTAACTAGTTCAACGTCTGAATTACTTTCCACTTTTTAGCGAAGTCAATACTAGTCAATTATAAATTTTAAGCAATTTAGTAAGGGATAATCTTTGTAAATAAAATGACATATATTAATTCAAGTTTAACACTACTATATTTATTTTAGGAATTGTAAACTAAAATTTAGTCTACTCTACCATTCCAAGGTTTTAACCTCGCATCTCGAGTGCCGCCTTAGGGTAGGTCAAAGAGATGACGGTTAAATCGAGACAATCTAAATCAATGAATAACTTTGTGAGAATCGAACATCCCGAGAATCGAACATCCCTTTATTCATTGACTACCTTCCTTTTTAGCCTAGATATTTCCAAAAATACCCATGATGAGTGTGACCTACTATATCGGATCTCTTAGATGCGCCCAGTATGCCGTCTTAGGATAGGTCGGTGACCCGGCAGTACCAGATCCTATCCTTTGGAGACCAAGCCATGAATGTTGATAGGGCGAACACCATCCTTAGGGGGAGCGAAATCAAAGCGCCTCGGCGTCACCCTTCTCTCACTTACTTGTATCTATAGTAGAGGCCGTGGGGTTGGTTGTCGCCTCCCCGCTCCCACTCAATAATTTGGAAGTGGTGGTGGGTTAACTAACCCACGTCTTTTTGATGTTAACATAAAGCTCATCAAACCAAGGATTCGAATGGTGTCCATAACGTAGGCAAGCCTACCCGTCCTATTCGTTGGAACATATGTGACGATCGGACCAGAAATCGGGTCAAAACGGCCTCATTGAGATAAGAAGGAATCACCCTCCGCTCTCCGGTGTAGCTTAGTCTTGCGGACCCCGTGCATACATCACACTAGGAGGGTAAGTCGGTCGGCGAAGCTCGATTGACCACCAACCTATAAGCGAACCGTTTTTATCCAAGATTTATTGTTCTTTTACCATCATTCAACCTCGTAGACACTACGAATTGAAAGCGTGATCTCGTTTGTGCTTTAAAGCGGTTCACGAGAACACACACCGAAAGGCCTAACGATTTCATAACCCGTCCTCGGATCTTTAATTAGTTACTAAATTAATTAATTACCACATATTAATTAAATTTCAACTAATTACACGAGTTTAATATACATGCCTATTTTAATTACCAAAATTAAAATTCTACATGTATGCATGGAGTGAATTTATGATATGATGCGTGTCATGGCAATTCGATTTTATATCTATTTTATGATCAAACACATAAAAAATAAATTGCGGAAAATTTAAGCAGCAGAGATGGATCGTTGGCGCACGTATCTAATCTATTAGAAAATAAAAACCAAAACCCTAACTAGGGTTTACTACTTTAACTAAATCTGCAGCTGTTCGAACTCTTGACGATCGGCATACAAACGAACTCGGATCGGGACGAAACTTTCCAGATCTTATCTTCACTTCTTGAAATTCAATATGGACGGTTGGATCGGTGCTTTGACTTACCAATTTTCTCCAGTAAACCTCCAAACTTGCTGCTGAATCTGACTTTGACTGCACTGCATCAAGGACTTCCTGAGGCAGATCGGGAATCGAGATGAATCGATCGACCTGAAATTTTATGGTACGTCCGAAACTCCAGGTTGATCAATCTGAACGGTTGGATTTGCGTTTCAACGGTCCAAACTCTCCCAGAAAATCGAGGAAGTCACAGATAGTGTTTCTGTGAATCCTGCGTTTTCTGTTACAGCAACCTCTTCGCAGCATCAAACGGATATCGAAACAGACTCTGATCGACGCCAAAATTTGTGGAGTTGATCATCATCTTCTAATATTTATTCTGACCGGAGGGATCTTCGTTTCAACGGTTCGATCAACGGGAAACACGAAATAACTAAACAGCTACTAAACAGATCTATTTTACGGAAATTAAAATTGCAATAAAAAAAATTACATAATTTCACTATCTTTCGTATGGACGAATTTTAAATCGTTTATATGAGTTTCTGATAGATCTAGCAGATTAACGATCTGCAACCCCAATCCATCCCTTCAACCCACGACATTCATAAGCATAAAAATTAAACATATGCATCGGCCCCGAAAAATTGGGACAAAAAATCTACGTGTTTCTGGCTCACCAGATCTAATATTTTATACGTATAAATATAGATCACCATGGCGGCCAATCTGGCTTTAGTAGTAATACCATCCAGCGTGAGCGATTTAATGGATCTGAGATCTATAAACTACACGTAATAAAATAAGCTAGATCTATGTACTGAGGGTTGTAGAACATCTTCTTGGATCTCAAAATCCAAGTTGAAGAACCGCAATAGGATGAGCGAAGGAAAGCGTGAAGAGCACCACGATCTTCCGTCACGTGTGATCAAGCAACTCCGGTGGAAGGAAATCCCGTCTCGAATCCTTAGATATCTTTCTGGAAAAATCTCAAGATTTTCCCCAAATTTCCCCATGGCGAAATTTGTTTCTTCTCCTCTCTAAGAGGTGAAGTCGAAATTTACATTGTGTTTTGGGCAGGAGAAGCTACTCTTTATATAGGAAGTAAAGCTTAGCGCAAAGGATTTTATAATTAATACAAAATCAATTATGATAATCCTATTAAATAAAAGATAATCCCAAAATATTCTAGAACAAATCTAGAATAATCTTTATCTTTATTTAACTACAATAAATATTTATCAATAAATATTTTATCTGCATCTCTTATGTCATGAAAACTAATTTCTTGTTCCAAAATAAGAGGCGCCACTTTTAATTCATGACCTAGTCATAATTAATTTTGAGCTACTCTTGCAATTGGTAGAAGATTATGGAAAATGTCTTTTCCAGCGTATTTAATTATTTAGCGCATTAATTTAATAGTCATTAAGCAATTAATTCACATATCGTTTTAATAAAGTCAAACAAGAACTAAATTAATATTATTAGGATTAAGACGTCAGAGAATAGCTATCTTTATATTAGGAAGCGCGTCGGGGACAATGGACTAATAATCAGTGACTCCGATAAATCAAATAAATAATTATAGAATAATTATATTCGATAAATCAATCACGAGGAATATGCCACCATAATCCGTGGCGCACTCCTCCGATTATGAGATTATATTTATCTCCTCACGAGAATAATAATAGCGTTCATTGATATAATCATTACATATGGATTAATCCTCATAAATTTGTTCATTCTAAATCGGGAAGTTACCGTTAACCCTTTTTAGAACCTCTTATCCTTATTTACCATTAACCCCTACTAGTGATCAATTAATTCATACAACTCATTTGGTGATCAATCGATGTGATATGAACTCGCGCGATCGATCGATTTCTAGGATTAACAAATAAGAGAGCTGTCCATCTACTTCCGTAAATGGAAGGAATGGATTAGTATATCTGTGATAACACGGACTACTCACTCAATCGATTACAATGCCAAGATGGGGTAATTCGGACCACAGACTCGATTGTAATCCTTAACCGTCAAGTCAAACCTCATGCTTGATTCAAGCGGTTGGTATGATCACCTCGAGATTAAGATATATCCATAAATATGATCATCCATTGATTCGATAAGACTTCTCGATTCACGGAATTATATCGAGAACTCTAATCAAATCGGTCGATACTATATGATATATCTATCATATATAAATGCCCCGTTAGGTTCTCTTAACGAAAGTCGGATAAGACAATCACACTTTATTGTGTTACAGGCGCATTAATAGCACGTTAAAGGAGACCCGTTACTCTCGATTAACGTTACTACGAGGCTAATTGTATTTTAAGTACATCTTCACTAACTCAATCCTCCCGTGTATATACCATACAACGAGTTAAGTGATTACATAAGCGATATACTTAGGGTTTTACGTAGTGTAAATACTATTGTCACATCGGTGATTATGAGAATAATAAATATGAATAATAATGTCAATTCATTTATTAAATAAAACAATTACAAAATTGTCTTTGGGCGTCATGGCTGTGATCTCCCACTTGCACGCGTGTGATTAATTGTTTTAGAAATGCACCTATTATTTAAAATACAACAAACTACATCTCCCACTTGCTCTAAAGCAATGGAGACTCATCCCGTATTCTAGTACCCACTAAGCATATCATAACCATTTGATTCCAAAGTACACTCCGAGTATGCCGTCGTAGGATAGAGTCAATTATGTTTGTGAACATGTTTATATATATATATATATATATATATATATATATATATATATATATATATATCATTCATGAACAAACTTATATTCAACTTGTTATTCACGAGCGTTCAATTATGTTTGAAAACATGTTTATATATATATATATATATATATATATATATATATATATATATATATATATATATATATATATATTACCAACCGAACCTCAGCACTTGAGATGATGAACTATCTATTCATCTAATGGATTCACTAGAGTAATTTTATAGAAAATTTATAGAGTTCTTCTAAATACGGAAATACTGAATACTGATGTTTTATTATTTACTTTGTAATTTGCAAAAAAAAAAAAAAAAATTATATTTGCTTTGTAGTATATATTTATGCATTTGGACTTTATTGTTTATATCCTAAATAGCTAAACTCGAAGGCTGTGCTCAGCTAGAAGACAAAAATCGTTTAGCGTGACAAACCCAAATCGATCATAAACAATTTTCTTTATAAATGAGCAAAGCTTGAACATAATTTTTGTTTGTTTATTAAACAAATGATATCGAACAATCTCGTGATCTAAGCGAACATAACTTGAAAATAAAATTTGTTCATTTATTAACGAGCGATCACGAAGAAGCTTGTGACTTTAGTGAACACAAGTTAGAACAACATATATTCATTTAAACTCATGCGGCTCGTTAATGGCTCTATGTAATGTCACATGAAACTATGAAAGTAAATGCCACTGTTACATTGTTTCATTGTAATGTTGTGAAAATTCATTGTAATGTTGTGAAAATTCACCAGTATCATATTATAAATCAATGAATCTTAAAGAAAAATTTGCGATTACAAATTACTAACATTAATTGACTAATGATGCAGAACATTACATGAAGATGAAAAGAGGCCAAAGAGAGGTCTAACAAAGCTACAGATTCTTCTTAGCAGCATTTACAGCAAGCTTTGCTTATTACCTTTTCCCAGCTTATTTCATCCCTTCAATATCAACCATATCAATCGGTTTGCCTCGTATGGAAGAAATCAGTACTTGGTCAACATTTAACCAGGCCTTCATGGGCTTGGGCTCGGCTCGTTTTCTTTGGATTGGAATACAGTTGTTAGCTTCTTGGGCAACCCACTTGGTGTTCCTAGCTTTGCTATAGTCAACACTCTTGTGGGATTTGTTATAATTGTTTACATCTTAATCCCAATAGTACATTGGAGTAATATTTATGATGCCAAGAAGTTTCCATTGATTTAGTCCCATGTTTTTGATTCAAGCTGGACAGCGGTATAATACTAGCCGTGTTACTAAACGAAAGACTTTTGATCTTAATGTTCCCGAATATGAATCTTACGACCAAACTATATATGAGTACAACGTTTGCTTTGAATTATGGCTTCGACTTATACCACTTTATTTCTTCTTTATTTCTCATGTTTTCCTTTTACATGGCGGTATGTATGGTTTTAAATGTAACATAAATTGTCAATTGCACATGATAGAATCTTTTTATATATGTATAAAACATATTGTTTCAATTTAGGACCATAATGGAACAACTTTGGTCTAAGACAACCGCGTTCTGAAAAAGCTGGGATGTGCACACAAGACTAATGAAGAAGAACTATCACACATTTGTTCTAGCGGTGGTTTTATTCCGTTCTCGTTGTTGTCTTTGTTCTATCTCTCATTACTGTGAAGGTTTTGCAAGCAGATCCAACTTCCATGGTGGGGGCTTGTATTAGCTTGTGTCATTGCTTTCTTTTCACCTTACCGTTGGAATAATACAATTTGTTACAAGTCGAGTTAAATTTCAATAAAACTTATGAATTACTTGGTTCCTTTTCTTTTCTTTCTTTCTAATTTTATGTGTTTGTTAATTAATATTGCAGGCAATTGGACTAAATGTGATATGAGAGATGGTGATTGGTTACATGTATCCGGGAAAGCCTCTTGCAAATGTAACGTTCAAGACTTATGGTTACATAAGTATGGTTCAAACTCTTTACTTTCTCCAAGATTTTAAATTAGGACACTTTACATGAAGATCCCTCCCGGATCTATGTTTGTTGTTCGAGTAAATTAAATCAATCACGGATTTGAAATTGTTTTAATCAAAGCGATTTTAAATTTAAGTTGTTTTTGTGACAAATTCGGTTGGTTTGGTACATTAGTAGCAAGCAGATCCGATTTGCTCTGACATGGTGGCTCACGACAACGATGAAAATATCACGCAACCCGACTTTATTACCAATGGGGAGTCCGTGGACATGCCCGGAGGCGATGTTTTCTACAATGCATCCATCATATGGGAGTGATTGGACCGAAAGAATGTTCACTAAGTTAGGTGTCTACCCGAACTCAAGCGGTTCTTCTTGATCGGTTTTTGGCTCGGTTCGGTTTGGTTATTTTCACGCGAGATATCGACAAAAAATGGATCAAGCTCATTAACATGCCCATAATTTTGGGAGCCACATCGGTTATGCCACCGGCAAAACGGTGAATTCTTGGATGTGGGGAAGCGATTGGGATGTTGTTTAGCCATTATATATATAAGAAGCATAAGCAATGGTGGGCAAAGCATGCTTATATATTGGGAGCTGCACTTGATGCTGGAATAGCTTTCATGGCTATACTTCTTTATATTGCTCTACAAGGAAAGGGTATATTCGGTCCGGTTTGGTGGGGTTTGGACAATGAGGATCATTGTCCATTGGCTCTGCCCTCTTGCTCTGGGGTAGTAGTCGAAGGTTGTCTGTTTTACGATTTTACGAAAATCGTTTTTTTTTTTTTTTTTTTTTTGTTGGCCATGATTATGGTGTAATGATCATGTTAATTAAATAGCTAATAAGCTCTCAAGGGTTTAGAAGCTTATTAGTATCATTTAGAAGGACAATCAATCATGTTTAGAACTAAGCTTTGTTTAAAATGAATTTAGTATGTTGTAAATATGTTATTTCTTATTATTGACTATACACCACCCTTATGTATTCCACGTTTTTTCCAATGTGTGCCAAAAATTACCAAAAGGTAAACCTTTTAAACACAAATATAACAATCACATATAAGTAGCTAATAAAATGACCCTTTTAAATCCTGCAGGTGGTTCTCTTGTAGGGGCTCACTGTAGGGAGCTCATACATGGCGAGATCTGGGCCATGCGCAGATTCTGGGTGGAATCTGCGGTCTGCGTGTGTGGAAATTGTATGGTCAGGATCTTTGTCAGCGTAAACGATTCACAATAGGAGTCACTATGATAAAATTTTCCCACTTCTCTAGCTTCTAAATCGGACCCAGAAAGCCAAACTCTCCATTTCCGTGTTGAATAAACAAAGTTGGAGTTTCAAGACACGTTTTACATCAGTGAATTGATATGATGAACTTCTTTCACATGTCACTCTTTAGCCCAAACTTAAAATCAAAATTGCTTAATAATAATGCTATAAATTTTGGGTTCAAAATGGTTAGTTCATGTCATTTGAATTGAAGCCTCAAACATTCCTAGCAGCGCCACCTAGCAACTGCAAAGATATTTTTACTAACAGAAACTTGACTGTAATAGAAACACAGGCATATTCCTAGCTTTTACAAAACCTATGCCTACACAAATATCGGAACATAATGTCAAAAAGTTACACGAAACCATTAAATCTTTGGGGATAATCATCACATTAACTCTTTTAGGATAAGACTGTAGCAGATTAATCTCAGAAATGACACTCTGCAAAATACTCAAAAACAAATGCCTGCGTGTAAGAAAGCAAGCCAGCAGAAGATGATCCTAAAGCTCACTTGAAAAGTTCCGGGTTCAGCCAGTCCCTGAAAGAAGAACAAGCAAATCTCAGAGAAACATATAAATGTAATGAAGCTTGAGGTTAACTTTCAAGCAGCTGCAAAGAAGGGGAGAGGGCAAGCCGAAATAGAGAGATGTCTTACTTGCTAATATCATCAAGGTGGTCATCGAAATCAGACACGTCTTTCCATTTTCCAGAAGAAATATAATCTAGAAGTACCACATTAGCTGAAGGCTCCTTCAGTGTCAGTCGATTGCTTCCCTCCGGTCCCACTGGCTTCCATGTCCTTGTTGCATCCTTTGTGTTGAGCTGCAGGTAGGGTAAAAGTTTGCCAAGGCCATTTTTAGCAAAACCAGGAAATATAAATACTGACCCATCAACAAAAACCATCAAAAGTTGAAATCTTGGTATATATAAAGTATAGGGGTGGGTCTCTGTGTGTGTGTGTGTGAGGATTGTGGGGGGGTTCTTCAATCCAGCTGGCATTATTTGGACTTAAAACCCAAGTCTAACGCAAGATGAATAATAAGACCTATTTAATAGTCAGTTTAACAGTAATATGGACAAATTTAACATCATCAACACAAGATAGTAAGAAGCCCACAGAGGACTGAGAGTTGTAACATAGAAAGAATAAGTTAATATGCATGAATAATAGCAAAACGAGTTGGACACTAGCAAGTCAATTAGAACTAGAGCTCATAACATGGCTGAGAAATGAGAAGGATGTTAACTTAAAAGCCCACTTCCATGAGGTTTTTTTTTCACTCTTTCTTTGAACATTGACAAATCATCTAGCGTTGCACAGTGTCAAATAAGATTTCCAAAAACAAAAGAAAATATGCAATCCTGAGTCCACTAGTCCAGTCTCCACTCGTTTCTCACCTACACATGAACATGAATGAGAATGCTGGATGCACAAGTGATGAGGAAGCAGAAGAAAAAGGGAAAAAATATGACATTTCCTGCCAAAACATACGTTCATGTGCATTTTCACTGCTCAGAAAGAAAGAATATCCTACAAATATATAAAAGTTTAACACAAGATGAATAATAAGACCTATTTAATAGTCAGTTTAACAGTAATATGGACAAATTTAACATCATCAACACAAGATAGTAAGAAGCCCACAGAGGACTGAGAGTTGTAACATAGAAAGAATAAGTTAATATGCATGAATAATAGCAAAGCAGGTTGGACACTAGCAAGTCAATTAGAACTAGAGCTCATAACATGGCTGAGAAATGAGAAGGATGTTAACTTAAAGCCCACTTCCATGAGGTTTTTTTTTCACTCTTTCTTTGAACATTGACAAATCATCTAGCGTTGCATAGTGTCAAATAAGATTTCCAAAAACAAAAGAAAATATGCAATCCTGAGTCCACTAGTCCAGTCTCCACTCGTTTCTCACCTACACATGAACATGAATGAGAATGCTGGATGCACAAGTGATGAGGAAGCAGAAGAAAAAGGGCAAAAATATGACATTTCCTGCCAAAACATACGTTCATGTGCATTTTCACTGCTCAGAAAGAAAGAATATCCTACAAATATATAAAAGTTTGAGCTTCCCATGCTATATGCCACGGCAAGCAACATTTATGCTAAACCTATCCCCAATTAACAAACACAAACAACTGAATAACTGAAACACATGAGCGTAGTGATAAAACAACAGAATGAAGTGCATTTACAAACAGTTGAAAAGAAAATTAGAAAACAGCTCTTAAGTGAAAACAATGAGAACTTGCAAATAACTTGTAGTTACCTGCATCACCGGACTTCTGTCTTTCCCCTTGGACAGAGCCTCAAGCTTAATGTTATCAAGCTGGAATTCATGCCAGAAAAAAAGACTCACATTAAACTTCATTCTTCCAATGATTCAAGAAAAGTCCCAAATATTAGACCAAAGGGAAACTTTGAAAAACAGGACATCAAACTGGCAAAAACAAGTCTTAGAGACACAACTCCCATGATCTTGAGTCAATGATTAATCAATGCATACAGCATCAACAGGTCCACAATGATCAATGACTCAAATGACTTAGGATAGTGTCGGGCACTCTAGACACACTCCTGTCATCTTGATTGATGAATCAATGCATACTACTACATCAATAGGTCTACAATGATCAAGGGCTCAAATGACTAGGATACTAGTTTATTTGAAGTGTTGCAAAATATCATTAGTATTGCATCTCTAGCATTTTTGCCAGCAAAAGTTAAAACAGTCTTACCAAAAGTAGAGCAGCAATGGGAAAATATTTAGTGATATGATCACCAATATTCTTAGCCACAGTGCTGAGCTCAAAGTCATCGAATCTTTCATTGGCATGGAAATACCCCACAATGCTCAGCCCTTTATCTGTATAGTATTCCTCAACCTGGAATTTGAAATTAAACATCATCTCGGGAAACAAAACCAAAAAATCACAAAAAGTAACAAAATTGAGACTAACTGACCAAGATAAGTGCGATTTCGAGGGGAGGGAGTAGACCGATTTGTGAGTGAAAAAGAGGGACGGAATCGACGATTTCGACGGTTTCGTTGTCAGAGAGGCGGCCAAGCAGGATGCCGTTGACGGCGGCGGTTTTATGCTTGAGAGAGTGTAGAACCAGCTTGATGTATGCATTCTGATGAATCACGTACCTTGACTCTCCGGCCATGTCTCTGTAAATCTCGAACTTCTGAATTAATTAATTTTTTTTTTTTTTTTAGCAAGAACTTGTTTAATTACAAAAAGGAATATTCGAACTCCCGATGAAGGACTTGTCCATTTTAATTGTTGGGCTGCCTCACTTACTTGAACCCCTACTTATGAAAACCGGCTCGGCCTGGTGGTCTGACAAATAAACCCCGGTCATGAAAACGGTCCGTCCGAATTCCGCACTACTCGACCCGTAACTCGACCAGATTCGTCTCTTCATCCGATCGTGCTACCTTGGCATCTCATAATATGAGTCAAGAACCACAAAACAACAACACATGGTGAACTCTTTTCTCGACAAATGACGAATAAAATAAAGAATTGCAATCATGAACCATTAAGGATCAAATTAGTTCATTTGGCTCGCGATTAACTCAGAAGATCGTACAACTAAGCTTGTAAATTGGGGAAGAACATAGGCAAAAACATCATAAAGTTGAGTCACATCATATAACTTTACTAATCTAATTATGAGAATCAATTTCAAATCAAATTCAATTTCCTTGTAGGACAATGATCTTTATAACTTAATATTTCAAAGAAATTTTTGTTTTCATGTGGCGTTACATCAACCGGTTATTTTCTCCACGAGATAACCTTCTCCGTATGGGATTCATAGGCCCTGTAAGTGTCCTTTTTTGGTAATGCTAATAGTACTAATCATTAAATCGATTAAATACGTAAGTCTAACTACATTTACATCATAGTACAAAGCGAGACAATAGAAGCGAATGACTCGATAAACAAAGCGACATGCAAAGTCTATAGAGTTAATACCGGCAAAGCGATCGTATTCAATATCAAATAGGTCTTTTCACAACTACAAACTTAAATTAAGCCAACTCGTGGCCAAGCGTCTAACCAATAACAAAGTATCAAATACTAAAGTATGATTACATAGTTCAGCGATTATGATAATAATTAAAATACAACCGTAACATCTCCATCATGGTTAAACTTGACATCTTAAGCTTAGTAGTCAACCGGCCAATCTTAACTTGGTGAAGGAAGACATAAAGTAAAAAAGGAGTAAGTACGGAAGTACATAATAAATGCTAAAGGCACGGAATCATAAACAATCGACAACCCGATAAAAAGAGTCATTTCTACCAAGTATGTATAAAAACTCACTCTGTCTACTAGTCCAACTAGCACAACTCAACCAACAAGGGGTTTGGTTACACCACGAGATTCAAGGGCACGTCGCGTTGTGAAGTGCACCTGACACCTAGTCGACTCCTTATATGGCATGGTTCAAACCCAGTGGAGTCGAACTCTCGATTGCGTTAATGCTTAGTCGTAACCGAATCATGATATTTTATCTTTTAGACTCGACACGTATGTATATACTAAGTTAACTAACCACATGTCTTAATTCACGTAAAGTCTCTCTTAAAGACCACTTTATAACCATAGGCCGTTCTATATTAAGCTACCTAACACATTTCATATAGGACATTGACAACTAAGCACAACATCACGCTAAGTCAAATGAACGTCTTATGGTGCTCATATGCTTCTTCCTGCATATTATCTCGGCACGATGCTGAGCCAAAGTCACTAGAAACCGAACATTCCTCTTTGCCACATAATATATAAAGCTACATACTTAACACAAATAGAGAACAAACAATGAACAAGCATTTCTGAAAACCAGAACACTCATGCATGCTCCACATCCCTTCAGGCGCTTGCTTGGGGATTCTAGGCGCACACTTACCTTCTCAGGCGCACACCTAGACCCTTCAGACGCTCGTCAAAAAAACCAAAACAATTCTGCCAAAAGTCGAGGCCACATCGTGCTCTTCCATACTTCATGGGTGCTCTTCCATACTTGAGGCACGCCCCAGCGAAAATCTGAGAATCATGCTTGCGAATCGATGCAATTCGACCCAAATTCCAACTAAATTCCACACCACAATCACACCATTCACAACACCACAAACCTTGCAAAATAGTCAATTAACAGTACAACTTAAAACTACGAATAAACAACTAAAGATTCAGTTGAACACCCTATTACCTCTTTTGCAACCTTGACAAAGAACTTGAACTTCTTACTTCGATTCTTCAGTTCTACAATTTCTAAGAATATTCCTACATCAGTTCAAACAATGACGATTACAACTTACACAAGAACATCGGAAAAATCCAAAACTCAAGGCTTACCAAAACGGAATCTAAAGAGATGAATGAAATTACCTTACAGAGAGAAAAACACTACAAAAGAATCCTCTCAGCGTTGTGATCACCACAGCGTTGTGATCACCTGGGGTGAATGATCTGGAAATTCAAGGGACGAGTTGAAAAGAAACATGGAGATTTTTCTTTGTCTTCTTCTTTTCCTTTATTAAGTAACTTGGCGTGAATGATATGCCATCTTACCTTTCATCATTTAATTTTGGAACACGCACCTACGCATCGGAAAATTTCTCCCTACTTCTCAACGAAAGATTGGCACGCATGGAATGTAAAGCTGGAAGGTTCATGCGAGACGAGATACAGAGATCAAAGACAAGATGTTCAAATCTAAATTACTACCCACATCCGGGTGTTTATTTTTGCATCCATATCTTGTAATTTTCAGAGCTTTTATTTTTGAAAGCGTAGTGTACATTTCCTTTTTCCTATGCATTGCATTTTCCCATCATCGTCTGCATGCATGGGTTTAAAGAGGCATAAGCTACGTATCGTCTACGATTTTTAGTATAAGGAAGATGGGAAACAATATGTCATTGTACAAATACTTTTATTGATTCATAAATTAAAGATCTCGTTTACTAAAAGAAATAATGAAACAGGCGCATGGTGTGTCGGATAAAATAACTCTAAATAAGAATATGTTTTTATTTTATTATTTTAAGGGAAGAAAAATATGCCACCTTGATTTAATAACAAGCATTGCCGTGCGAGGAATTCTTATATGAAGATTCATTATTAGAAACATTGCGTTGGATGATAAATCGTATGTACAAAAGATAAAAGAAAAATAAAAGAAAGGTTTTAACTTATTTCTGAATGGTGATCGTTCAGCCAGTGCGATCCGATAGAACTTCCTACAGTAGAATCTCCTTGCGATTGCAAGCCTTTACACTACATTCTTTATGGTTATTTAGTCTTTCATAAAATGCCGATTTGTTTGAGATTTATTAATTTATGACCGTCAAAACTCTAATTAATTCAAAAGTTTTCTTTAATTACCAAATTGTCGATGTATTTTATAAAGTGAAAATTGTCTTTATATACAAAAGGTAAATTAATCGAGTTATAAATGGCCAGAAACAAACATTAATTGATATATCGCCCAAATATTATGAGTTAAAATATACTAAAACAAATTGAAGCAGTAAGTATATTAAATTTTCCCAAAAGGTCTAACCACATAACCTAACGCAGCAAAGAAGTCATCCATTTGGGCAACCACTTATGTTTATGGCGTATTAGCATATCAGTTACACTAGCTTTCTGAGTAGGCATTTCTTTATACGAAAAGTTAGGGGACACTATACTATAATATTGTCACGAAAACAACAGGCATTGTGGAACCATGATTTCATATCATTTGCGTGTGCTTTACATTTAGAAAATAATGTGAAATATTTGTTTAATTATGTTCTTTTTTTTTATAAAACAAAACCAAAATTTTATTATGTGCAATCATGAATTGTGTTAGTTTATGGGTTGTCCAAATTGATGTAGAAAACATTGTTTTGACTCATATATATTATTATATATCTTCCAACACAAGTATCAAAAGCTTTAATAAATTGGAGAGATTTTATGGTGCAATGGTCGTAAGAAAGTTATATCAGTGGCGTCATTAGAGTCTACCAGTTTCTTTATTTCACATGTCACATTTTTATCGTGTGAGAGAGATTAGAAATGAGTGGTTATAATGTATGTCACTTGGTAAAACTTTCTACAACTACAACAGTTGTATTTTAAAATTTCACAACAAATTGACCTCTCGGTGGATTTTAGAAACATATTAGAACACCTTAATAAATAACGTAAATTTTGTTTTATATTTTAAACAAAGCCTTTTATATTAATTTAAAAATAAGGTTCGTAAATGCATCTGAGTATCGTGGCCTCTCCTTATACAAAAGAAGTTGTGAAACAGTCCTGCCTCCTTAAAACATATTCTTTGGCAAACCAGGTGTGGGAAAATCAGTATAATAGGAAATAGTCTGACCGATGTTTCCAAAGCTGCTAAGCTCCTCCAAAAAAGAGAAATACAAAAGGATGCATGGAAAAAAAAACAATAGCAGCAACTTGCGAGTTCATGCAATCGGCATCTTGAAGAGCTTTGCATTTGGCATCTTGAAAGGCATCACAATGAGTGGCGTAATAATTATCCTTCCAACAGTTTGCGGCGAAATTTGGAGTTGTATGCCAAGTCCTCATCGTACAAAAAATGCAATTGCTCATAGTAATACTTTGAGCGACACACGCGTGAAAATATACGTGATCTAAGGAGTGTGGGCGAAAATCCAACAACAAGTGTGATGACTCGAATCGCCAAAGTCTATTCAATAAAGTATAGTAAGCATAACCACCAAGAGTGAACATGTAAATAGAGGATAATAAGGGCGTAAGACTTGTATTGCACCCCAGTAGTAGTGAAGGTGCTTCCAACTTTCCACGCCAAGATTTATACCACATTCCGAGATGCAAGAGGTGAATCTTGAAATGCCAAGTCCTAAACTTGTAGGTTAATGAAAGTCACAGTGTTGTAAGTAGCGCCGAAAGACAATTTACGTAATTGTTTTATAATTAATAAATGTGATGATTTATTCTCATATTATTACTTGCTTAGTGCTTGTAAGTAATACCTCTTGAAAACCACTAAGTCGTATCATATGTAGCCATATAACTTGAGTGTGTGTGCGCGAGGATTAAGTTTGTGGTGATACACTTAAAATGTTAGTCCGTGGTGAATTTAATCAAAGTATAGGATTCTATTGATGAAACCACCATTAATGCGCCAGAACACTTTATGGTGTGACCGTCTTATCGGACCGTCGATATTGGTTATCTAAGTGGGGCATTTATATATGATGTAGTCATTTAGGACTTGACCGATTTAATTTGCATTTCTCGTATAATTCCGTGATTGAGAAATCTTATTAAATCATAAGATGATCATAGATGGATTAACCTTAATCACGAAGTGATTACAAACTCTACTTGTTTAGGGATAAGGTTTGATGTGTTCGTTAAGGATCATTTAGGCGCGGTCGAATAACTTTCACGTTAGCACTATATGCGGAATGAGTGAAAGTGTGTATCTCACGAGATATGAAATTCATTCCTTCCAGCGGGAAGTAGAAAGACAATCCCTTATTTGTTAATCCACAAGCGATCGATCCTGGGAGTTCGTATTGGTTATGAACAAATTGATCATTTAGTGGGTTAATGGTAAATAAGGATAAGATGTAATGAAGAAGGTTTACGGAAATATTCCCGGCTTAGATTACGGATAGTCTATGGAGGGTTGAGTGCGTATGTAATGATTATATCAATGGACACTTATCGACTAGATGTTTTGAGAATAAGTTATATCTATAATCGATAGAGTTCGATTTGATTTATGGTGGCGTAATTCGGAATTAATAAGTTGAGTAGAAATATTACATGCGATGAATATTTTATTCCATTTATTGTAGCTACTGGTTATAGGTCCATAGTCCCCGGGTTGGCTCCTAACACGCGAGTGTTTTCTCATTTTGTGGAACCTCGAGAATAAATTAAATAGTTGGTCTGTTTAATGAATATGCTGATATTATTTATTTGTTTGGTAAATAATATGTAATATACAAAAGATATTTTCTATTATCCCAATTGGCATAAAAATGGCGCCACTTTATTTTATTTTGGGAAAAGAAATTTTCTCCTAATTAATTATAACGTGGATAATATAATTATTTATGTTTTAAATAATTATAAATAAGAAATAAGAAATTAGTTTTCTTATTGAATAAATAGAAAATTTGTTTTCCTATTGGATAAAGGTTTTATTTTCCTAAAAGGAAAAATAAATTTGTGTGTAAAAGATAAACTCTCAAATTATTAGTTATTTTCATATAAAAGAGTTTTATAAATGCAAAATTTAACCCGGAAAAACCACGCCATTATTGAAGAAAAAAGGGCGCACCTTTTTAATAAAGAGAGAAATTTTGTTTTTGTTTTAGCCAATTGGAAGAAGAAAAACCTAGACTTTTTCTTGAACATATTCGAGGAGGTTTTACGGCGAGGATCGACGTCCACCAGTCGCCCTAGGAGATACAATCTGGAAGACTGCAGCTTCCCCCTTTAGTCAATTGCTTCTCCCTCTCCTTTTGGTAAATCTTCAACTTGCTCATAGTTATATTAATTATTTATGTGAATCATATTTTGGTAAAATAGCATGCGAATTTTTTCGTAGCTTCCGCTGTGCATGATCGAGCGTCTCGATCGGTGCTGTGAATTAAAGGCAGGTTAAACCGATCATGTGGTATCAGAGGCAGGTTAAAGCGATTTTACGATCTTGATTGCGTAATTAATTAATAAGGAGTGAAATTGAATAAATATTGCATCTTTTATATATTAGATTATATATATCGTGGTTGAATGATTTGGTTGTGAGATGGATTGGGGTTGATACTTGTTTACCGTTAGATCTATTGTAAACTCGTTTTTCCGGGTATAGGGGTTGGTACTTGGTATGTAATTTAATTTGCAACTTTAATTTTCTGCAATTTTTATTCTCGTCCGTGAGATTATTTAAATAATTCGGACGAAGACTATAATGAAAAAGGCGGCGGCATAGTGGTCAAGTCACAGGTTCAATTATAAGCAGACCCGAGTTCAGCGAAAAAAAAAAAAAAAAAAAAAAAAAAAAAGCAGCAGCGGAAAAAAAATGGAGGGATTAGGCGAGGTGGTGATGAGGATGAAAAAAGAATGAGCTTTAACCAACTTTCGATTGGAAAGGCTTTTATTAAAGATCGGGACCAGAAAATTATATACCAAGCAGCGGCGGCGGTTCATTAAGAACTTATGGTTTATTTAATTTATAGAATAGATACGGGGGTACCAACGGTCCATCTCAGTGATTTATTTTTCGTATTTATTTTCTTGTATAATTATTTATGTGATATAACCATGTAATGCATCGTATTCATGAATTTCACTCCTTGCGTATGCATACATACATGAAAATTAATATTGACATTAATTGGACATGTATCAACACGATAATTAATTTAGATTAGAAATAAATTAAATTAATGACGGAAAGCGGAATTTTATCACGGATATAAAATTCACATGATAGAAAACAAATTTCTGAGGTAAATTTGTTTTGGAACTAAAATTCTTTGTGAATTTTGATTATATAGTGTCTACATAAAAGGGATTTTAATAACCGAAAATTTGGAAAATCGTGAAAGATAGGACTCTAACTAGGCGGTATTTGGAACCGATAAGTTGGTGATTGCTTTTCATGATTTATTGTTTCGATTATTGGAAAAATCTTGAGATCTAAATTTTATCATGACAACATTAGGACTTTAAAATTCTACAGGAATTTTAATTGTGTGATGTGTTTACATGAAAGATTTCTAAATAATTGATAAATTGGAAAATCATGAATGTAGTGTCCTTTAGTTAGGCGGTATTGAATCGATAAACTAGTGGGAGCTTTTAATTTTGTGATTTTTGTTTTGAATTATTAGAAAAGTCCATAAAGTCTAATGTATTAGGATTATAAAATTCTTTGTGAGTTTTATTGGTGTAAGCGTCTACGAGGAATTTTAATAAATCCATAAAATTGGAAAATCGTGAATAAGTGACCTAGTTAGGCGGTATTTGGAACCGATGAACTAGTGAGAGGATTAATTTAAATATTCATGATTTATTGTTTTGGGATGATTAAGAACTTACGAAAATCCTAAAGAGACTACCTAATTTTCAAAATAGCAGTGGGAGGCGGGAAGGTGACAACCGACCCCACGGCCTCTTGTTGACACAAGCAAGTGAGAGAATGGTGGCGCCTCGTCTTTGCTTTGATTTGACCCTCTACGGATGGCCTTCACGTATCAAAATTCAAGGCTTGGTCTGCGAAATGATAGGATTTTGAGTACTCGTCGGGTCAGCGACCTACCTACGGCATACTCGGGCGTGCAAAAATCTAAAGCAGTGATGAGTCACACTCACAAGGATATTTTGGAAATGTCTTGGTGAAAAAGGAAGGTAATCAACAACTAGGCGGAGATGTTTGATTCTCAATGGTTTAATTGTTGAGAGATATTGTCTCAATTTAATCGTCACCTCTTTGACCTACCCTACGGCGGCACTGAGGTGTGAGATTAAATCCTTGGAATGGTAGGATAAAGCGCATGCATGACATCGCATTTATTATTTCTAAAATTATTATATGTTGTGGTGTATGATTTGATTTATATTTATTATTTTACAACTACATATCATCTCAAGTATCTAGCGCTAAACACGATAAATTGGTGATGATGACTTAAAAAAGTGGAAAAGTAACAAGAGCGTTGAACTCAATAATCAAGAATGCAAATTAATTTTTGAAAGAGGATGTTCCTCTTGAGCCTACAAACAAGTGACATTGATAAGTAAATTCTTTATTGTCACTCGTGTTGAGCAGGAGACAAATTAAATTAGTTCAAAGATGGCGAGGCGATTTGGTATCAATCTCACTAGACATCCCACGAGTTCACGAGTAGTGGCTACTCAAAATGAGCTATGCTAGTTCATGACCATTTCCTTTAAAGAAAGCCGAGAATGGGAAGGTACATGTCTACAAGTGTAAGCCATCTAAGCTAAATAAGTTAAAGGCTAAACCAAATTATTAATAAAAGGAAGTATAAGATAAGGAAAGTGACTTGGGTTACTAACCTATGAATCATTAGATACTTTCTTGATCGGGTAATTGACTTCGAGAGCTAAAGTTCTTTTGCAAGAACAATGTAGTTGAGGAATTAATGATAAAATAGTAAATGGGCGATTATTTTAGCTAAGATAGTGAGAGTGATATAAGAAACAAATTTTGGATTTTAATCCTTGAATATAAATAGAAATTTAATTTACGTATTGATTATTTGGAGCGAATGGATTCACTTTCAAATCGATAATATAGTTGCCTTAAAGAAAGTGAATATGACATTTGTATATGATTACGAGACTTGGACTTTTTATCGATAAAGTCAAAACCACTAATTATCTTGAAAAGGTATATATAGCATCATCATACCTTATTAAGGCAAATGATTTCCGTATTCGGATAAGCGATTCTTCATCATCTATTAATTAGTGCATACATCCTAAAGATAATATCTGAAGACTGGCTAAGGGTGATTCCTAACTCCCAGGCAAAGAACACTATCTCAAAGAAAAAATGGCTAAGTAACCTTTCAATTAGGAAAAGGTAATAGAGATGAAGAAGTATCACAACTTGTTCATATTGACCTTCGGGGTCTTATGAAGGATACAAGCTAGTGGGAGCTTTTGAGTAGTGGACAATTTGTCTGATAGCTACTCGAGACGCCGATTAGTTTATCTAAATATTTGGAGGAATCTCTGATATTACCAGAGAAGCGAGTATTCTATGCTCGAGATATAGGCTATGGCATGGTTTGTAGGTGGTTGGCCTACCTCCGAGTGAAATGATTTCCTTTGAAATGATAAGCCATGTATTGTCTTGTATAGTTATTGATATGCTACGTTACCTTTGCTCAACTCAATTAAGATATTAGTTGCAAAATAACAGTTTACATTATTATGTAATACCGAGAAGTCTACTAGGAGATGCTTATGAATTTGTGGATAAATGGTGAAGTACATTTACTCCACTTCCACAAATAGAGGCATTTAACACTAGTTCTTGAGGTAGGGTGGAGATTTTGCATACACGTTCGAATGGTATTTGCTCGTGAAATATCTTAATGCAATGAGTGAAGGTTGGTTATAAGATTACGAAGATCGAGATAGTGGCGGTTACACCGTTACATCCTTTCAAAAGAATGTTCATATAACAACCTTAGACCTTGAAATCTGATTACTCAAGTAGTTCTTGTCTGATTTAATCGGACCACATCCAACATTGGTTGTTGGGGATTCTGATTGATTAATACTATTGAACTAGATCATAATATCAATCCACCCAAATCACGGTGGGAGTATGGTCTAACCATTGACCCCATTTGTGATTATCTGATCTTCTGACTGTTTGGGGTGATTGATCACTATAGTCATACGGAAGGGTTTGTATAGGATCGACAATAGGAGGTTGGTTTAAAGCCATAAACACAGCAAAGCGGAGTTATGGTACTCTGAGTTACATTAAACAATCTGTAGAACCACACAGTGTCTTGGGCCCGATGGGAGTAATTGGATCTACGTGAAGAGAATGAATGGAAAGTTTATCTTTCAAGGCAAAACCAAGTGGTCTAAGGGTAATTCCCTGAGAAGTAGATAGTTTAAAAATGGGTGATGCCCATAAACTTTCTCACCACTCAACCTTGCTTGACTCCATAGAAAGCATAAAGGTTAACAAGGGTGATGCCCTGAAACTTTCTTGCCGTACTATGGAGCTTAGATTCATTCGGAATGGAAGGGTTTTAGCTTAAAGGCAATGGAAGATTGACTGCCTATGCTATCCATCGGTGGATTAAAGCAAACCTCTAGGTCATTAAAATTCACATGTTTTGAAATGTGTGGCTTGACTAGATTGTTGATGAGTCTTTTGTAGACCAGAGAATCAATATTGATTAAAGTAGTGAATATTAGCGTTCATAAAGATGACCTTGGCAATGGTGGGAACAACTTGAGTGTGTTATCGAAGTTAGGAACCTGACGAGCCAAAGCTTCTCTGAATCAGAGAAGTGGACTATATTCTTAGAATTTGATTCGGTCGAATTCATGAGAACAAGTTGTGGCAGTTTCCCATCCATCTTATTGTTTAAGATGATAATGCATTTTCGTATGCAATATTCATCGAGAGGTTTCCTACCCAACCCCTCACAGAATAATTCTCTCAGTCTTTGGATAAAGAGAAATTGGGATAAATTCTCTGGTGGATAGAGAATGTCAGATTATTAACAGTCAATTGTAATCGAATCTTGGATTCGAGTAATGATAGAAGTATAGTGCATCCTCAAGTATCTTAGGAAAGCGAGGAATAATATGCGTGTATATTCGGTACAAACACGAGTATTGTTGACTACACTGATTCTGACTTACAGTCAGATTAAGGATGATCGTAAATTGATCTCGAGCTCAGTGTTTTCTCATAGTGATGAAGCTATATAGTCCGGAGCAATCCAACACGGCCAATTTGACTCTTTTGGTGAATACATAGCGACTTCGGGGCGGCTAAAGCGGCGGTGTGGCTCGAGAAGTTCTTTGTTGGATCGGAAAGTGATTCCAGGTCTCGATGGCCAATACCATTTCTTGTAAGCTTGTTGAGAGGTAGCTTATGAAAATGATCTTAGCGATCACAGAGGTCAAAAGCATATTGAAAGTAAATACCACAGTCAGACGGATCGTGCAAATAAGCGACGTTTGGTCTAAAGATCGCCTCAAGCCGACAACCTAGGCGATTAGTTTACCAAGACTTGTGGCATCTAATGTCAGCGATAAAGCGCTTAGCGGGTATGAAATTGGGAGATATGTCTCATGTGCTTTCTGACAAGTGGAGAATGTTGTGGATAAGAAGAATAAAGGTATGGTGCTCACAAAAACAATTGTTGCTTGTCTTTACGGGCAAGTGGAAGATTTTTGGATGTAGTGCCGAAAGGCAATTGTTGCTTGTCTATACGGGCAAGTGGGAGATTGTTGGAAATGGCGCCGAAAGACAAATTTTGTAATTGTTTTATAATTAATAAATGATGATTTATTCTCATCTTATTACTTGCTTAGTGCTTGTCGATTAATACACTCGAAAAACCTTAAGTGGTATCATATGTAGCCATATAACTTGAGTGTGTGTCGCCGCGAGGATTAAGTTTATGGTAATACACTTGAAATGTTAGTCGATGGTGAACTTAATCAAAGTATGGGGTCTATTGATTAAACCACCATTAATGCACCCAGAACTCTTTATGGTGTGACCAACTTATCCTGAGCGTCGATATTGGTTATCTAAGTAGGGCATTGATCGGGGTCAATCAGGTTATAATATACTTGACCACCATAAACCAATACTAGCAAGAGGACTAGGCCCATCGTAGTATAGCTATAGTGAATCAAGGTCGATCCCACAGGGAACCAATTGTGGATCATCTTATATACAAACAATTAATTAAACATGTCAAGGACATAGAGGCGGTCTCGACCAACATAAAACAAGAAAGGTAAAGACCACGACTCGACACAGCGTAATTAACATCCCCGATTATAGTCTTTATCGTTTGGACTAGATAATTTATATAATAAAGCCGAACTTATTAGCTGTCAATCCGTTTGTATCTTAGATTGGCTACGGAGTCATCCTCTTTAACTTGACTTAGCACCGGTTAGGTTGCTGAGATCAACTGTGCTACATTCGTGACTTCACCTTTTGGGTATCCATCTCATATAACTTGCGCTTACGACACTAAGGATGCGATATTAATCGTACACCTCGTCTGAGGCAACATTCTATAGTTAGGCGTACTTCTAGCGATTACTCAAGCTCTCGTCCAACTAGCAATTACCAAGTTATAGTCTCATGCTAATCTACGACGTCACGTATAATCGGTGCTAGCAATCCCCAAATATAAACCTACTGAATAGCATTGAGCGTCCGTGAAGAGCAATTAATAAGCCTACACAAGAGTTTTATATTGGTATTTCCTTTTTACGTTTTTAATTAAACTAAGCGAGTAACGTAGCCATAGCCATACCCTCTTTGAGATAATAAATTCAACTAGGCTAAACCTAACCATAAAGGCGTGGCGTAATTAACGAGATGGCGAGGGGCTCGATCGACCGAGTGAATAGGCTCGATCGACCCGAATGAACTTATTCGGTCACCCGAGCGATTTCAACCCATAATACATCTTAGAATATATCTCTCGGCGTTTCATCATACGAGCAGTTAAGCGATGAATCGCTACGATATTCATATAAACTAACATAGATATGCATTAATTAAATCAAGTAGATTCATGAATAAATACTAAGTGTATGACGTAGGTTATGGGATCCCAGCCAACAGGTATGCACATCCTATCGTCATAGCCTAGATCTACATCATCAGCTATGATTAACTAATTCAAGCGATAAAGCATAATTGGGAGGATTAATTACTTAAAAAAAAAGCGAGAAAAATAAGGGCTTACATATTTACGACCTCCAAATTACGAAAAACCTTCAAATTATTTATGCTACATTGTATCAAAGTTGTATTATGAACTATATGATGAATGATTTGAGGTATATCCTACAAATTTAAGTAGGCTTTTGCTTATATAGGAGTTTACGCGACTTATGAAGGATCTAGAAGATATACACGCGATTTACGCGGATAAACTTCAAGTGACCGAGCCGACTCTCTCGATCGACCCGAATGGATAGGCTCGGTCGACCGAGCCTTTTTACTACGTGTTAAGCGCGTCTCTTTGTACGACTTGTTCCCCCAGCTGCATTCTTTTGAACTTATCGATTTATCCTTTGATTAATGCTCCGATTTTCCTCTTCATTATCTTGAGATTTCTCGATTGCGCGATATTTATCTTCCCGATTTATCACGATCTACAAAATCAGCAATTATCGCACAATAAATCGGTCTTTAATAATAAAAATAGCTAAATACCAAAAATCATATTAATAATCACTTAACATTAAATAATAAATATAAGCGAGTGATTTAATATGAAATATACATTATTTGGCTCGATTTAAGGTCAATGTTGATGACTTTTACGGGTATAATTTGACCGTCATCAACTACCCCCACTTAAACTTTGGTGCGTCCCGAACAAAGCATCAATAAGTCATTCCCAAGACAACATTTTCTATGGTCAAATCATACTTACACAAGAAACTCAAGTCAACTCATACTAGTCATGCTCATAAGATATCCATTATTCACTACTTCTTATGAATCAGTGATGTGTGCATGTGCATTTAGTTTTATACATTAAGTGGCAAGATTAGAGTTTATGCTAACCGCCAATCTCAACCTACCAACCTCGGCATTCATACTTCTTATGCCTGCGCATGATGGTTTAGAACCACTAGAGCAATAAGCGGGAGGCGTATCATAGGGATTTTGGACTTGGAGACCGAGTACTACTCAAAGCCTCTTAAAAGTTGAATTTCTTCAATTCTTTATATTTTTCAAATACTATCAATCTCAAGGAAGAAAAATTTTTAGAGTATCCCCTATCTTAGATCATGTATAGCATCGAATATTACCCTGGCCGCGGGGCTACTTTGGTAATGTCACTTTACTGAAGCCAGATGTCTAACATTTTGCTAAAACAGTGCGTCTCAAGCTTATTACTCTCTGCCTTAAATGGCTAAAAGATAAGAATGCATCGTGAGATAGATATTGATACTAAGTTCACATAACCAATCATCATGCAATGTACACATAATTTCTTGATTATTATGATTTGCGCGATATACTCGATTCACAGTTGAGTAATTGAATAATAAATAACTACTTGCAAAAGCGGGCATGAATATCCTTAAATTTACTTAACATAAGTATAAAATGATCACATACTCATGAAACTTGGTTCATTTCCTATCAATTCTTAGCTAGAATTCACAATTCTAAAGTGCGAGATACATAATATGGTATTTATTCAATTTTATAATCATGTGCCGTTTCATTCAATTTTCAATTATATAACACATCATAGCTAAGTCTCACAACTACCCCAGCCAAAACATGGCATTGTCCCATGACAAATAAAAATAAAATTTAAGAAAAGACTTAGCTCTGGAAAGCGGCTCTCAGTAGATCTGGACCATCGGAGTAATCCTCGGCCGTCGTGGAGACACTACAACAAAACTGGCCTTTAGCGACACTTTCTTTGTGGCAGTTTGATAAATGTTGAAAATTTGCCGGCATAAGTTACATATTGCCGTAAAAGTACGGCGTTTTGGCGACATATTATTTTGTGTCATGATTTTCTGACATTTAACCGGCAATCAATGTTAATGTCACAAATTTGTGGCATTTTTTTGTGGCGGATTACAGTTATGTTGTATAAAATACGACACATTTACGACACTTTGTATATATGTCAGAAATTTTATGACAACGTCGTGGCATTTGAACATAATGACACCAAATACGCGACATTTCTCAAATTGCCACTTGTTATGTATTGAAAAAGACACTAGCTAGGGTGTTTTTTTTTTTTTTTGTATTTCGCAATAATATAAAGCGTTTTCATAACATTATATCAAAATGCGCTAAATATTAAAAATGATGTTATAAGAAACAGTATGTATCTTATCATGGTATTTTATCATAAATTCAAACTAAACACACACACAAAATTAAATCATAACCATATATCTTCGTATATCCTATATACATACTGTTAGAAGATTGCAAAAACCCCTCTAGTATGCCACGTCGATAGGCCTTTCCTTTATAAAGTTTTACGCTTGTGCATTTGCGTAAATGAAAAGAGGGGTTATAGCTGTTGTGCGTTCAACGGATGTGATGTAAAGGACTTCGTCTTTGTTATGGTTGTAAGTTGACCAAGCTACTCGCACTCAATTGTAGAAGTTTGACTCGATTCGCTTTTTTCAAGTTGGAGCTCGAGTCATGCAACTCGAATAGTTAACGAGCCGCCTTGAGCTTCAAATATAACAGGCAAGTAGCTCACTAGTTAATCGAGCTACGTTAAATAATTATTCGATTAATACTATTTATAAAATTTATTATTAAATAATATTTTATGTAAAGCATTTACTAGGTACGCAAGATAATAGAAGCTTACATTAGATGGTGATGGGGAGGAGAGTAACATGAGATGTGAGATAGGAATTGTGAGAAACAATCTAAATAAATAAGAGAAATACGCAATATATTTTTTCTGAAAATAAAATGCAAAATACTTTTCTTTTTGAAGGAACAAAAATGCAAAATAATTATGTTGGTATTTTAGTAAATAAAATATTTTAGTCACCTTGGATTAAAAAGCATAGCCGATTTTATTTTATATAATTAGTTTATTAAATAGTTTAAAATGGCAAAAGTATTCATCAAAGTAGATATTTTAAGAATTTTTTTTTTTTTTTTGGAATGCAAGATTTTTCACTTCCTTAGTAAAAAAAAAAAAAGATTTTTACTTCCTTGATTTTCTCCATTGATATTTTGGATATATATATCTTGGTCAACTCAAGCAACGTGCTTGCCTAAAAGTGGATAAATATTCGAAATGGTTAGTTTCGGTGTATTTGAGATAGATCTACCAGTATAAAGGGAAAAAAGGTTTTACCTAATTTTTTAGATCAGTTTTCAGTGCTTCACGAAAAAAGGTTTATTATTATTATTATTATAGAAATTAAATTGCTGGGTATAAATATGTGTTTTTGGTATTTTTGTTTATGATACCCTTCGGTCGAAGAAAAACTGTATTTTATCCTATTGGAATATTTTGATTCACCTTCTTGTTGTTATTTTAAAGCGAATTAGAGTAATTGGTTGGTTGGTTATTATCTTTGATCCACAACTAATATTGCTATATGTTTGGATGATCTATTACGAAGACGCTACTTGTTCGTGGCATTGTTCGGAGTAAATATTACAACGAATTATTGGAGAAAGAATGTTACTAGGTTATTCTCGTTTGACAAATTCAAGGCCTAACAATTTCGCCCCGCATTGACCCCTGATCCCAATGTATCAATAATAAACAAAAATGAGTAATTTATTTTAGCTAATTATTTTAACATGTTTCGAATAAAGAATGATTATCCTAAAATAAAATAAAATAAAGAATGTCGACGCACACCTCCGGGAAAAAATATATGACCCCTGAAAGAAAAATGAAGGTTACAACTTATGATGTAACATAAAAATACGACCGCCAATACAAACATTGGTTCTCGTAAAGAAGTAGGTAAATACAAATTTAGCCAAATTGATATTATTATTAATTCGATTCGATTTGATTAGTTATTATAAAACAAACTATTTTTAAAATTGTGAAAAATGTAATATAAATTGACTAATGACTTGAATCCACGATCGAATCGCATCAACCGCGACGGAACCGTCTCGCTCATGAATCACCATTCGCTGAACATGTGGGTCACCAATCAAAACCGCAAACTGGCGCTGTAGTCGATTTTGTTATTATAGTTGATGTTTATATCATTAATATACAAATATGACATTACAATAACTCTTTTATCCATTATCCATTTTTATCCCCTATAATTCATACTTATTTACGTCTTTCGTTTTTCGGGATATTATTTTAAGTTCAATTTGATGACATTTTTGGTCGGTGGCCCATTGGTTCATGAACAGACGATTCGGTCACGGTTCGATACGTTACGCTTTCACGCTTCAAGTCATAGTTCAACTAATATTATTTATATTCAAACACCTAAAAAATTATTTAATTACTGAATCAAACTTAAAATAATATAATTTTGTGTTTGTAATCGAAGGAACTTAATTAACATCAACTTGTTATTTGGTCATAAATTTATTTAAAAAAAAGTATTACAATGGTTAAAGGGAGAAGTGGGTAAAAGATTTATTGTAATGACATATGTGTATTTTAATTATATAAACATCAACTATACTAAAAAATTGATCAAATTGCCAGTTTGATTTGTTTTGGTAGGTGATCCACCACTTTATGAACAATCGGTTTGGTCATGTTTTAACTACTGATTCGAGATCACGTTCAGTTTATTGATCAAATAATATTGTATTATTTCACACACTTAAAATAGTTTATGTATAAATAATTAATCAAATAAAAATACAGATAATATCAATTTGGTGTTTGTAATTGAATTGAATTTCAATTAACATCAAGTTTGTATTTGGTCATCGAATTATAGTAAGTATGGGTTACAGGGGGTAAATGCGTTTAAAAGGGATAAAAGATAAATGATTTATTGTAATGTCATATATCATGTATTTCAATGATATAAACGTCAACCATACGTAAACATTGACTGAACCGCAAAATTTACGGTTTGGTTGGTGACCGGCCGGTTGATGAACAGATGGTTTGGTCACGGTTTCGGTTGGTGACCGCCATCTATTCGTGCTTATTAACGAATACCCTGCTAATTAAGTAATTCGATAACATGTACAGCAAATAAGAGCACGTAAAGCACATAAATCCATACTAAAATCCATGTCTAACCTGCGAAACATGCAAAGTCCATAACCACATCATACTACAACCCTATCTCCACTAAGCATGTGAAAACAAAGCCCAGAAAATCATCCAGGACCCAGATGACTTTCTGAAAGCACTGCTGACCTCAAAGAAGAACCAGAAAGCCAAACAACCAGAAAAGCCAATATGAGGCTTTTTCTTGGACGCTTAACTGAGAGATGCCCTCGGTTTAGTGAGCCAGTGAATCCCAGATTCAATTTATTCCCTAAGACTAGTCCGGCATCATGTCCTAAAACACATAACATGTCCAGTTTCGTGCCAATTTACAGAAACAATATTGAAACATATTAAAACCATAATCTTTAAAGCCAAAATGGATACTTTTGATTAGAAGAACTCCTTACCTCCTAAACGTAACAAAAACAAGCCAAACAATGATTAAACAACGGTCAACCTTCAAACTCTTATGAATCTACCAATAACGAATAAAACCCTAACATTAAAACTACGAATTCTAACAAATGCAAGAGTAGAACTACAAATAAAACTAAGGTTTCATGATTATAACCTTCTTGAGATGAAACGATATTCAAAACTACTCCTGGATTTGAAAGCTCTTCAAACTAGCACCCTGATCTGCAATCACAAACTCAACCGATCGAAAATGAGCAACTCCAAAACTGGGTTGCTTAACCGAGGATAGTGCTCGGTTTAGTGTCTTGTTTGATCTTGGACATGCTCTGGAACACGTATGGGTTGTCTGGGACATGTCCTGGGCTGTCTAAGACACGTCTATTGCACCATTGGGTCGCTTAACCGAGGAGGGTTTTTGGTTCAACGAGCCAAAAGATCACAGAACTTCCAAAACGTGATTTTTTTTGATGCCTAAGGCTACCTAAGGTCCTATTTATAGTCTTTTATCACCATAAGTAGGTTTTCAAAGTCTTGAGGGAAAAGAAAACCTAAAATAAGGGAAAAAGTAAATAAATTCAAAAAGACTGAAATACAGTTACAAAGATGTGAGAATTTTTACAGAAATACACATATGACATTACAATAAATCCTCTGACACATTATCCTATTTGACACATTATCCTATTTCAACCACTTATAATCAATACTTACTACAATATGATGACCAATTACCAACTTGATGTTAATTGAAATTCAATTCGATTACAAACACCAAACTATTTCAAGTTCGATTCGATTAATTACTTATAAAAGAAACTGATTTTCAAGTGTGTGACAAAAAAATATCCTGACAAACGACGTGAACTTCAACTTGAACCATATCAAATCATTGGTTCATCAACCACGCTATTTATAATGAAGCATTGGGGCACCGACCAAAACCCTCGAATTGGCGGTTCAATCATTTATTGAACCATGCGCCGAAGATCTGTTCAAGGGTCAGATGTACGTGAATGATTGTTGTGAGGGTGTGCATGTGTCACATATATATATATATATATATATATATATATATATATATATATATATATATATATATGTGTGTGTGTGTGTGTGTATCGTTATTGCTAATATAAGTGTAATAATTTTATAAAGAAGAAAACATTAATGTTATCAATATTATTACGATCACAATATTTTCAAAGCGTAAGTGATTTAGAAAGACAGCTATATTTTTTTAAGAATAAGTTGTTTTTTTTTTATTTTTTAAATGAGCATAAGTTAATATGGCACCATGAATTTTGTTGAATAAAGAAATAAATAAAAAAATGATGATTTAAAAACAAAAATAGCTTTAAATTTTATTTTTTTAAAAAAATCACGTACTACATGTTTTAGGAAGACACGTTCTTTTTTCACAAAAATATAAAAAATAAAAATTCAAACGCAAAATGACAAGATATAGTACAAAAAGAACGTGGACCTCACATAGCATTTTTTTCCTTTCTTTTTTAGCTCCTTTTCTCCCACCACAATTTCCCACTTTTTGTACCCATCAAAATTTAAAACACAAGGTCCCATTAAGGATTAAACTCTTCTCATAAAAAAATCAACATTTAAATGATAAGTCAAGCTGGTTGAAAACAGAATAAGTATTTTTTGAATTTCTTGAAAGCAGGATACAGAGATTATCACGCTCCACACTCCTCCAAAGACGATTCATTCTAAAAAAATCCAACAATTGTTGCGATATAACCTGAAAATCGGACCCGCTCTTCTCAAACCCGCTCATTCTCAAAGGTGAATTGTGTTTTACCTTCATTAAGGTAAGTTCCGCTTGGTTTAATTTGATTTGATCTTTGATTCAATGTATATGAACAAAATATGCTTTATATTTTTGTCATTTAAAGTTGAATCCATGAAAAAAAATTAAAAATTCATTGCCGTTTTACCACATCTAATGATACTGAAATGTTTATATTCTTATTTAGTTTGGAATTGATAAAAGGTGGGAGTTTTTGTTCCAGTAATTTCCAGTTTTTTTTTTCCTTCGTTTTTTTTGTTTTTTGTTTTATTTTATTAATATTTCATGCCAACACTTGGGGTAGCAGGTTCCATATTCACAAATATGATTTGATAATAAAATTAGATAATACTACGGCATCAAAATTACCTTGTAAATATTGTAAACAAATTTCTCTGTGCTAAAACAAAACCTTTTTTCCACATGTCTCGTCTATAAAGCAATAAAGGATTGAGAAACAAAACTCTATACATATAATAGGCTGCTATATTCACAGCTCTCAATTTAGAAATATGTTTATTAGATTATGTTTTAATGATCCACAAACATACACACACAAAGGATACAAAATACATATTCAGGAGGCACTATTTGATTTGGGACTATTTCAACACTCAAAACGTGCTTTTTTTAGTCGCTACTTTTCATTTTATGACTCCATGAAAGAATGGTGTAAAGTTCAATATCAAGTCATGTTTTTTACATACCGGTGCATTCTTTAATTAATATCTTGATTTCACATGGCTGTGGTTATACTTTGAAGTGAGTTTAGCTAATCAGAAAAAAAAGGCAACGAGAAAGGAAACTATCAACATTAGTCTTAGCCGCCTTGACATCAAATTGAGCAAATTCATGTTTTGTTTTGTGTTTTTGGACGTGAGCAAATTCATGTTTTTTTATTTGATATGAAATTTCCTTACTGGATAATGTGTTAAATATGAATATACGATTCAATAGAGTGTGCGGTAATGACATTTTCCTCTAATACTTCCATACTCATCCGACCAAAAGCTAAAATAAATTGTCATTTTTCTATGATTTGAAAAGGCCATCAATTATTGATTGTCTATCAACCGAAGATATTTCTAGTTGACCTATTGGTACCCAAGTGATCAAGCATGTATGTGCATTCAGTTTTTTTTTTCTTTCGGTAAATGCTATTAATGTTGACTTGCATGAATCTTATTCATTTTTCTTTTTATTCTATTAGGTGATTGATTATTTCATAATTTTCTTATAATGAGTACCATATACATTTTATCATCATGTTACCATTGGAAGACGTACTAACATCCATTTTTACAATATGACTACGTTTAATGTATTCAACACATACTTGTATATTTATTGAATCTTGGCGTTGTCCATTAGGTGGTTGGAAATATGACATCGCCTATGCAAAAAAAATGAAGGAGTTTTTCTACCAACAAGAGTACTTCGGAGTCAAGCTCCTGGTACCCAAGACCCATTCTATAAAGTCTTTGCCTAATTTATTATCAATCTAGATTGAAGTTGGAGTTAAAGGATATCTAACAAAATATGCGGGTGAAGAGGTATAATTTTAGACAATTAAAATTTGCATGCACATACTTATGTTTTGGGTTTGATTAGGTGGTTGTACCTCTTTATTAGTCTCTATAATTTTGTATATGCTTTATTCTAGTTTCATTGTTGGGGTAAAGTTTTGTTATTTTATAACGCACTATATGTTTCTATAAATTACTGGTAACCCTCATTTAACATACATGGTGTATTAGTTGTCCATTAGTCTTATGCCAATGAGATTGTAAAGTGATGGATGTATTACAATATGTATAGAAATAATGTTTAAGTTGCTTCAGTAGTGAAATGTTAAGGATTAAATTGCATCAAATTGTTCTGTTGATTTATTTTGAGTTTGGGAAAATTTTAAAGTATGTTGTAATTAAAACAAATTGCAAGGTGATTTTTATTTCCCAATTTATTTTATTTCTTGTTTTGATAGTCGAATGCATGACCACATTATATCTCAAATGTTAAGCTCACTTGTAATTTCTTTTGATTATTTATAAAATTCCTTGACATTCTTTTGCTGATATTTCATAAAATTATATTTTGTTGATACAAGAAAAGACTTGTATATGTGCTGTCGTGAACTATTGTTTGTTTTCTTCTCAATAGATGCAGAATAGAGCAATGAAGTGGAAAAAATGATGAAAGAGTTGCGTATGAAAAAGGTAAAATATACATGCATATCATACATGTTACTATGGTTTTGTAATCAATTACACAACTTTTCATACCATTTAATTTACCTTTTGCAGGGCATATTCATGTTATTGGGATTGAAAGTTAAAGAGACTAGACCTTTGTTCTTTTTCAGGAGGAAAATATTCGCTTCTTTTGAGTATTGAACACATTAAGCTTTTAAACATCGTTTTCGTTTTTCTAGTTAAATACAAACTATTGATGGATTGAGTGCTTGTAAAACAATCGTTCTTCAGTGTTTAGTTTTCATTTCCTTTTATTTCGACCTCAACTTATATGTTCAATATTTTGAATAATTTTATTTCCTTCTATGTCTTTGTTCAAATATGGATTATTAATATAAATATATGTCATGTAAGAATACTTATACTTCAGTTGTATAAACTGACTTAAGCATGGCAACAATTCAGTTACTTTAATAAAATGCACAAGAAACACTGTTAATACTTTTCCGGCAAACATATAAATGTCGACATTTTCAATATGTGCCATACAATGTGCAATACAAATGTTGTGAGATTCACGGCAATAAAAATTAGTGCCGGTAAATTACCATTTAAAAAACCACGTCAAATTTAACGAATGCCACAAACATAGTGCCACAAACATGTGTCCCTTTAAATAAAAAGTGTCAGGAAATTTGCCACAAATTACGTGTGACAATTAAAATAAGAGTCGCTAAACTGCCACAAAGCTATGTCCGTCACATTAATTAAGTGCCAGAAAACGGTCATAAAACATTCTCGACACATTAGAAACCGCCCGTTTATGCGCCAAAGAAAGTGCCACAAATATAAGATGTGTCACTTTGACTATGTGCCATATAATTGCCGCAGAAGCATCCCGGCAAAAGAACAAAGTGCTGCAAAACATTGCCGACGCCAGTTTTGACGACACTTAGATAACCGCCGTTTTATGTGCCGGGATTACTTTTTACGGCGCTTATTTTCTATTTTGCGGCATTTATTTTGCGTCGTAAAAAGCAACAAATGTTGTAGTTGAGTTTCTCAAAATTACTAATAACTTAATGTATCACGTAAAAGTCATAACCGTCATCAACAAATTCGGATCGATTGTGATAATGTAGAACAAAACTTATCATCTAGAAATGCCGGACTGAAGGCGGAAAAGTGTGAAAATCAAAATGATAAAAGATAATCATTAAAAGCTTAGCAATATTTCAAATTCCATAACAACATGCCCAATTGTATTGTGTGAACAGATGGAGGTTGAGACTATGATGGGTTTAGAAAAAGATATATATAAGGATGGTAAGAAAGATAAAAGGTGGGTAAGAAATTGTGTTTTGGGTGGGTTTAAAATTGTTTAAGGGATTGGGTATGGGTGGGAGAGTGAAACAGATGGAAAGAAAGAGAGCGATGAGCGAATGGTTAGAAATGTGAACTATCGGGGTAGATTGGTGAGGAAGAGGATCGCGAAAGGTTGAAGGGTGAAAAGGTATAAATGAAAGGATAAGGGTAGTTGCAGGAATGAGATTAAGCACCACTTTGAATTTTCACTTGGATCACCATTCTAAAGATTTTGGTAGTTGACCAAAATTTTTCTTATTCGCACCAATCATTATATTACATTTTGATAATTCTCAAGCTCTCTTAATGCCTCCATCTTAAGGTGGATTGCTAAATTTCCTTTTCTTTAGTTAATTTCTTGACTCTCATGCGGAACTCTATTTCACGTGGCCTATATTGAGTAAAAAGTTTTGCACATCCTTAGCTCAATGGCCTATCGAACACGGCAAAATAAAAACCTCAACATATGTCACGTTACTTTTATTTGACTCAAAGAAAACAAAACCTAAAATCTAAAAGAAATCCTAAGGGTTTTAAAGAAGTAGTTAGAGTTTAAAGTCCCTCGACTCGACTTTCCAAAAATTATCCTTGTCGAGTTATCATTCTTGGATCGCGGACTTTGACCGCCCGCGCACTAAAAAGGTGGGTTGTTGCTTTTAAGCGGATTAATACCCTTCCACTTGGTTGTGAGACCTAGAAGCGACATTTATCCATACCATTTATCCAAAGCTCTTACCTCGGCTCTCGTTTTGGGAGTTAGTGAATTAGAAACTCGGTTAAAATTACGGTTTGGGCGCTTGACAATGAAACAATGAATCAAAGTACTCGAATAAGGTTACGGTTATGTAGGCGAGCCTCAGCGGTCTTATTCGTTGGAACATATATGTGATTCGAGGCCAATCCGTCAAGATTAAGCCCGTTTGCTTCCGAAGGCTTATCACATTATACTAAGTCTTGTTGAGCTAGCATAAAACGTACATCACTTGCGTGGATGGGGTTCGATTGAGCCTTTGGCTTCGGTTGAACTACTTGACCATGGTTAGACACGTTTCGAACCAATGTATTAAAAGTCTCCGATTTCCTAAATTGTCACCCAAAGCGTAATCTCGTTTCTACCATTTAAGGTGGGTTCACGAGAAGCCATCATCATAAAACTCAGGCGAGAAGATGGTGTTCTCTCAAAACTCCGCGTCTTCTTTAGATTGTGAGATGCTTAAACTACACAATTTATTGCTCACTGGCGTTAAAAGCAATCTCATGCATAGGACAAAGAGATTTTATGAGACTACGAGGAACTCTTTATTCACTTGCTTCCTTTCAGCATTTACATGTTTCCTTACACCTCTAGATGAGACAAATTTGAGGCGGAACCTTCCACACTAATAGAATTAATCTTACAAACCAACTCCGGGCTAAGATTACATCACGAGGAGTTCATGTATAGGCTAACTTATGCTCAAAAAACCAAAAGGTAGTAAAAGCATCAAGCAAAAAAGGTAGTACCTTGCACCTTCAACATTGTGCAGCCAGATGGTTTAAGCTTTCAAAATTTTTGGAGCCATCTTGGTGCTTTAAAGGTTATTGCTTCCATTGTTTTTCCCATCTTAGATTCGTAGCTCCACATGTTTGCTAGGTTATTTTCTCGGTTGCCAGCGAAAGAGTGCGGCTTTCGAGTTATTGCTTCACTGGTTTTACCCACCATGAGGAGAGAAAACAAAGCAGACCCGTGTTGGATTTGTAACATGGTTTCCCATGTTGCGCTGCTCCGGATTTACCAGTCGGCGCCTGTGGGGATAAGCAGGCCACGCGAGAGTCCCGAAAATAGAACCAGAGCTTTCGGCTGGCTTGCTTGAGAAAGCGGGTCTATTTGCGGGAAAGCGGAAGCAGGTATTCAGTTACGGAATTTTACATATGAGACAACGGAGGGACTCAAAAAAGCGTGGAACTCTAAAGCAGAAAACTTGACATGAATAAGAAAATTATTTATATATAAGCTTGGCCAATTGGATTTCCCCGGCAAGCAGCGCCAAAACTTGATCAAGGGTGTTGATCAGGTTATAATATAGCCGACCACCATAAAGCCAATAATACCTAGCAGGACTAGGTATGCGTGAGCGTAGTATAATGAAGTGAATCAAAGAATACGATCCCACGAGGGAACCAATTGTGGATCATCTTATATACAAACAATTAATTAAA